>JABFFJ010000233.1:0-350696 GCA_013623715.1 Fusarium verrucosum
TATAGTAAAATAATATAATAGATATATATCTATATCTTGAATATTAAGTCTATTTATGAAATCATTAACAAAGCCTTTACTGAATATACTAATATGTATTATAACAGAGACTTATTGGCCTTTACTGCCCAAAATCGATGTTCTCTTGGATTCTGTTTTCTGTGATGTGATCTCTTTGCTAGTTCTAACCTAATCTTAGCCTGACAAAACTATATACGAATTCAAGAAGTGAAGACAGGCCATACGACAGGGACTCAATTCATTCGCTCGGGCCCTTCTATTGTTGTCACTAGACCCAGGGCTAACTGAACAGTATTCACTTAGCAGTTTACAGTCATGGTTTCACCGACCTGTCCAAAGATGTCTTGTTCTTGTACATGCGATAAAGCCACCCTTTGTTGCCGAATATATGATGTTAATTCAGGACAAAAGGTGGAAAGTAGACAACCAAGAACAAACCAAGACTCTTTATTAAAGTCCAGGCAAGATGTTATTTTGTTCATTCTGAACAAAACTTATTGTTCTAATCCATCACCATACTTCTATCAAATCCGAATTATAGTTAAGTACAAGTTGAATCTCATTAACCAAACTACAAAACTTCACATTTTCAGAATATATAACAACTTTCAACATATTTCCTTGACAACACCAACATCATGTCTCTTCAACTCTCGACATCCGTCCCCGCTGAGAGCCCTCGTGTCCGTCAGAGCAGCCGGCTGCTGAGACTACCCGATGAGCTCCTGGTATCGATCATCGAATTCATCGAAGCCGACCCCGACGAAGCCAGCAAACATTACAGTCTCGACCAACTGAGCCAGACCTGCGCTGATATGTATCGCCTCGCGCGCCATGCCTTCTACCGCGTCAACAACTTTGAGCAATTCCGACATGCCGTTTCAAAGGCCAGTGTGACCCAGATGTATTACTGCGATATTTTTGACGCGGCACCTGTCGATGTGATCTGGAAGCCATCCACAACACAATATCGGCCAGTTGACGCTGTGTTCATGGGCATGCGGCAGATATCATATCTTACCTCTGATGCAGCGCCCCGCGATAAAAAGCTAGACAATGTGTACAACGCCTTGGAGTGGCTTCTTGAGAGAGGCGCTGATGGTAGAGCGAGCATGGCTTGTGAAGTTGCGGATGGCCTAGAAATCCTATGTGGACACATGCCTTCAATACTCCTGAAACAACTACAGGTTGGTACCGGAAAGCACAACACCGAGACAGTACTCAAAATGATCCAGCTGTTGAGAAGTCATGGGGTGCAGCTTCCAACACGCCCCGATTCTCTCGCTGACTCCCTCTCTGACCGGCTGACTACGTCCCAGCTTCCATGGTACTGGAATATAGGCGTCAAAACCGACAAGCCTCTGAGCTGTGCTGCCACGATGGAGCTCTATCACACCGAGTCACCGCTAGAACTGGCTCTCAAATCTCATGTCCCACCGTGTCTTCTGGAATGGATGCTGATCGAGCATGCCAATCGAGGCTTCGTACTGTCGCAGTGGCATGAAAGTCGCCCAGAGGGGATAGAAGGCATTTCTGGACTTGCACGAAACATTTCCTATTTTTGGCCAGTGTATAACTGGGCAGAGACCAGTCCCATAGAAATACTCATCGGGACTCTTCATGCCGACTTGCACAGCGAAATAACCAACTGGAAGGAATCGTATCATGGAGAAGTTGCGGATATTTTCCGCGACAAGCTCAACATCATGGTCAAGTACCGGATGATTGATGCTTTAGAAGAGGCTCTTCTCAGGAACATCCAGAGGGCTCTATACTACATCGCGGCCGAAGGCACGGCGGCAGGGGGGCTCAGCGAGGCGCACTCGGATATGTCGTGGGAGAAACTCTGCGACGCTGTGCGACCCTTTGCCAGCGACGTCAATATTCGGGGGTTCATGCACGTGCCCGTGAATGGACGTAAAAGAATCCATCGATTCATCATTGACGCCCAGTGGAACCCATGGAAGATGTGGTATGAGCGAGATGTCGCGAAAAAGCATCGCGAGAGAATGATAGCATCTGGAGAGATTAGCAAGGTTCCTAGTACTGTATGGGATTACAATTGCAATTATCGCAAGTACTTCAATGTCCCGCGTCTGCCTCTGCTTCTGATTCCAAGATGGCACACGGTTACCTTGAAGGAATGGTGCGATTTTGCAAAGGAAGCATCTGAGGCCGAGTCGTAATCAAGTTTGAGGATAGTGGAATGGTAAGTATCTCTCTTTTTCTTTTGGTATGTTTGGTTAAGGGTGAGTGGTGCGGGAAAAAATACGCTGCATTCTTTTATAGATTGTCAATTGATTTGATAAAGAATTTGTTGTTGAAGCCATCGCGAGTGATGATGTTGGAGGTTAATGTGTGTGATTGAAAGATCGAGGAGCACTAAACTTGAAGCAGCCCTTCTAAAGCTGACATAGGTACCTACCAACCACAGCAAAGTACCACTCAAGGGACCCAACAAACAGAAGGACAAGACATCAAGTACAAGTACTAAACATACCACCTACCAACAGGCCATCGAAGATAGACGAAGAAGAGGGGTCAAGATATGGAGGCTGGGTTGTGTTGGTTGGTTGTTGGTTGTTGGTTGGGTGGCATTGAATTAGATTGTTTGCTTGCTATTCATTCCCCTCCCTTGACCGTTTGTTTGATCTCCTACTAATTAATCTATGCTACATACCTCGGTATTCTCACTATTAGTTAACTTTAGTTCTAGACTAAACTTCTCTTCTTCTTTCCTTCTTTTTTTCTCTTTTCTCCTCTTCATCATCGTTATCAGAGTCTCTTATATCCGTAGCTGGAGAGAGAGACTTGGAGTAGCATCTCCACTCTTTGAGTATCCATCAACCAACACCGAAACGCACTACGCCACACCACATCACATCACATATAACATAACCTGACAGGTACAGCACAGTACGATATCTCATGGATTAGGTACTGCGATATATCATGACGGACCAACAACAAAGCATCCCCACTGCTGATGCTGCCGCCCCCGCTCCTCAAGCTGAGCTTATCCCCGCAGAGGACCCTGATGTATGTCCTGTAGAGTACCGCACCGTAATCCCCATTCATGGTTAACATTGCCTGCCTCTTCTCCGCGTCTTGTAGGATAATTTCGACAATGATCGTTATGAAATTGATTCAGCCCTCGGGTCCGATGCGTGAGTTGTCTCCCATCTCCCACATGCCGCCCAACTCAACTCACATAGAGATGCTTCAGTGCCAGCTTCACGTACCCCGACTCGGTGACGGCAAGCATCCTCGAATACAGAACCATCCAAGGCCGTACATATCACAGCGACCGCCATGCCAGTGAATACGTTATGCCCAACGATGAGCAGCAGCTTCAATCAGTTGACATAACCCACCACTACCTCACTATTCTTCTTGATAACAACCTCTTCTTGGCGCCAATATCGCCCCACGTTCAGAAAGTCCTCGACGTCGGGACTGGCTCTGGGATATGGGCAATGCAAGTCCCCGTTCCCACGCATGTTTGTTTCCAATCAGTCCACTCACTAACAAGCATCCAGAGACTTTGCAGATACATACCCGAGTGCCCAAGTCATCGGCTCAGACCTCTCCCCCTGCCAGCCCGAATGGGTCCCTCCCAACGTGCACTTCGAGATTGCAGACGCAACCCTCACCTGGCCTTGGAAGGACGACTTTTTTGACTTCATCCACATTCGTTACCTCTTTGGGGCCATTCAGGACTGGTCCGCCCTCTTCCAAGAAGCTTATCGCTGCTGTGCTCCCGGTGGCTGGATCCAGTCATGCGAGGTTGACGTGCATTTCTGCTCCGATGACGGCACAACGGATAGCGAACCTGCGCTCCAGACATGGGCGAATCTCTACGAGAAAGGTGGCTTGGCGACGGGGAGAACCTTCTTTCTTCAGAAGGAGGCTCTGCAAGAAAGAGGCATCACAGAAGCTGGCTTTAGGGATATGCGAATAGTTGACTACAAGGTACGAACGAAGCCGGGTGATTCGAGGTGATGCTTGCTTGCTAACGACGTCTCGATCGATAGTTGCCTTTAGGAGGATGGCCCAACAATCGGAAGCTCTCTGAACTGGGCGAGTACGTCAAGCTAACGTTGGAGAATGACCTTGAGGGTGCGTTTCGACTCGGATTCGTGTTTGCCTGTGCTAATCAGCTTCCATAGGCTACACGCTGTATCTCTGGCACAATGTACTCAACTGGCCTCGGGAGGAGTACCCGCAGTTTCTTGCGGGTATGCGGAAAGTGATCAACAATCGCAGGATTCATGGCTACATGATGGTGCGCTATGTCTACGCGCGAAAGCCATGAAAAGACGGCATGCCAACAAATGCTGCGAGTGATGAAAAATGCATCGGGGTGCGGGTGGCATGGAGTGGAGGCAGGCGTAAGGACGACGGAGTATGAGGATGATCTGGAACTGAGGCGCATTTTGGTTCAAAAGTATTTGGAAATAGGTAGTTAATGATAATTGGGAATAGACAGCTAGCTTGGAACAAGACCACTTCATAACATCAATCCACGCAGCGTGAATATAGCTCCAGCTCATCACAGCTTCATTGCAGCACAAACGCCTCGCGTCGACACCACACAAGACAAGTCACAAATCACCACTTCTTCCTCACTACCAGGGCAAGCCCCAGCTAGCAACGAAAAAGAGAAAGAAACACGCCTGTCAGACGTCCATCAACACCCACCCCGACCGCGCGCCCGAAGGCAAGACCGCAATCAGGGTCGAGATCATCAAGAGAAAAAACAAACTCTCTATACAGCAGCCGCCCCAAAAGGGCAAACCACCGCCATCCTTGCGGACAGAGCGAGAGGACCAAGGTATTCACTCTAGGGTGTCGAGGATATACACTCATCAACCAGGGTGGGATCAGTAGCTCCTTTAAGGAACCAAGAGAAGATCGAATACTATAGAAATGATTCTCTGAAGTATTGTCGACATGAAGAAGAAAGAAAGAAAAAGTCCAAAAGCTGGGAGCGAGGAAGGATATTTATACTGCTTGGGTGGGGCGGCAGATCACTCGCCCTTCACCGCCTAAAAGTTGGTGGCAGAATTAATTTTTTTTGAGCCGCGAAAAATGTGACAGGGGAGGGGCGCTGATTGGTGGAGTGAAGCAGTGGCAGGGACTCCACAGTGAACGACGAAAAAATTGGCGACGAATCACAGCACGAGGAGAGTGGATTTTGCTTCGATTTTTTTCTTCACGATGCCAGTGAATTGTGAATTGATGATTGGTGGTAGGAATTGCGCCGAGAAGAGATGGCAGTGCAGCCCGGGATTGATCTGTGATGCTTGAGATTTGGTTCACGGAATTCGGAGTAAGATCTCCGTCGGTGGATCAGAATTGTGCAGTATCTGTCTCGGCTGTTGAGCATGCATGGGTGCAGTGTTGCTTTGTGCGTGTCTCTCGTGTGAACAGCCAATATGTAGAGTGCATCGTCTGCCTCACTGCCCCAAAATGAATATCATTTGATGGTACCACCTGGGCTTTCTCAAAGAACTATCCTGAAGGCCTAGAATAAACTCAGAGTATGTTTGCTCTCTTAAAACTTGGAAGTTGGCGGGGTTGAACCAGACATGTTCCTCCTACCCTGCAGTAAATGAACTCAAGAGAAATGGTAATGTTTTTCACGGTCGTGATGATTTCTGGTGACCATACCAGCTTCAAAACATCCGCTCAATTTAGATATCCTGCTTGCTGTTGAAAAAAAAATGCATGTTGCTACTTCCAATACTCCAACTCCTCTGCCAAACAACCCCCAAACGACACAACATCACCTCAACACTACAAACTAGCATCCCGATCTCTATACAAAGCTTCTCTCTCAATCCACCCTCTGACCTCCGCTCCAACCAGCCCTTCCAAACTCTCACCACCGCTTTTAACAACATCTCTCACCCTTGAACTACTCACATCTCCATCTCCCTCTCTCCCTTCGACCATCTCAACCCTCTCAACCCAGCCTTCACCACCTCCAACATCCTTCACTCTCTCCTTCGTCAACCACGCCCTCTGCTCCTCGACGTCTCCCCACGTCTCATCCGGCCTCGTCGTAACTCTCACCTTGCACTTCTCAAAGAACGGCCCCAACGCACTCTGAATTCCCTCGCTGTAGTACTTTGGATTAAAAATGCGAACTATCGTGTCAAAGCCCGCGAGGAACGTCTGCGTCGGCTGTTCTCCATCCTCAGTAGCGTAAAAATTTGATTCTTCTATCGCCTTTGCTTTGTCGTGGAAGAAAGGCATCGTAGTAACCGCCACATCAATCTCTACGCCCTCGTCAAGCAATTCCCGTCCCATAGCCTCCATCATGCTCAACCTGATAGGGAAACTCGCCGGCTTCGGCGCCTTGTCAGCATTGTTAACAGAAAGAAGAAGCATGAGCCTCTTCTCGCCGTCTAATCTTAAAGCAGAGCGTGCCATGCTTGCGTGCGCCAGTGTCGGCGGGTTGAAGCTTGAGTCTAGGATCACAAGATGCCGGGTTGGGCGGGCTGGTCGGCGCGGCGCGGGGACATTGCTGGTGTGGGGTAGAGTGCAGAGGATGCGGAAAGTGTCTGGTGAGGATTGGAAGGATGTGAGGGCCCGGGAGAAGAATGTGACGAGGGATCGGGGGTCTATTAACGGCATATCGGATGGTGTTGAGTCTTTGGCGTTCATTGTGTGGTCATATTCATGAGTGAGATTGTAAATTGTGACCATGAGCCGGGTGAACTCTGCCGGAGTTTGCTCACCCTGTACCCTCCTTCAGGGTGAGCCAGGCACACACGCAGAATATGGCTTGAGGCTGACACGTAATTAATTTATGCTATCGCGGATTGCTGCACTTGATTGAATTTTCCGTCACGTCATGTGCAAACGCGTGTTTGAACGCGCCGCTTGCATCCTCACCTACCACGTCTTTGCTCATCTTGAAAGGATAATCATTTCACCAGGACCATTGACCATCGAGTTCTCTTGTATTCTAATTGACTATTATTCGGTTGCTCGCTGAGTGAAGGTATTTTTCGCATCCTCTTTTGTCAACTATCACGGAATGCTCATTGACCACATCTCTAGACCCTGATAACGGCTCCGGTGATTACGATACTCTGATAGAGACATCGAACAGCTCAGATGTTCAACCCGTGCCGTGACTCGGCGCTTGAATCTTACTCCCGGTCGTCTCCCTCAAGGTCTCATGTAAGGTACCTGACTGTAAAACTCAATACTTCAGCTCTTGGTCTACAATGATGTCAGTGGCTCGCTACGCGGTATAAAACAACCCGCGCAGAAATCCGTCTCAGCCATCATAACTGTTTCCTTTTCATCTCAACCATCAAACAGTCCTGCACTACAGTACAACCCATCACAGTTTATCATATCAGTGCCCAATATGAGCAACAACGTCAAGGAGGTCAACGGTACACTTGTGACCAATACCGATGTAGGCACCTAACGTACATTCCAGAGACGCCACTGACCAGCTGGAAAGATCTCGCCCCCAAGTGACTGGACAAACAACTACGAAGATATGGGTGGTGATATGCAGTGGAGTGATTACGGCGATGTCGCCGAGCTTTGCAAGGGATATGGCCTCGACGGCACAGTCAAGCCGCTCTTCGCCATGCAATCCTACACGGGAGAGGCCATCTCCCTTTTCGAGCTCAGCGGCAACCACTACATTTACAACGCCATCGAAGGATCACTGTACAAGATTCACAACCCCACTGATCTTCAGACTATTGTAAAGACTATTGATGACCCGGACCAGGGTATGTCTTCGCTTGAGATTGAGGCCCTCTAAATAGATCTGCAAGCTCGGGTTGTGAGCTGGCTGAGGTTGAAGTGGGTTTCTGATGTGTCAGAACACGGATCAGGAATGGGTAGTATTCTGTGGCTAGCTGAACAGGCGGGGAACTTGCATACAAATATTGAACTAGTAGACTAGGTAGTGGAATTAAAGACGGCTATAGAGCTCTTTAAACGTGCTACCTCCCCTGTTCGATCTTATCAAGATCAGATAAAGGCAAATTAGGCAAAACTATTCTCTTGTCTTCTGTCTTACCCAGGGATATTTTTTCAATTCATTCATTAATTGATACAATTTTATGCATATCTTATAGAGATAGATTCAATTCATTAATCGAGTCATCTTTAAATCTAAGTTGGTCATTTGCTGAAAATGTAGCCCAAGAAAGATATCTCATAAGTCTTTACGTCGCCTTCGCCAATACTTTGCCTTCCCTTCTGTCACCAGCTTTTTTTATTACATCCTTCCTTTTCTTTCCGACACCTTTCCCCTTTTTCGGCATGTTACTCAACCAATCATGCTCCTTGTCAACACAAGAACGAGGGTGAGAGGATAACTTCTTATTAAATGTAGATTTGCCCTTTTAAAGCAAAGTAGGGTCAACACAGCAAGGAAATACAATAATAAAGAAACACAATGCCAAAAAAACACAATAACCTTCACAACAAAGTTATCAACAACACAGCTGCTGCCTTAACCTTTTGACCCAACTGATTGTCAGATAGGTTACCTCAAGCATAAAAGAAATAATCCTAAGGCAAAGTCAAAGACAACAACAGTGATAACACACCAAGATAACTTCTTATAAATTTCTTGCTTCAGAGTTTTCTTCACTATTTCAATCAATAATTCTCTTTCATTAAGACAAGTCCAAGCCCTTCTTAATATTCGTTAGCAAAAGTGATTTACCTTTAGACCGAAACTTACCCGATTGTGGAAGACACAGCATATTCATTTTCGTGCTTAAACACAATGACAGTTTCCTTATACATGCCACAATCAATGATCAGATGACATTCTTGTCCTTTATTATATTAATATACAGGGATGCGTTCTTTGGGTATGGCATATATTGTTCCAAGTACAGTAATGCTTACACTGGCACGCGATACATCCTTGGAGAAGTTGGCCGTTAGATAGAGGCTGTCCCCAACATCATCAACCTCTGTACAAGATTGGATCTTCAGGGGCTCTGTCAAACTAGAGTGTAGAGAAGGTTAGAGACTAACTCATCTTTGGGAAAGTCAAACGTACAGGCTCCAACGGGAGGACTATTGTGTTTGCAGCTAGAGATGCCAAATCGTTGGAACAGGATTGCCTTGAAAAATATACGTTTGATGCGGAAAACTATAACTGAGCGACCAAAAGAGAGGTGAGAGTAGGTACATAGGTACACATGCGCTTTCGGTCTTGAAATTTGCTTCAGAAGCAACTCTGATGCCCTGTTTGTAGATATTTGCCATTTGCCTTCGCCACCTATATGCAGCAAATCTCAGCTAGAAGCAACCTAGGTAGTGTAACCTAGGTAGGTCTATTATAAATAGTCCTCTTTTTCTCGCCAAGATAGAATAGACAAGTAGGCAGTCCTCTCTTCTCAAGTGGCTATAGGTGAGGTTTGGAAGTGCCTGCCAGTGCAGTGCATCCAAAATTGCTTTGGATGAATTATCTTAAATTCGAGAGTGAATCATCTTAAATTCGAGAGTGAATTATCTTGAATTCGAGAGTGAATCATCTTGAATTCGAGAGTGAATCATCTTGAATTCGAGAGTGAATTATCTTGAACTTCAGTGTGATTTATCCTAAGCCTTAGGGTCAGATGGATATATAAACCCCCCTTCTCTCCCCCAATCTCTTCTTCTTCTTTCAACTTCTCTCATTCATCATCCCTCGTTCTGGCTTCTGATATATAAAAGTGGCCACAAGTTGCGCGATAACTGTTTCCTTTTTCCTTTTTATATTTGGACATCATCTTTCGGAGCCTCACAGTTCATTACATGACCTCGTCCAGCCGCACTCCCCAACACTCACCACACAGACGGACGCTGTCCAACACTCACCACACAGACGGACGCTGTCCAAAGTCAGGTCATGTCTGAACTCACGGCCAATGCTTCATCTGAAGATTCGGATGTTCATACCGACGATGCGATCAAGGGAAAACTTGATCTAGAAGGCTTCACAGGCCAGTTCGTGGAATTTCTCAATGGACTTCAATATTCGATTGTGAGTACATATCAATCGAAATGGACGACGCCCATTACCCCTATCTAACCACAAGTAATAGATCGAAAAGCGAAGTTCCGCACCCATTGACAAAATCCGGGGATTAATGCCTGGGATCACACTTTCCAAACACCAAGCAAAAGCTGTCGGCACAGCTGAATGGGCAGCAAACTCGCCCTTCAACGGCATGATTCTCGCCGACCCTCCTGGTCTTGGAAAGACCCTTTCCGCACTCTCGATGATAGCGTATAATCAACACCTTGGACGCGGTCCTTCAGTGATCGTTGCTCCACGATCATGCTGTTTGCAGTGGATTCAGGAGATCAGAAAGTTCTTTGGACATGTATGTGGTTTTAAGGTCCCTTTTTATCATCCTCGCTGACAATGTTCATACAGAGTGGAATGCGTGCCACCTGCGCTGTTGACGACAAAGTGTTCAAGGCGTACCCCGATGGATATCTCAAGCCCGAAGTTGTTGTAACATCGTACCATCAAGTCTTCATCGAGTACCGTCGGTTGGACCGTTATCGAAAAGCTCTACAAGACTTCAGAGATGGGAAGTTGGACGCCAAATCCCCTCCCAAACCGCCAAAGCTCACCGTTCTTGAGTCCAACAAGGATATGCCGCCGGGACGGTACTTGATCTTGGACGAGGTCCAATCAATCAACAATCGGAATAGCCGCATTTACCATGCGATTTGCCACCTGAGAACCACCTTCAGTACCTGCATCATGATGTCCAGCACACCCCTGGATAATACCTGGATTGGCGTATACTCGCTCTTCACGTTGCTTACCGGCCATCAACTCAAAAGCTTCAGACGAATGCTTTACGCCTTCACCGGTGAGATAAATACCAAGGGCCCAGCAAAACTCGGGGGGATCTACCTACCAAGACTCATTCAAATGTTGGACGCTGTCAGTCTACGCCGCCCCGCTTCTATCATGGCTAGTGAACTCCCACCAGTTGAAAACACGGTTATTGTCGAATATGAGAGCAAGGGTCAGACGACGAGGATGTCTAACGCCCTATTTGAGAATTCCAAGAGAGTACCTCGATCAACTGAAGAAGACAAACGAAAGGCTTGGGCACTCGTCATCAAAGCCCGACAGTACGCATATCACCACTTGCTGGCTCGATTGCATTCAATTGAGTTCAATGCACAGATGTCCGCATTGGACCTTGACGGGGAAGTTCCCGACGTCGTTCCACAAGAGCACCAAGCTCTTGTGAGCCAATGGCGCAAATATATAAAACAGGGCGACGTTTGCTTTTCAGATCGAGTTGATTGCATCATTCAGCTCCTTTACAAAATCTCCACTAGACAACCGGACGATGCCATTGTCGTAATGGAAGAAAGCGCCTTCTTTTTGGACATCGTCGAAATTGCCATTTCCAAGTACCTCCCCTTTTCTGATAATCCCTTGCCTTGCTTCCGCTACGATGGCCGCAAGAGTGCATCTAAACGCCACGATGTTATCCAGAAGTTCAATGCCGCCCAGAAGTCTCGAGTCCTCCTTGCAAGTCGCGCAGTTGGAAGTCAGGGCCTCAACCTTCAGTGTGCCAATGTGTTGATCCGCTGTGGCCCCTGGTGGAGAGCATCGTGGGAAGAACAAGCAGATGGAAGACTCCATCGTCCAGGACAAACGAAAACCACTTCCATTTTCGAGCTTCGCGACACAAGTTGCAAAATTGACGAACACATCAGAGTGAGCAGGGACAAGAACAGTCGGCTCACAACTCATATTTGGAGCAGCATCACTCGCGCTGATAACAACCCACCTGATGAGCCGCCGGTGAGGTTTATCGAATGAATTCGAGTCACTTCAGCTCACAGTTTGGACAGCGTCGAATGACGTCTCATCTGATGGATCAGCAGCAATATCCATCGATTATTCTGGAGCAGGAAGTATCAGGGTGGTGACCAGAAGCGTGTTTGATAATTTGCTCTATTCGCATACAGTTGTAGCTCAGTACTTCTGATAGTCACCCCAATCAAAGAAATAGCTTCCTTTAATATTCTACCTGTGATAACATCTCGAGAATCTAACAATAATGCTTTTAATTAAGGTACCAGGTCGTTTGGCGTGATTATTTATGCTGGCAAGGACCTGTTACGTGCACTAGGTACTCTCACTGCATTACTGACTTCTAAGAGCACACCCCGTCTTTTCCTCCACGATATACCATTTCTAGCAAATACAACACAGATAGCTGTCATAGAAACAAAGGAAACATGCAGAAGATGACATTAGATTTACTGACAAGTCGCTGCTCAAACATAATTCGACATACTCCTCGTTCACTTCACCCTCTCCTCTTCCAGTGCAATCACGGCCGCCAAGTTATTCACTGATTTGTTTCCCTCTTCAATCTTGATAGCTAACTCGTCCTGACTCAGTTATGGTACTTACAACCAAGACTGTGTTCAATCTCGATATCTTTTGCAAACTCTGAACTCAGAGGCGTGGCGTTTACCCACAACAAGAGATGTTATTTGTGATTGGGTGTCGCTCTGTCTATCCTTTGCGAAATACAGTTTTGGTGACGCAGTTTCTTCCTTCGTGCTTCAGCGAGGAGTTATCAAGTGCACCAACAATCGAAGAACAAACGATATTTGTACAATGACTTCGTGTGATTATTCAAGACCAAAGCTGGATACCATATATACAATAATAGCAAGTCGCCTGACATCGAACTCCGCTACAGTGGCTGCTCACAGTCATCATCTTCCGTAGTATAGTGGTCAGTATGCAAGCTTGTCACGCTTGAGACCCGGGTTCAATTCCCGGCGGGAGAGTCGCCTCATGAGATTGTTACTCATGATTTCTTTTTGGTGTTTTCGGCTAGGTAGTATTTTTTTTCGTGGTGTCGTATTGCATGCAGATAGATCCTCACTCCGGCAATTCGGCCTCGCTAAATCCGGATCGGAAAGTTAATTACGACGCATCAAGATCTCGACCATGCCAGATGGGGTTACCGATCAAGTCTCACGGATGGGGATATCTATCTTTAGCAATAATGGCCGCGATTTGGAGTGTGGGCTTTTCTGTAGGTCATGAGTTTGATGGACAATGTAAATGAATGTGTCTGTGCCGACTGGGTTTTTTGAATATGTCATCCTACGGAGGTTAAAACTTGGTTTTACAGTTCTTAGATTTAGCACATCTTGGCCTTATTTCGCTTATGCTTGGCACTGAGGTGGCCCCCATCTCAACGATCACCTCACCAACCCAAGCATGGAAGGTACCGGTGAGGCAGCAGCACAAGACCGCCTCCTTTGCGGGGCCTAGCGCAACTGCTGCAAGTCCACAAAACCGAGTGTCTGCGTCTTTCTGTTCGCTGAACAATTTGCTGTCAACATTGGCATTTCTGGGCGCGGGCGAAATATACACAGCCAAGAGAACGGAATGACAATTTGTATCGTTACGTACGACGAACACACGGTTTTCGGATGCTGGTTGCCGTGAGCTGACGTATATCTTTCGAAAGAGGATAGACTCTAGGTTTAAGCGTTGACATGAGGCTCTAATTTGATGCTTAGTGCTTGGGTGGAAGGGGAGAGGAATGTGAATGACAACAAAGGCGTTAGAGGAGAGAAAGTAGTTAGTTTAACTGATGGAATACGAATAATACATTGTATGAAGGAAGATAGTAGTAATCTAGATCTATCTCTTGTACATCCACAGAATCTGATACTCGGGTCTTACACTTGGCACTCCCGCGTTACACTGGTACTAGCACGTACTTTTCTGCTATTCCCATTCTGGGTAAGGAGGCGCGTGCTCGTTCCTCTTCCCGCGCCCCTGGAAACAGTCGCAGCGCCGCCCACGCCGGTTTCTTCACATGCGCTGCGCTGCGCATCCAACCAGATTCCTTATTGCCTCCCCTGCTCGCTCGGATCCGGGTCGTTGCTTCTGTTGAAGACTCCACATGCCCGTCATTCATTTAGGTTGAGCAACAAAGTGCAAGTGCGTGCGTGCGTGCGTGCGTGCGCCCTCATAACCGTCCGGACCTGCTTTCTCTTATTTCTATACTACCCACTCTCATGTTGATCATCTGTCGATCTTGTTTGTGACATTTACTTACATTTCTTTCCTCTCCTTATCACTGCCTCTTGGATCAAAGCATTGCTATTTCTTCTAGTTTTATTAGGGACTCAGCCCTACGGTCCCTACCACGCCTGATTTGATCCAACGCCCACCTCCCGTTGCAAAACGTCCTCTTCGACCTAATCGCATCGTTTCATCATACACTTTCTTCAACTACCCATAACCTTCTCACCTTTTTCTTGTCATCACCATAAAACAGGCGCCCCAAATATGCGCTCGGTAAAGTCGCTGCTCCTTTGGAGCTTTGCATCCTACTCTATACCAGCTGCTGCTCTCGCATTCCCTTTATTCTCCCACGAACCTCGACAAGTCCAGGATAGTTCGTCGATTTCGAAGCGCGCAGATCAAAAGACGCCCAAGTATTTCGTCGAAGCAGGTCGCAACATCGAGCTTGGCCATTATGATAATCGATTCTTCCAAGCAAAGGTCTCATATGAAGAACATCGCGATGTTCTTCGAGATCTCATTCGAAGCTACCTGTTTACTATGAACAGTTACGGTGTTGAAACTTGGATCGCTCATGGAACCCTTCTTGGGTGGTGGTGGAACGGCCAAATCATGCCCTGGGACTACGATATCGATGTTCAGGTATCCAACAACACCCTTCAGTGGATTGGCGACAACCTCAACCGTACCGAACATAGCTGGAATTACACCGAAACTTCCACAGGAAACTTCATCTCCAAAAAGTATCTGCTCGACATCAACCCCCACCACGTTGAGATCGACCGTTCTGATGGAAGAAACATTATCGACGGCCGTTGGATTGACATGCAAAACGGCATGTACGTTGATATTACTGGCCTGCGCGAGCGTGAGGCGGATCGTCCAGGTGTCTGGAGCTGCAAGAATAAGCATCGGTATAAGAGCCAGGACTTGTGGCCCATGCGCATCACCGAGTTTGAGGGCGTCAAAGCTCGTGTCCCTTTCAACTTCAACAAGATCTTGGTTGATGAGTACGATACGAAGAGTCTGGTCACTGAGAGTTGGTCAGGGTGAGTTAACCATAGCCGTTTTACCGCCATGCCACTGGCGAGGCGCTCCGTACTTAAACCCGCAGATGCTAACAGAGTTTGCAGACACCGATGGGATCACGACAACAAGATTTGGGTCAAGGAGAGTGACGTAGAAGCAAAGCAACGCAAGCTCGGAGCTCTTGATCGCCACTTGGCTGAGGCAGCTGCCAACCCACAGTCTGAAGAGACGCAGTCTGCGCCAGCTGTTTGAAGATCCAAACCCTACGCGCTCAACTCAAACTTCCCCCAAACCTCTAATCTCGTATGCACGAGCTGCGAATTCAACGAAATGAGTCACGACCCGAACTTTTCTAAGCATTCCCTTTTCTCTTTATAATGGATCCTACAAAGATAGGCGGGCCTTTGCTGCACATGAGGCGTTGAATGTATATACTTGGCGTTGGCGAGTGGATTTTAGCATAATGCAGGCCATGGTGGCTTGCGAATGAGGCGTCGAAGGCACATCCTATTGCTATTTCTATTGCTGGATACTTGGTCTGGGTTTGTAAAATGGCTGTAAAACTAGAAAGATATCCCTGGTTGCTGGCATACTGGCGTACACGATCAGTTTAAATGAAAATTGCATCCATACACTCATCACAATCTACCAATGAAACATGGTCCATGTTAGAAAACAACACGAGTATAAAAATCCTAAAGCTTTAGGGTATATTTAACTAAGTAATCATATTTTATAAAATACTTAGCTAAACTACTAGAATGTTAGTAATTGCAGACCATATCCTTCTTCAACCTCCTGCAAAGGTATCATATCAAGAACTCGCAAACCATCATGACTCCTCTATATAGCTTTTCCACGACACTTTCTTCTGTTTTGATTCTCGCCACCCGCCAAACTTGGCTCCATTACCCAGATCAATCAACGGCGCCATACTTGGCCGACCATGGGCGCACTGAAAAGGAAATGCGCAACACGACAGGCGGGTGATGAGTTCCTCACACTGTCGGATTGTAAGAACATCGTTGAACATGATTGCACCTGGAATGAAAGTTAGCGAAAGAAACCACCCAGATGAAACAGGTTACGTACTTCTACAGGCCCTGGAGTGCAGCAACTCCATGATGCCCCTTGGACACCCGTTGAAACGTGACACCAAAGGTTTGCCAAGCGCAGTGGTTGATGGCCGCACAAGTGGAAGGCCGCTGTCGACACTTCGCCAGACCTCTGTGCGAAGAAGCTCAATAAGAAGTCGAGGCTCCATTCGGCAGCGCTCGATGATGCTTGGAGGGAGGGCTGTTACAATGACCTTGTTTTGATGTGAGGAAGTAGATGTCTGGTATATGATGCCCCACGCAGCAAAGTAATCACGATGCTGTTCTAGAAGAGACCACTCTTCCTTCGAGACCTCAAAGATTATGGGCCGATCGACAAGTTCTATGGCGGGTGAGAATTGGTTTGTTAATGGGTCATAAGTAAAGTAGCTCGCCATGAGGTCCTCAAGTTGACATCGTTCATCAACAGCGTGTTGATCAAGCATAACCAGTGCTGAACTTTGCTTTTCATGCGTGGATGTAGATGCTATACTTTCCAATGGTAGCCTGACCAGTATAAATTTGCGATCGACTTGGTCTATCACAGTAGCATGAGCAAGTGCTTGACGTGGGATTTTCCCGTTGAGACTCATGGACCCAGTATCAAATCCAACATGAACGCTTCTATGGCTACCCCTGCCACACGTATGTAGTTGATCTGGTTCTGGGCCATTGATACAAGGTATGGAAGACTGCACAGATTGAAAGACGGGGTTCTCCCATGAGTTGATGACACCTTGGAGCCATTTGCTAGGTTGTTTGTCTCGCTTCTGTGTATCCTGTTTGGGAACACCGCTGTTTGTGTTACCGTCACTTGTTTGTTTGTCGATATCGCTGGTGTCTGGGTCCAAATCAGGGCTATTTGTAGGCAAACCTCTTTGATTGTCATCAGGTTCAGGAGATGGCTCATCAAAAGGTTTGCGTAGCAACTTTCCACCTTCGCCAACAAGACGCCTTGTGGGCGATTTCTCTCGCATCTTCGTGTGAATATCTGCTGCCTTCGAAGTGGCACTGAGTGGCGTAGCTCTTCCAACTTTGACTCGATGCCAGGCTTCGAAGGGACTGTCTGCCCTGGAGACTGGAGTGACAGAGCTAGCTCTCGAACTGCTTGACGACGAGGTTGGCTGTTTCTTAGACTTTTTAACCCGGCCTAACGTTTTTTCTGTAGAGAATAACGAGTCGTCGGAGGCTAGTCGAAGTTTCCGTGGTTGAAAATGATGCTTCTTGAGAAATCCATAGCATGTAGCCTTTAAAAGACTAAGGACCGCTGTTAAAGTCTGGATCTGGCTGTCTAGCCGATCTGGGCTATCAATACTATCCCAAACTGTGTTGGTGATTTTTAGATAGAACATAGGCCAGCGCTCGATTCCTTTTCGACTTCTCAACTCTTTGCCTGTGAACTCGTTAAGCTTAGGAGAGGCGCCATGGTTGACCTTATCACCATCAATCACACCAAAGCTAGAGTTGCCAAAGGTCTTATTGACCGCTTCATAGAGAACATCGGTGCCAAACTCGTTCATAATGGGCTGAATCCCCAGACTTATGAACTGAGAGCGTCGTGTCGCAACAGGATCCGTACAAATAGCACCTTTGACAGAAAGGGGACCGCATGATGCCGATATAGGCATCCAAGAGTCGGCATTGCTCGAGTCGGCAAGTCCAGCTTGTGTGAGTATCCGAGGGGCTCTGGACACAAGGTCTGCTTTGTCTGATGGCCGGAACCGAATTTCACGTTGTGTTGCTGAATCTTTGAGTGACATGGATACGCCTGATGGCCAAGCAATAAGCAGACCAACGACATCTCGAATCAATTTTGACCACTCCTTATCGAGAGCGGACCTTTCAGTTAATGTGGATCGCTGTTTAACTCTGACGGGCATATTACCAAAGAGATCTCGGACAGTCGTACGGGTTCCACAATCGAAGTTGACAAGCCTTAATTCAGGAGGCGAGGGTAATTGCCTTGTCAGAAGTTGTGAGTTGTGAATCGCAATAGAGTTGTGTGAGATATATCTTTGGTGGCGGGAGGTGATGGCGAGAAGTGAAAAGGTGGCAAGAGAGGCTAAGAAATCTCCATGTTTGCCGTGGACAGAGGACCTTGAAGGGAACTTGGATGTATCTATGAATGCGCGTGTAAGTAACTATGATGGGACTTGTTTCGTTTCACTCACGGTGGAGCTTCCCTAGGCCCCCGCCATCTTTAAACTCCTCGGGAGGAATTCCGGACCCGTTATCTTCAACGGTGCAATTTCCCCTGGTGTAGTCAATGGAGATGTTGATCTTGGAGGCGCCAGCATCTAGAGAGTTTGTGACAAGACCACCAACTACACCGTTCAGGGATGTGATGTTGACCGAGGATTTGATCTTGTCGACGACATCCTGAGGAAGTTGTCTGATGGTCATACTACACGCAGGATCATGCTTGTGTGGAGGGTCCGACAGTTGTTGGCCGCGTGTGGTGTTGAGTGTGTTGGTAAGTAAAAGTCCAAGTTTGGAAATGACGTCGAAGCGAGCTGAAGCTCCTGAAGAGACCTATTGGATGGAGACTGTAGAAGCTAGGGGCAACTGATCGCGCGATTGGATCTAATTAAGGCACGGGCAGTGGGTAATGTCCCCAAATTCAGGGTCCGTGCCTGTGGTGGAGGCACTGTAGCGCCAAGAACGATAGACCTGGAGCTTAGAGTCAGCCAGCTCGAAAGCCACAGGAGATAACGGACTACTAACCTATCTATCCCTTGACATAAAGGAGATGATTGGAACTGTCAATAAGATAATAGACCGTGTTGATTAAACTTCCTTGCTTATAGATGATCCATATATAAGTATAAAGAAGAGGCATTCATCTACCAAAGGTAGTCCGTCTTCTGTCTCGTCATTCACCAGACACGTCACGTGATCCGGATCCTGACCTTTGTACTGTACCATCATGCTTTGCCGCTTTCAGCCTTCGACTGTTACATGCCGCCCATAAGTTACCTACCACACACTTTGATCTGCTGACGACGTCTTTCTAGCTTCATCCCTTAGTTCTCTCCTTTCATTATTCTACTTTTCATCAAGGATTTTCTCATCAATCTGTGTCTCTTCCCTACTCCCAGTGAGCCTCTTTCCTTTGCGTCGTCATTGTCTCCCCGCCTCCATCTGCTGCTACCCAACGACGCTGTCCTGGTAGCCTCGATTTAACCACTTCGTATCCATTCAACGACTTCTTCTCAATTTGATGGCGACGACCGACGCGATATCTCCAGAGCATGGTGAGTGCTGGAATCCATGTCTGGTACATGGTATACTTGCCATCACGCGATACCGCCACTTTGCGACATCCTCACCATCATGCAGTGCCTGGTGCTAACATAGACAAGACCGTCAAGGTCAACGCAGGAGACCGTTTTCAACATGGGTAAAGAAGCTCACCAACTTCAAATCCGACGGTGAGCGCCAAAAGAAGCAAAAGAAACGCAGCCACAAGAAGAACAACCCATATCCAGAATCCGGTCAGGTCGGCAATGGTATAATCAACGGAACGAGTGCCTGCACATTCACCACGACTCAGACGGGTACCAGCAACACCAGCATGAATCAGTCCGCCCGAACGTCTCGCGAAGATCAGGCACCACCGACGATTGGGCGCAGAAGTGTGGCGGGCACGGTGTTGACAGATCATGAGGCCTCCCACTCACTCATGGCGCCCAGCCATAGGGCGAGTTCCGTTGCTGGAACGAGCCGTACCGTTGGTGGAGGAGTTGAATCTAGGAGGGGGGGAGACAGTACATTTTCAAGTCCGGCTCCATCTGTACGATCTTTGACCACGACTTTGACCACGATTCAGTCGATGGCGCCCAACGGCACTGGCCCAGCTCACCACCATGCTCCGCAGAACCAAGGCAACGCACAGTCTATCCAATTCACCCAGCCATTCCCCACAACGGGAACACCAGCATCCGCCATCCCGCCTCATTTGGCTCCTAGCGGCAACCCAACAACCTACACTTCTGCAACTGCCAACAACCTGTTGACAGACAATGCATCCATCCTGACGCTAGCATCATCAAGCAAACACCGCCGACGACGTTCTCTGGATACAGATGCATCGGTGCGTGCTCTTGCGCCTTCATCTCTTTGGGGTGGAAGCCGTGAAAGCCTACCACTCAGTGTTCTAAGCGCAAGCATCGATCCGATGGGTATGCCCACTACTCCTGGTATTCACGGCACCTCTCGAATGGGGACAGAGCGCACGAGCATTTACTCGGCGACAGGCGTTGGACCCGCGATTTCCGGTGACCGCAACAGTTACTACGCCAAACAAGGAGATGGAGCAAGTGTTCGAAGTGGATTACTTGGCCATGGGCGAGCTGAGAGCGTGAGCGGCAGTATTGGTGGCCTGAGCAGCCCTCTGATCACACCACGAGAGATATACAGCGAGAGGAATGACAATGAGAAAGAGGATCGGGAGAATACCCCTGCGGCTTCCAGAACTAGGGAGGGATGATCATGTCGTTTTTCGGGCGAATGATTTATGTTTTGCTTTGCTTTGCTTTATCGGTTATTGGTCTGGTTGGGATTAGCAGGAATAGGAGCGTGCCTGGTGTTTTGCTTGATTTCACATACCTTAGAGTTTTGGTTCGGTACTTACTTATATGCAAACTAGGGAATGGTGACCCTTAATATAACATCTATGATACCCTGAAAAGGTCTATGATGAGTGTCTAGCGAGAATGCCATTGGTTGTTATACGTGATCATGTATATTGGTGAGGAGGTGGTGTAGAGAGATTTCTATCCTAAGGCTGCCTAAATTGTCCCAAGTGATTATCATAATTCATCATAAATTAGACCATTTCTTTAGTAAAATACGATAATTCATTTAACTTTTACTATAAGCCTCTCTGGAGTATAATACTTCTCTGATTGAGTTTCTTTATAATTGGATTCAGTTAGGTACCTATCCCATTTCTTCAAAGCGAGCCGTGTCGTGGCAGCCACTGTGGCGCTAGGCAAGCTCCTGTAGCTCCCCAGCTTCAGGGTGTCCCACCATCGTCATCGCGCCGCGGCCCATCTTGCCCAATTCAAGACATTCCGAATGCTTCAAGATGGCCATCTCAGTAAGAAATACCCTGCAATTATGCGCGCATATTTTCTTGTCGATTGAGGCGCATGGATAGGCTCACAGTACTGACAATGAATCACAGTGGAAGTCGTTTGACTTCTTCGACGTCGCCCAAATCAACATCACCGATGACGAAACCCGACAGCTCTTTGAGGGCAACGAGATCTCGAGCGTATGCGCAGGCTCCGATAGCCTATTCTTTGGGTCATTCGATGGATATGTCAGCATAATAAACAAGTCATGGAAGATAGTCAAGCGCTTCCAGGCCTACGAGGCTGGGAGCATCACGCATATGCGCCAGGTCGAGGGAACGAGTCTCTTGTTGACAGTTGCGGTATGACCTGCCGAACTTGATGAAATCAGCAGACGGATGAACTGATAGCTGTAACAGGAGGATATGAGTAGTGAGCCTGTTCTCAAGGTGTGGGCGCTCGACAAGCTCGTCAAGAAGACCAACACACCGACATGTCTGAGCACGGTCATGATCAACAACAACCGACGACAATTTCCCGTGAGTCTTGACAGGAAGGTGTTTTTAGGCGAATGACTGATTATTCCAAGATATCTGCGTTCACGGCTACAGACGACCTTACACAAATCGCCGTAGGGTTTACTAACGGCGCAGTTACGGTAATTCGAGGCGAGCTTGTCCACGATCTTGGTACCAAGCAGCGCATCGTTTTCGAATCCGAAGAACCAGTCACTGGTGTTGAGCTCGCTTGGGACGCAGCGCAGAAGCTCACGACTTTGTTCGTCTCCACGACCTCGCGGATACTGAAGCTTGGTCTTTCTAAGAAGGGTCACGGATTGCCTCCCAAGACCGTTGAGGATGCCGGATGTGCGGTGGGCTGTATGACGCGTGATCCAAATACAGACGGTGTCATTATTGCGCGTGACGATGCCATCTACACCTATACACTAGACGGTCGAGGACCGCCCAAGGCGTATGAATCGCCCAAGAGCAAAATCGATGTCTATCATGAATATGTGGCGCTTGCGTGCCCACCAGCAAGCAGCACAGCAAAAGATTCAGAGGCAATGAGGCGACGTTTTGGTAGTACTACTACTAATTCCCTATTCAATGCATCGTCTTTTGTGCTGTTGGATATGGATCTTCGAGTCATTGGCCATACAGAAACACTCATGTCACCTGTGGGACACTTTGTTGATATCTGGGATGATTTTTTCACAATTCTTCAAGATGGCAAGGTAGGTCTATCTGTCAAGGTTGTGTTTCCCTTATTAACCTCTCCAGGTGTATCGCTACCACGAGAAGAGCCTACAGCAGCGTCTAGAAATGCTTTATCAGAGGAACATGTTCCCCTTAGCCATCGAGCTGGCGCAAAAGTCGGGACTGGATAACGAGCAGCAAAGCCTCATTTACCGCCGCTTTGGTGATCACTTGTATCAGAAAGCTGACTTCGACGGTGCCATGGTTCAGTATATCCGAGCCATTGATACAACTGAGCCATCACAGGTCATTCGCAAGGTGAGTTGCTTATCTTTGTGCGCGAATAATGCTAACATACTCAGTACCTCGATACACAACGCATTCATAACCTCATTCAATACCTGGAACAACTCCATGAACACCGAAAAGCGACTGCCGACCACACCACCTTGCTTCTCAACTGTTATGCAAAGCTCAAAGATATCAACAAGCTTGAAAAGTTTATCAAATCTCCTGGCGACCTCAAGTTCGATCTTGATACAGCAATTGCCATGTGTCGTCAGGGCGGATACTATGAACAGGCCGCATACCTTGCCAAGAAACACGGCGAGACTGATCTCGTGGTGGATATCTTGATAGAGGACTCCAAGAACTATGTTGAAGCGCTTGATTATGTTTGGCGTCAAGATCCTGATATTGTGCGTGCCAATTACTCGTTGGGGTAATACTTGCTAACATCGACAGGCGTACCCTTGCCTACAAAAATACGCGCGAGTATTGATTGAGAATTGTCCCCAAGATGCGACAAAGCTATTCGTGGACTACTATACCGGCAACTATAGACCTCGACGCACTTTGCCGGTGCAGAACGAGGTCGAGACACCAACCAATGGCGGTTTTGCGGCCGGCGCAGCTAGTGCCGTACAGAATCTCTCTAATTTGTTGCCATTGCCTTATATGAATACGTCTTCAGTTGCATCACCAGGTACAGTCGGTAATACGAAGGCTGTCGTGAGCGAAGGAAACATCGTTGTGGATAACGACGATATTCCTGCTCCAAAATATACCCCTCCTCCCCCAAGGACTGCCTTCTCATCATTTATCGACCATGCTGATGAATTCATCGTTTTTCTCGAAGCATGCCTGGAGGAAAAGGATCTAAAGTCAAGTGATCGCACGGATCTATACACCACTCTGTTTGAGATGTACTTGCATAAGGCGGGTGAGAAGAAGGGACAACATCACAAAGAAGAATGGGAGGCGAAGGCGAAGAAGCTCATAGAGGGCGAGCACGTGCCTATGGAAAGCTCGAATGTGCTGCTTCTCTCGCATCTCGCGGATTTCCAAGACGGAACAGTCCTTGTCAAGGAGCAGGCAGGTCTCCGTTTTGACATTTTCAGGTCTTATACATCGGCCAAGGACACTCGGGGCGCTATGAAAGCCCTCAGAAAGTATGGCCCAGAGGAGCCACAATTATACCCAGCTGCACTGGCATACCTCACTTCAGACCCACGGGTGTTGGAGGAAGCCGGGCCAGATGAGCTGTCCAACGTGTTAAACAAGATTGACAAGGATGGCCTCATGGCGCCTTTACAGGTTATTCAGACCCTTGTTGGTCAGTCTTCAGGAGGTGGCGTAGCTACCATGGGCATGATCAAGCCATACCTCCACGAGATGATTACAAGAGAGCGCAAGGAGATTGCATCCAACCGAAACCGAATTAACACGCTCCGTGGAGATACAGAGAAGCGCCGCGAGGAGCTAGCGGACCTGGGATCCAAACCGGCTGTGTTCCAGGCGACTTGGTGTTCAGACTGCAGCCAACGACTAGACCTACCAGCTGTTCACTTCCTATGCAAACACAGCTTCCATCAGCGTTG
This sequence comes from Fusarium verrucosum, assembly GCA_013623715.1. Classification (NCBI taxonomy): domain Eukaryota; kingdom Fungi; phylum Ascomycota; class Sordariomycetes; order Hypocreales; family Nectriaceae; genus Fusarium; species Fusarium verrucosum. The sequence continues at coordinate 24,388 of JABFFJ010000233.1, forward strand.
CGTACGAAACACCGGCAACGAGGGTGAGGCAGAGTGTCCAAAGTGCGCATCAGAGAACGACATGATCCGCAAGATGCGCGAAGGACAGAGGGAGAGAGCAGGCAAGCACGAGCTATTCAAGAGCGATCTTGAAAACAGCGATGACCGGTTTAGCACGCTGGCAGAGTGGTTTTCGAGAGGTGTGATGGATGGTCAGAGCGCTGAGTAAATGTAATGACGGGCGAGATCCATGGTGTCTATAGGAGTTTGGGTTTGTTATCCGGTCTTTGCCTTGTTGTTCTAGGTTATGACAAACTATACGATCAAGAGATGAAATGTTTTGTGGTTCAGCAATGTGATGAGAGCTTGTGACTTTGGCGGTGGGTTGGTTATCCGGGTGGTCTAAGAAATAGTCCAGACGTCTCCCCTATGCAGTCACTTATTGGACTGTTGGATGTTTCAAGGGCGTTTGGTTGACAATAGCGTCACGACTGTCAACCGACCCCCACCACAACATGTAACAACCTGTTCGTCTTGCGTAGAAATCTTATCTATTGTTTAAAGTGTAGATTCCCGGACACTCAATCATTCGCGCACCTGATAAGCAACTAACATCAAACAGTAGACCCTCTTCCGATCCAATTTTGCATCACTAACTTCCTCATCAAGGACTAGATAATAGATTTAAATACCTTGTTAAGGAACTAAGAAAGAGAAAAACCAGAGCGTTCATATTCTAGGCTCAAATGAAAAGCAGGCCCTGTCCCATCCCGAATTCTGCGCAGACATAAGAAAATAAATACCAATACTAGAATCGTTCCCCATGCTTCGGATTACAACCCACCCCTGTCTAAGGACCTCATTGCCTAATAGCAATATCGACGCCATTGCTCGCAATCCTGCCATCGACCGACGAACAGGTAAAACACTGTCTGTCCAATCTGATAAACACGACACCAACACATTGGACATTTTGAGAGCAACGCTCCATGCAAACGACCAAGTCGGATGCATTAAAAACGTCAATCACATCGCCCATTGAAATAGAGACATGGCAGGAAAGATCAAAAGTGACTGCATTGGGGAATTGGTACGGATCGTTGAGCTGATTACAGTCGGTAGGTGCGGCAGTTGTAGTTGTTGGGAGATATGTCGTGGTGTCTGTAGTCGTGGTTTCTTTGGCAGTGGTAGTTATTGAGAGATCTGCCGTGGTGTCTGTAGTCGTGGTTTCTTCGGTAGTGGTAGTTATTGGGAGATCTGACGTTGTGTCTGTGGTAGTGTCTGAGGTGGTCATGCCTGAGGTGGTGTCGGTAGTCGTGGTGTCAGTAGTAGTAGTAGTAGTAGTATCTGCTGTAGTGGTGTCTGCGGTCGTGGTGTCTGGAGCGGTAGTATCTGAGGTTGTAGTTTCAGCCTCAGTGGTGGTGATAGTATCAGAACTTGTTGCAGTGCCGGAGTTGCTGGTAACCTCTGTAGTAGGCGTTTCAACATCGGTTGTAGTCTCTGACGTTGTTTCCAGTGTTGTTGAAGTTGTCTCTTCTCCACTGGAAGTATTGGTTGAGCCAGTCAAGGTACTTTCAGGGGAAGTTGAAACTTCTGACTCAGTAGATATAGATGATTCGGTACATAGATAAATATACCTCAGTACTTGAATCATTGGGCAGAATAGATGACTGCGCGGGAAGGGTTTCTGGGAGGTTTGCAGTACTAACGGCAGAGCTCAGTGAGGCGGATGGCTCAACTAGGTTGGTAGATGCTTCGAAACTAATCGACTCAGTGAGATCTACAGAGTTGGATTCTGTTGTAACATTTTGGATGGTGGTACTTTCAGAATTGATATCTTGGGATACGGTTGTCTCAGAGGCCGTTGAAGTCGAGCCATCACCAATGAGTTGGCCATTTTGACATTGTGTCACTGTAGCCCAGCCCAGTCAGCATCCGAGATCTGAGTCTTGAATTACTAGTACCTATCCTTACCATCAAGGACAGCCAGGGTGACTTGCATACAGCCAGTAGGTTCATTAGAAAATATCATATAAACTCTACCATCAGGGGTTTGACAGAAATCCGCTTTGCCCTTTGGCAAAACTGAGTTTCTGAATATAAGCTGGCCAGAATCCTCAAATGTTTCTGTTAGCGAGCCGGTAGTAGGAGGGCCCTGTCCAGATAGCTCTTTATAACTCTCGCCGGAGTAATAAATAGGTATGCCATTCTTAGAGAGCTGACCTTGGCCAAGAACAAAGACTGAAGCGAATGTATAGACTTTAGGGTTGTCATTGCCTACAAAACCCGCTCTTATTGCTCTTGTATTGATGTCGCGTTTATTATTATTATCGGGGACCAGGATTTGGAAGATAACGGATCGTCCGGCTAGCGGTGGACTTGAGGTTGGGATGGCATCTGTAGTGGCAGTAGATTCAAGGCTTATCGAAGAAGTAACTATTCCATCGGTTAGAAGGCCGGTTGTTGAGCCAAATGACAGGGTTCCAGAGCCAGATTGCAAGCTTGATGCCGAAACAATGAGTGAGGTATCCGAAGCCACAAGATCCGTGTACAAGAAAGACGTGGGATCAGCATATACGAGTTTCGTACTGGAAGGTCCCCGAATCGGGACTGAAGTGTTTCTTGCAAACGTAGGCCGTAAGGACGGTCCGACTGGGAAAGGTAATCCGCCAGCAGATTCTTTCGTCGAGGGTAACCAACCCTGATTGGAAATTGGTTCAAGGTAGGTAGATTCGTAGGTGATACACCATGTATCTGCCTCTATTGCGCCATAGACTGACCCCAGAAGAGAGGCTATCAAAGTGCGGCTCTTCATGATTTCCAACGTACAACAAAGTCCCCGGCAAGAAACGTCGACAGGTTTAGACACAGCCTGCCATTGAGTATGCTATTCATCCCTTAGAATGCCATATGTACCTATTAAGGGATCTTCTTGACACCTCCTGCAGTAGTCGCTCTTAGCCCGCCACATTCAAGCACCACAAGCAGAAGGGAGCATTGGAAATTCTGAGTCAAATTCCATCATACCATTAAGCCAGCCAGACTTGGTAGTAGACAGACCCGTCAGTATAGCCATACCTTGATTCTGTCTGAGGCATCATGATAGCCATACAATGCATAGCATCATCATAGTAGGCAGTGAACTAGGCGGACACGCGAGTGTGAGTTCGGGAAGTAGCCGTCCCAAGGACAATAACGGCAGCTGGCAGCATTTCGAAGTTGTCTTGTCTCTGCAGAAGATTGGGGGCGCAATCGATGCGATGCAGAAGTTATTGTTGTTGTGGTTGTTGTTCCTATCCCTTATGTCCTTTGATATATTAATCTGTATCAGATTCCCCGACTAACTCCATGCCTTCAAAAAGGTCTAGCCAGTCCTCCAGTCGTTCTTTAGTGAATTTATCTAGATCCCAGGGCTCAGTAGACAGGGCCTCTGAATCGCCAGCCCAGAGATAGATATCTGCTTCCATGGTGGTCCCGTCATCAAGTGTTGCAGTGACGGCCATAGGTGAATAGATCTCGCCCTCGAAGTCGTCGAGCTTTTTCCGCTGCGACTTCGTTTCCAGCAGTAGGACATACCCGTCAACCTCGTGATAGTCCTGTTTGATGACTGCAGGATAATCATGATAGTTGACGGCATAGCGTGCGTAACCGTAAACCTTCGCTGAGCGCGCCAAGGCTGCCACAGTACTGGTTTTTGTGGCATCTCCCGTCAAAGCCCAAGCAAGCAAGGGCAACGCCCGAAGCGTGCCGTACACAAAGAGAGGTCGTGGCTGAGAAGATGCAGTCATAGTGATGGACACCTGTGAGAGCGCGGGTATGTGTGTTGTCTGTGTCTGATCTGCAATCGCATGTATGTGTGTGTGTGTGTGTGTGTAAAGAAGAAAGATTAAAAAGGAATAAAACTGGCAAAAGGCGGCATTAAATAGACAAAACTGTCAACTTTTTTGTACCCCAAGCAGCTACATAAGCTTTATTGGGAGGCAATAGAGAGGTTATTTAGTTGTCAGAGCATCGTACATGATGCCTAAAGTGTCTCTTATATAGAGTTTTTTTTGCAGTGTTGCCTTGACCAATCTTCGATTTGGAGTGTATTTATAATACAGAGCTTTCTCTCAGATTTGTTATCTTGATCAATCTAAGATCGAAATGATCAACATAAGAATAAAGATGCGATGTGCCGCAAACCTGAAAGGTTTCTGATGCCTTGTGAAAGTTTAACTGTTGCTGCCTGGTCGGGTCGTTTTAGTAGTCAATAGTAAACCGATCGTCAACAACCCCACTACAACAGTCTTCAGACTGTTCATCTTCCGTAGTATAGTGGTCAGTATGCAAGCTTGTCACGCTTGAGACCCGGGTTCAATTCCCGGCGGGAGAGATCCAGCCATCTGCGATACGCAGGTCTTCTTTTTTGTCTTTGTGCTTCACGTTTTATGTATCCCATCATTTCTTCTTTTTAGTTGTGATATGATGCCTATTATGAAAGCTACATTTACTGTTTTACTTGAGAGATCAACTTCAATCAATACCTTGGACTATATACATAAGTTTATATGATCCACCAAGACTATGGGTCTTGTATCATTCTTTCCCCCAAATTCAATTATTGGCATCATGTTTGTTCTTTCCATCTCCAAGTATGTATGCATGTACTTACCAACCTTAGTACTCACGGAAGGTCATGCCCGGGCTGGTTTATATGTTCTATGTACCCAGGTACAACTACTAAGGCAGGTGCCTCTTCTTCCTCTTCTTCTTTCATCACCATCATCATCATCACAGCTTGCATCCATTCAACAGCTCGTATCAGTACGCTCATAACTCAACTTGCCAATTCCAACCACACCAAGACCTTGCACAATGTCCTCTACGGGAGCAGCCATTGTCCCACCCAATGGCTGGCAACCTTGTCCAACAGCCGATTTTAAAGTAGTCATCCGCTACAACGCCCTCTTGACGCAGTGGTACGAGTGGGCTCAATATGACGACTTAGAACAAGAAGAGAACTGGCGCCGCCTGGTTGAATTCACTGAAAAGTCATCTGCATTCTACAAATATGTTAAAGCTCTTTCGACAGACGCGACCAAGTTGGAATATAGATGTTGGGGGCATGTGATTCTTGCACGCTTCTTCTCTCAGTGTAACCGGTGTACAAAAGCATTGGCAATAGTGCAGGACTAGTACCCACAATCCGACATCACGTATCCATTCTGTTTGAAATACAACACCAATGGACCTGTGCCCCTGGGGGCGCGTACATGGTTCCTAGAATATCCGCAACAACCGCCTGTACGCCCCCGTCCCATTGCGATTCAGAATTCCGACATCCAGAACTAGCAGCTCCAGAACGGCATCATCCAGAACCCCGAGCCTGCTGCTTTGGAGACTGATGGAAACTTTGATCCTATGCAATACTCAAGGGGGAACATGTCCTTTCTAGAAGCTGACATAGCCGATCCGAACACGGCTGATCTGGACACGGCTGATCTAGACACAGCTAATCTAGACACAGCTAATCTAGACACGGCCGATCTGGACACGGCTGGTCTGGACGCAGCTGATCTGCTCATGGCTGATCTGCTCACGGCTTATCTGGACACGGCTGATCTGGATCCCCTTCCTCAAGAGTGAAGAGGGTGGCACGAAGCAATCGAGGAAGCAGGCATAGGTCGGCATTGACTCTTTTAGAATGGCAAGTTGTATGTATAATCATATTCATTCTTAATCATGACTCGCTGATACCCCCAAAAGACGTGATTTGGCCCAAAATCCTTTCGCTAATAGCCAATCATAGCATATATGTTTTTAAATGTGCCACCTGTGACCAGGGTGCTTCCAGTCCAGGTTCGCAATCTCATCGGGTGACAAGCCAGCCAGTTCCTGCTCGACGTTCTTCTTGTCGCGCCGCCTGTTGTCCCACTTCATCCAGAAGTAGCCGCCAATGCTAAGGATGAAGATCATGCAGCCAGTAGCAAGGTTGAGGCCGTTGCCGATAGGAAAGTTGGGGGCGTCCTTGACGAGGTATGACCAGGTTGCGATGAGGCCGCCGACGTTGCCAAACATGACCTATAAGAGTGTAAGTGAGAGTTGAGATGAGATGTGGGCTGGGTTGAGGAACTTACGTTGAGACCAATGGCACTGCTTCGTGCGGTATCACTGACGACGTTGGCGCTGATGTGGGCATTTGTCATGGTACCCAGAACCATACAAGTACTGGCAATCAGGAAGCAAGCACCGTATCGAACCGATGGTGTCTCGGAGCCCAGGAACATGGCATAGCCAATGATGACAGTAGGAGCCGAGAGGATGATGAAGATCTGTCGCCTGTCGAACCGCCAACTGAGGGCAGGGAAGATGAGGGCGAAGACGGCACCAAGGGCATAGGGAGGAACACTGTGAAGCTGCTTCTGGACGGTGCTGTACTGGGGGTAGATGGAGCCGACGATGGTGGGCAGGAAGAAGGCAAGGCCCTGGACGGTGATGTTGTTGAAGAGGAAGATGAAGGCGATCTGAAGAGTCACGGGGTTGGAGATGCCGCGCCAGAGCTTGATTCGATCGATACCGTCGACGACTTCGGTCTGGGCGAGACGCTCCGACTTGACGCGGGCGATGCAGAGGTCCTTCTCCTCCTGGGTGAGCCATCGAGCTGTCTCGGGTCGATCGGTGAGGGTGATGAAGGCGAGCAGACTCAGGCCAGAGGTGACGATGCCCTCGATAGCAAAGATCATTCGCCATTGGTGAAGGCTGCCGAAGGAGGGGAGCTTGAGAATAGCACTGGCCAGGAGACCGCCAAAGGCACCAGCCAGAGGAGCCATGACCATGTAGAGCGACAGACGGAAGGTCAGTTCCGAGCGCTTGTACCAGCGGGAGAGGTAGTATGCGATTCCGGGAAGCATGCCGGCCTCGAAGATGCCGAGGAGGAAGCGAACACCGCAGATGGCGGCCTGGCTGTGGACGAAGGCGGTAGCGATACTGACGACACCGAAGGCGAGGGAGGTGGCAGGGAGGAACCAGCCGGGACCCATCCATTTACACATGACGGTGGCGGGAATCTCAAAGATGATGTATGAGATGTAAAAGACAGAGAGGATCTTGTTGTAGTCGTAGCCCTGGAGCTTAAGATCCTCTGTCATTCCGGCAATACGGGCATTACCTGGGGTGTGTTAGTGAGGTTGAGACGGGGAGAGTTGGAGTGAGTGACTCACCGATATTGGCGCGATCGATGAAGCAGAAGAGGTAGAGGACCGCTACGGTTGGGACAGTGTACAAGTCGAGTTTCCATCGTAAGCGGCGCTCAGCAGCTGGGTCGAACTGGATGAGGGAGTTGCCGTAGCTGAGAGGATTATTAGTATTGAGAGTGAAGGTTTGATTTGATGAATGAGATACTCACGCGTCGGTGGCATAGTGACCGTGACCAGCAGCATCATGAACAGTGCCGCCCTTGATCTCAGACTGCTCGTCAAAGCCCTTCTCCTGATCCTTATCGGAGACGTTCATGATGGGCGATTTCAAAAGCAAAAAGACAACTCAAAAAGAAGAGGGAGAAGAAATGAATCTAGGTCCTCAAGCTTCAACCGTCTGTGCTTGAGAGATCAGATTTGAGAATGAAAAAGCATAATCAAGGAGGAAAAGGGAACAGGAGCAAGGCCTTGATATAGGTAATAAAAGCCAAGGAGCGACAACACCTCGGGCTACCTTGTCGGGACAAGCATGGCCCTAGTCGGAGTGAGTTTTTCTTTGATTTCCCCTCACGAAGTAGGTACATAGGAGTGAGCTATGGTTGCATTGTAATTCTGGATACTGTAGTAGTTGGGAGTGTGTGTCTAAGTTTTTTGCCATTTGCCCTTGGCTCGAGCGGTTTAGCCTGGGGGTCCAGGTCTAGGTCTGGGGATGGGGATGGGGGTGTGTGTGTGTGTGTGGTTCCCTCTCCCCCGCAAAACATGATTTCTTATTTCATGTCGGCTTTCATCCGTGGATGGAATGGAACCCTTGTTCGTTTGCTGAACTTGGAAAAGGATGCATCTGGTTGGTTGACTCGGCTAAAGAGTGTCAGTCTTTTGTGTCAGTATCAGCACTGGTGTCTCCAGTTGCTGAATCAGAGATGGCTAAGCTTAAACGAAGCTCCTCTTTAATGTCATCTTAGCGTACTCCGTAGTTTCTGAAGGATTGTAGATAGTCTCGTCTCGGGTGCGGGGAAATTGTGGCCAACATTTGTCGTGGAGAGGGTTGTGTTGGAGATGGATGAGAGTGAAAATCATGACGGTGCAAGTACAGTAAGGGAGGGAGGGTACGTATCACGGACGGGCAGCTCCCACCACGTGGAGAGGATAGTTAGTACATCCAACCAATCCTTAGAGACTACACGTATTCGGCAATATCTCCAACTGCGGCACCAAACTGTATTGAAATTAACCTAACCCTCCCTTCATTGACACTGACACTGACAGATTCAGCCTCCCCCAGATTCAACAGGCTTCCCCAGGTTTTCAAGATAAAATCTTACGATTCTCCTGCTTCCCCAGATCTTGTAATTCCACAAAACAGATGCCAATTACCTAGCAATCGTAAGACTTGAGATTTGCCCCGGATTTCTGGGGTAATCTTGGACTGGTTTGAATGGTCGACGAGATGCGGAGGTGGACGAACGAAGTATTCTTGGTCCGTGCCAAGAAGTAGTCGGCAATTGGAGTCGGCAACTAATTGGAGACAACAACACCAACACCACAGTAATCTGTGGCGATTATATAAGATTGTCTATCGAAACTCTATCCCACTCGGATGTCGCACATACATAGACTCTTCGGCTATTATTATCGGTTCTTGATTATTATACATCAAGTTTATTCATACCGCTGTAGATACCTTTTCCCTAAGAAATCCTAATACTTAGTGCAAATATTAGATTCTTATTTCTATTTTAGCTAATTAATAAGGTAAAAAGGATCTACAGGCATGGCGTATTTATTGAATTAATATGGTACTCTAATTACTCTTCATACTCCATACTGTGATTCTCACCAGACTCCAATATCAACTCAATCTTCACTTTCTTCAGTCAACTCACCATCATACTCAACCAGCTCGTCTATCTAGCATAAACACCATGCACCTAACCATCATCATCATCCCTTAGCTCACCAAACCCCCGGGATAACAGCCCACCTCCTCCCAACCTTGTCCTCTCCAAATCTCTCCAAGTACCATCTCTTTCCCCTGACAGCTCTCGGAAACATGGCAAACATCTCATTCACCAGGAACGCACGCGCAGGAGCGCATCCCCAACCCGCCGCCATCCAGAACCCAGCCCACTCTATCCACTCGCACAGGTAGTGCGGGAACAGCACGTACCGGAACAGGCCCGCCTGCGGAATCTGATAGTGCTTCTCCACGCCGCCCTTGCCGGGGTCATCGTGCTTGGCCCGCTCCTGTCGCTGGGCCTCGCGACGTCGGATATCACGTAGTTCCTCGTCGTGGAAGAAGTTGCCAGATAGTCCGAGATAAAAGATTAGAATACCCGCTGAGAACTGGAGGATGGACGACTGTGAGGACCATGCTGCTTCTGTGGTAGGTCCGTAGGCTGCGAGCCATGAACCAAGACATGTGGCGTTGAAGACCTGGAAACTGATGCCAAGAAGCCACACTGCAATGTGCAGCGGCGACATGGAAGGCTGAAGATAGGGAAACATGACGGCGCGGTAAGAATAGTGAATAACCTGCATTTGCAGTTAGTCTAGGATTAGCTTCCTCACTCGTCATATGCTACCCCGGGTAACAACCGTTCCCCTCAACGGCAAACACCCGAGGAGGCAAGAAAGATATGCAAGGACAAGCAAGAACTTACAAACAGACCCGCAAGTACTTTATTCTGCCACGGGAGATCATCGATTCCATGCTGCTCCGGGAGAACTTTCATCAGGTACATCATTGTCAGAAAGCCCGGTGCCTCCATGGTCAGCCAGCCCACACGACCTGGCAGGTTAAGACAGCTGGGCACAGAAGTCTTGCCCATGCCGTACCACTTGGTGAGCCATTGCACCGAGCCAAGCTGCGAGAAATTCGAATTAGAGGGATTGTCTTATTCCACGTGATCTTTCTATAATTGCTGCTGCTTACAATTGGGTAAGAAAACTGCCAGACCTTGAGGATGAGGTCGTAATTCTCCCGAGTGGGTGGTAACCACCCTTCAATAAGGGCCATGATGACGACAGCAAATCCGCGCCGCAGCCAAGAGAGAAGACGGGTTCTAACTTGAGTCTTTTTCCACGAGAATTCGGTTCAAATTTGGCAGAGAAAAGAATTATTCAGTGTTGGAATCGGTTCATGACTTTTCTCTACTGTCCATGATGTCAATTAAGGTTGACGAGGGCAACTATGCAACGACTATTTTGACGCTGTCCACCGCCTGCCTTAGCCATCGAGTATTCAATACGTTTACCCCGGATGTATGCGTAAATAGCATCATTTATCTATCAAAGCTGTAACGATTCTGACTTGCAATGGGAGCATGTGGTGAGATATATAGATGCTTCCAGCAGAACTGAATTGTCCCCGCTGAAGATGTGTTGATACATACATAGCTAAAGACGAGATATTGAAAATTATCCCTATGGAAATATAATGTGAGCCATGTACAGAGATATCCTCAAGTATATCTCTGAGCATCCCGTATATATAGTATTTAGAGTTTCTCCAAGTTTAAATTCAATTAAAATATACCTTCGTAAAAATCCTTATTCCCTGCCCTTGCTGTGCATATCAAGAATTGTGGTGCTAGCAATCCTACACTACAAGCATGTGACAAACCGAATACGGTTTATCCAACTTACACCCACACCATCGACTCATGGAAATAATAAAACGAAATATATTCTTGATCAAAGGCGCCATGCTTCGATTATCCCATCAAACTCCTCAACTGCCATGATCCCATACTGCAATATATAGACTCCGTCTCTCATGCTCATTACATGACAATGCAGTCCCTCTCCTTCTGCCCACCGCCATTTACCCCTACCCCTGGAGCTGGACCAGACGGTCGTCTGCCTGCAGACTGCGCAAATGGCCGTTGTTGTCCCATTGGCATGGCAGAATTGGCACTCGTGGCTGTTGTCTGTCTTGATATTGAGGGGCTGCTGCTCGGGTGACTCGGATGTCCTACTGGCGGCTGGTATGTTCTATCGTGTGCCGACTGCTCGTACGAAGGCGGCGCATCGTCTGCTGCTTCATCCGCCGGGCGTGACACTGGAGGTCTTGATGGTTGAGCTGGGATGAGTGATCGCACTCTTTGCCCTTGCGGAGGCATCCTAGGCTGTGCGTTGGTTGTGTTCGTAGTCGGAGCGCTGACAGAGCTGTTACGTCCTGGAACAAGACCACTGGCTCCTCTGGTGACACCTGGACCTGGACTTGGACCTGGACCTGGGCCTCCTCCACCTCCACCTCTTGGAACTCTATACCCAGTTTGACCACCTCGACCTCCTCTGCCTCCTCTACCTCCACGGTTGCCACGTGTTGCATTTCCTGGTTGGAGAGCCTGTTGCTCAATGAATTGCTCCGAGAGCATGCTCTCCCTTCGTCTGCGTGCCTCCTCTGCTCTATGTCTTTCCTCCTCTTCTTCTTGTAACTGCAACGCAAGAGCTAAATCTCGATCTTCCTGCTCAGCACTTGGGCTCATCGGGGCTTCATCTTCAGTCCGAGCCTTCCCACGCCTGTTCTGTACTGTTGTCCATTCTCCGCCATCATTCCTGGAATAGTTTCCTGCGCTTGTCGAAGCAGCAACGTCGCCCGATCCCACAAGTCGGAAATCTCCTGAAAGATACTCGGTGCTTCCACCATTGATATCTGATAGTGTCTCCCATACAATTTCATCATGGGTCTTGAAGCCAGCATCCGTTACCAATGTGACAAGTTGCATCGTTTCAGGGTGGCAGTAGAGCGTGCTGAAATGGTCATTTCGAAAGAGAATGGCAAAGGTACCGGGTCTGATAGCTTTACCAATGACTTCGATACCCCAGTGCGTGAGTTGAGTAGCCGAGTTATCCAAGAACTCCTTGATGATCATGATATCCTGGTATAATTGTTGCTCATCCTCGGTGAGCCCGCCTTCGGGATCAGACAGCTTCTGTTCGAGTTCTTCTTCCCGGAAAAGGAGATTTTGGGCATCCTCATATGATGCGGCTTGTCGTTCCAGGGCTTCATATGCATGCTCATTCTTTGGGGGAAGCCATCCGTGGACGAGAGGTATTGAAAATGTGGCGTATAAGCCCATCTCGGCTGTATTTTCAAAAGTTCCCGGGATCAAGTCTCCTCGTTCGGCAGGATGCAGATGTGTTAACGATGTGCGTTTATAAGCATTTATCATACTCTCTGTGGGGATAAAGCGCGGGTTGACATTCATGCCGGTATGTAGACTTTGCAAGAAGGCATACAAGTCTCCCACATCTGGCAAGGCGTCTTCAGAGCTTGTTCGTCGTGGTGACATGAGCTCGTCAAAGACGGCATCTAGAAGCAAGTTCAAACTGACTTGTTCTCTTGAGCGAAGTGTCTGCACGAGCGCAGTATCTTCGACATCAGCGGGTGTCGTCATGGTGAGAGCGTTAACTAGAGCAACCAGAGGACAGGGTCCGTTTGCGTTTTGAATCAAAATTGGAGATATTCGCGGGTTCTTTGATGCGGTCGAGTCATGCCATCGTATGTTCTTAATTTGATAAGTCTCGGTCTTTCCATCAATCGGGTCCCGGGAAGCTCTCCAAGTTGATGGCTCCGTTGGCAGTGTTGGTTGTCTGGGTGGCAAGGCGGGCTTCTCAGATTCAGGTTCCTTCATGGGAGCTGGTGAAGGCTCCGAGTCTATCAGATTCCAATCATCCGGAGATGTCGATCTCACGTCTCCCGTAGCTTTGGACTTCCCCTTCTCAGCGCTGTCATCATCCCAGATATTCGTATCCCCAGTAACCTCTGCGGAAAGCTTCATAGGTCGCGCAGGAGGCTTGTCATTCCTCCCCAGAGGGTCTTCATCCCAGGCAGGTGACTCTCTACCAGAAGGAAGTGAGACCATACCCGGTGATCCTGCGGGGAGTAACGGTTCTGGTGTAGGTGTCCATGCGCCTCTAGGGGGGTCATCGTCTAAGAGGTTCGGCATCTGCTGTGTGGGTTGTAGTGTATTCTGTGCATCCATCGTCGGTTGCCATGGGTTCGTATTAGATTCATCGAGACCTAACTTCGAGAACGCTTCCGTCGGAGGTGTCTCTTGTCTTGAGGGAGGTTTCTTTCGTAGAAATGGGTTCGTCCCTGTCCTGTCTCCGCCTGGTTTCAACACCGCAGGCGTTTCTTGAGAATATTGTTGATTTGTTGGCTGTGTCCTCGATTCTCCCCATGCTTGTTGCTCATCTTGGTTATTAAAGCTGCCGCCGGGTCTGAGAGCCGCAGGAACAGCTTGAGGGTTCGTTCCATCTGTTGTAGAGGCTTGTCCGTCGCGATGGGGTCCTACATGCTCCCATCCACCTTCATTGCCTCCTTCAGCCCAAGGATTATTCGACATCGTTCTAGCGGTGTTTGTGTTCGAGATAACTTGGAGCTTGGAGAGTTCAACTGTCAAAGGAACATGTCAAGTAGAGGGTTTCAGTGAATGGGTAGTGCTACCACACACGGACGATTGCGGGGAAGTGATTCGAAGTGGTTCTCGATGCGTTGTAAGCTGCATGCATGAAATCGGGATGTTTTGCAGCAAAATCGGTATGGCGACAGTCGTAAAAGAGGCCTTTTCTCTTGAATAGGTTAATATTCAGCTCCTGAGCTCGTCCTTGTTCGCAGCAATGAATGGTAGCTCGTGTGGGGAGATGTGTCGTCACAGGTCCCGCTCTGTACGTGGCGGTGCAACGTCAAAGTACACAATTCGCTGAGAGTCTATGGTACAAGAAGCAAAAGTGCTTGAGGGGATAGTTTCAGTGTACGAGATTTTGTTAAAAGCGAATAATGAAGAAAGGTTGGCATGCGCTGAGCTGAAAGGCTGGGCGGGTGCTTGTAGGTATTGTATGTAAGGTCCGTCCTTGGAGGCCGTAGCTGATAGGCCTACCCCGCCACTTGCTTACCACAGCCACAGGCCGCGGACAATGACGTGTGCCTATGGATTGCTTCTCAGGAAGAGATGCTACCTGCTAACCTGACCTATTCCTGTTGTTGGCTCACCGCTTAGATACCAGGGTAGGCAGCAACACTAGGTAATACATACATACTTCTGAGAACTGGTTTTCGCTTGTCTTTCCTCTGGTCAAGATTGGCTGAGATAAATCGAAGCCAAAACTAGCATTGATGATCTCAGACATGTGACTTACACCACGGTCGAGGTGAACAATCAACAAACATGATACCCATCATGAACCATATAAAAGAAAGCAAATCAATATCTCTGAGCTTTTATACAATCCCATGAGAGCACCATGTCTTGGTCCAGGGAACCACCCAGTTTCAGCACTGTAACTGATACTCCACCAAAACTTTAGACTCAACGGTTATCAACGCTCAGGCCAGGCAGGGTCCATACTCGGTCGATATAATGGCTGACGAGTCAAAGTAGAGATTCGAGTGCATTCTAAACGCATTACGACAAATCTACCCCGTATCTTAACCTCCCCTAAGAAATGCACGCCTAAGCATTACACGCCGAATGATACATAATTTGATTATGGGCGTCGTCCTCCCCTTGCGTCTCAGGTCCAAGCTCTTCGGTCGCCATGCAGTCCCAGAAAATGTCACAACTCCAACTCCTATACAAGAAAGGCATATATCCACCAGCCATCGACGTTGTCTGTACATATACGTCGTTACCATTTCACTCCAAGACCCGTCAATCGATCACAGGACGGCATTGTGTATGTCTCTGCAAGTGCCATCTTGTCAGGGTCCTGGTAGAACCAACCCTGAGCAGCGTCCCTCAATCTCCGTTGGTAAATCAATTCGTTCTCGCACTCATTCCTGAGATGTCTCAGGAGCTGGTTCTCGGCTGTACGATCAAGCTTGTTGAGTTTATTTGGGGAATACTTGGCCACCTCGTCGGGGTTAACATAGTAGTTAACATTCAGATTCGGTGTCGTGCGCTCCTGGGTGTAAGGGTGTAGAGGATTGTCGTAGACCATGCGGGGGCCCGAAGCCGATGTCGAGGATTCGCCCGAGAAGAACGATGTGACAATAGGCAGGATGAAGAACAGGATGATGGGCAGGAGACCTAGCAAGGTTTGGAAAGCGTTGCCTTCGTTTTGTCGGCCGCCTTCGGCTTCTCGTGGTCGTGTCCTCGGTCTGGCTCCTCCGAACTGGTGCACCCTAATTCCAGGACCTCCGCCAAAGTTGAAAACAAATTGAGGACCTGTGTCAAAGGCTGTGATATTAGTACAAGTCTTGGGTTTTGAACTGGCTGTTTTTCTCACCTCCGAATGGGCCGCCTCCAAAGCCGCCTCCTCCACCAAAGAAACGAGCAAACATCTCCTCCGGAGTCAAGTCATCTTGGAACATGGGGCCACCTCTACCCATACCACCACCACCTGCTCGTTGGTTGAAGAACGGATTATTCGCCTGAGCGCTGGCGAATCGACTGTCAGGATCTGTGCCGAACTTATCAAACTTTTCCCTCTTCTCTTTATCGCCTAGAATTCCAAAAGCCCTGCTGACCATCTTGAAGGCCTCGTCCGCATGAGGATGTCCATTCTTGTCAGGATGGGTCAGAAGCGATAGCTTCCGATAAGCCTTCTTGATCTCACCCTCGGTACATGTGTCCTTGACGCTCGAAAGGTTTAGAATGTCATAAAAAGCAGTCGCCTCGCATTTTCGGATGCGAATAACTGCTGCCTCTTGATCTGGAGTATACGTGCGTCCCTGGTTCCCCTGCTTATGATCGCGAGATCGAGCCGAGCCACCAGTATCAGCTCCGGAAGCCGTTGCGCTGGGCATCGAAATTTCGTTTGTTCTGAGGTCGCTAGGTTGATGTAGGAGTTGTTAGGTGCGTACGATTCGTAAGCCGTACGTGGTAGGTATTTTGAGTGAATGTGGAGTTTATTTTAGTTCGTTGGATATGCGGGAAGAGTGAAGGTGGCTTCTTTGGAAAGAACGAAATGGTACACAAAGGCGTCGTCGAAGGGCGGCCGCAGTAGGTTCTGATTTCGTGTTACCTATATCCGAGTCGCATGAGGACAATAAAGAAGGCGAAACGGGTTGAAATGGTGATGCAAACGAGGATGCCAGAAATTTGGTGTTTTCTGATCGGACAATCCTTAGTTGCTCTTTGGGGCGCCCGCTCACCATTGTCTCATTCTCGGGGGAGGACTCGGCTCCACGTGATCCCCCACAACTTACCCTGTATCACTTACACGGTTTTGATGTCGAAATACATTATACCTTGCACCTTGATACAACTAAGAAAATTAACATGAAGTTAGTATGAGAAAGCCAAAGATACGATAATACTTCAGATTATTCCGCGATTCAAAAGTCATCCTTAGACCAATCTTAGGGTATAATAGGGCGAGGGGTTAGCAGAAAGACCGTTCTCTAGTATCATAACTCTGAAGAGCTGTCCATCATGAAGTATTCATTTGAATCAGAATATGTACGTCAGGCAAGTATATACAGCTAACAATATCAGTCAAACTTGCACTCTTCCGACTCAACACTACCACCAAGAACATCACCTAAGCAGCAATGAACTTCTTGATCTCAGGGAGAACCTTCTTGTAAGAAGTACCAGTTGTGGGCTCCATGCTGTACATGTAGTCACCCCACCAAGGTCCAGCAGCCCAGTACAACCAACCAGTCCAGACATCTGAGTTATCAAGCAAGTGCTGCAGCTCGCCCTTGAGTGCAGAAATGCATTGGGAGTTAGCACCGCCAGCAGTCTCACCAATGATACCCTTCTTGCCGTTGGCCTTGAGCCACTGAGTAGCCGCCTTGATACGCTCAGCACCAATAGTGGCACTGACACATTCCTCATGGGTACCGGAAGAGTCAGAGTCGAGGTACTGGTGCATCTCGTAGACGATCTTGTTCTGAGGATCCTTGAGATTCTTGAGAGCGTCACCGTTGCCGCTGGACACCCAGCTCCAGGCACCGGACCAAGCGTTACCCTCGACAAAGATGTACTGCGAGGTTGCACCGGCCTTGCGGATGCCGTCGATGGCGGCTTGGTTGAGAGCAGCTACAACAGAGTTGTCCATGTCATGGTACTCGTTGTTGGTATCAAAGATAACGAGCTTGTTCTTGGCGAAGCGCTTGGCTACCTTTGTCCACCAGACGCCAAAGTCAGCGCTCTTGATGATGTTGCCGTTAAAGCGGCCGTAGTTGTGAGGATCAAGAACAGCATAGTTACCCCTGAGTATTGTTAGATGAATTGTTGGATGGTTTGAGGGACAGTCACTAACTTGCTGGTGATGTGCTTGACAACATCCTCAAGGCCCTTGAAGTAGGTCTCGTCAATGGCACCAGTGATGCCACTGGGAGTCATTCGCTCCATGAGGAAGCCCACACGGAAGGTGTTCATACCAGTGCTAGCGAGGGTCTGACAAAGTTAGTATCAAGGACAAGATATAAGTGAGAGATTCTTACATCAATGGAGGTCGTGGTAGGCCAGATATAGTCCTTGTTGAGCTGTCCAGGAAGGTGTTGCTCACCAAACTCACCACCAGCTTCATTGGAACCAGTGAAGAGGAACTTGCCCCCAGCCCTCTTGGTAGAAGGGGCAGCTGGAGCGAGAGAAGCGCCCGCACTTGCGAGAAGAAGATCTGTGAAACGCATGTTTGCTAAAGGGAGTGGACTTTCGATTCTTGTTTAAAGGACTGCAAGATGATCGATCAACGAGCCATGCGGAACCAAAGAACATGGGAACATGGTGAGTATATATGCATTTTCACTCTCGGGGCAACTTGCAGGTTAAGGTCGTAGCATACACGTTAAGACGGGATATGACAGGGATAGGGGATATCCATCTCGATTGTTCTTCCGTGTGCCCACATAGGCATAGACTCGGTCGATTTGGACAATCCTCCAGATGAAATGTAGAACATGACCCAGTTTGGTGGTAACCAAATTGCCGTATCCCCTGTTTTCTTGTCTGAAACAGGAACTAGGGCCCCTGATATTTCACTAACACGCGGTATTGATATTCGAGCAGGAAGAGCTATGTTAGTATTCATCCACGGAGTATCCGTATAGTTGTATAGCATCTTTTAACTATTACTCGAGAGTAATATGATAGTGAAATTGTATAGTTAGAAGCCACTAGGCTTGGTGTTGAAAGACTTCTTCTCAGAACCAAGCTCTGGATAGAACGCATCACAATGACACAACTTGTGTGCATTGTCTTGAAATGATTCTCCGTTGAAACATGCATTTTTATCTCGTTGGTGGGATTCTTTCTCCGTTTATACAAGGCCATCGGAAGCCTCAGTTTGACGAACCACAAGTGCCGCTAGCCGCCGTGCTGTGTTGTGCTGGGGTAGTCACGTGCCATAGTCTCGGACTAACCGAGCGGAAAAACAAGTCCCGGTTAGATCCGTCGCATGGCGAAGCTTGGTGATGCCGGGCGTGAAATTTCGAGGAACGACATGTGCCAGTGATAATGCACGCGACACGGGTTCTTCTTAAGCGTTCCGTGTGGAAGGGTATGTCAATTTCTTGCCTGTGAGATTGCTGGTTGCTAATTCTTGGTATAGGACCACACTTGGTGCCGTAAGCCTTCTACCAACTCGATTACCCCGACTGTTCTAACATGCGATAGCCTCCCCATTGTATGGCCCAAGGCCCACGGCGAGAAGGTGCCTCCTGTGCGAACACAGGCTCGATCAGCTACCATTCTGCCCAACTTTGTCGGTCTCAAGTTCGAGGTGCACAATGGAAAGGATTACCATGAGGTGATCATCACAGAAGACATGGTTGGACACAAGCTTGGCGAGTTCTCACCGTAAGTCTCACCATCTAAAACAACAGATGAATATCTGCTTATGGATTATAGAACACGAAAACCCCATATTTGGGATAAGAGGTAGACTGTTTGAATAGGAGCTGGAATCTGGGTATACCCATGTATAAAAGACTACATGTAACATCACTAGGCAATGATTTCAACCAAGGCAATCTATTGCAACCATATGGCTTTCCTGGTGTTGATGTTGATATCATATAAGGACCCAATCCTTCCGTGAACGCCGAACCGTAACGCCGTGCAGTCATGTAACCCAAATACCTATCTCAGCGATAGAACTCGCTTCGCTTGACGTTGACACCGTACTCTCCCACAGCCATGCCAAGATCCTCCATGGTAAGGACGGTCCTGTTCTGGCTGCCGCCCTGGCCACCACCTCCGTAGCCAGGTCGCTGGATTCCCAGAGGCGCGCCTTTGTTCTGGTCCTTACTTCCAGGTTGCCCGGTTGGCTGGCCAGGGATAGGAAATCCAGCAGCCGCACCAAGAGAACCCATGGGGTTGTTGGTGTTGGAAGATGCGCGGATTCTGCTGTACTGATATGCGTCTGCGGCGATGTCTGCGATGAACTTTTGGGTAGCTAGGGCGAGGAGTCGCGCGAGACGTGGATCAGTCTGGGGAGGAGGTGGAAGCCCAGCTTTAGTCATGTAGTAGTGCGTAACTGCATCGGGAATCTAGACTGTGTTAGATGAGCTGGCTGATGAGTGCGAGGAGCGTACAATTGGAGCATAGTCATCCATCTTATTCAAGAACTCTCGTAGAGAGACATCCTTGCGAGTTGGTAATCGCGAATCAGGAACTGCCGGCGCGGGAGGCGCCTCATCAGCAGGTGCCTCTGGCGCAGGAGGAGTATGCTCTGGTTTTTCGGGCGCATCACTAGCCATATTGATTGATTTGATGATGCGATGTGGTTTCGATGTTAAAGTTGAAGGCAGGGTACTTAATGGTCGGCGCGTTAAGAGGTTGCATCACGTGATTAGTATGTATCGGTATGTCATGGCGCTCTGAGCCGCATATTGCCAAGAAACTTAAAGAGACTAAAGAAAGCCAACCAGGCACAATAAAATAAGCATAAACCAAGTATTCGTGGTTTCTCATTGTATTTCCTTGCTCGAGTATTCATAAGCCGCTTTATCTGTCATCTATAACACGCTTGAAGCGAATTATCAAATGACAGAAACTATAAGCAACTGTCAACGCAAACATACGGAGCACTACTCTATTCTGACTTGGTACGACACTGAAATCAACGATCCTTTTCCCCAAATCTCCAAGCCAAACGGCGACGCCATTGTAATTACCGCCTTGTTGACCTCCCAAACCAACGCCGTGCATGCATCTCCAGAAGCCGGAGTTGTCGTGACCAAAACTGTGGTCTTGTCTTGTCTTGTCTTGTCTTGCCTTGTGGCTACTTCATTGTTACAATGTCAACGAGTATGAGACACGTTTCGAGAGCCTTGTGCCCTGTTCGTATAGGTATGTCGGTGTCTTGCCGACAGCTTAGACAGGGAGCTTGAACTTCTTGCCCTTCATGACCTTGGTGTAGTAGATGTAGAAGAAGTCACTGTACAGAACGGTCTGGACGATACCGGCAAGGATGGCGATGGTGTCGACCTTGTGATTTGTCTCGGCAAAGTATCGGTAGATCCAGTTGGGGATGTAGAGAGCGCGGTAGCTGCCGAGAGCGAAGAGATAGTGGGTGGTGATGGTCTCGGCCTCGCCGGTTCGCTGAAGCATGAAGAGCTGAGGGAGGATAGCCACTGACTCAAGCCAGATAGAGAAGGCCCACAGAATCTCGGAGATGGTGTAATGATAGGGGAAGACGACGGCAAGGACAGCAGCTCCTGCGAGGAGGTACTGGACCCGGAAGGTATCGACGTTGGGATCGTTGGTGGGCTTGTAGGCGTTGGTCATGAGGTAGATGATGTAGCCTTGCGAACCAAGGAAAAGGAGCTTGAAGATGAAGTTGTAGATGCTATCGGTTGAGAAGAGATCTGGAGCGAACTGGTCAGAATGCGCAGTTGGAGTCGGTTGTTGGGAAGCGTACCAAGATAGCGAGTGACGTAGACAAGCATATAGAGGGTCTGCGACTTGAAGGAGATACCCGAGCAGCTCTGATGTTGGTCAGTATTGCTGATTTATGCATGAGGTTAGACAAGGGGGGACCAACGTTAAGCTGCACCATCTTGTGAAGCAAGATGAAGATGGAGCCGAGATGCGAAAAGTCCGCTGTGCTACCTGTTAGCAATCCTCTGGATGAGTGTCGGACGTGTATGGTTGAAACATACCAGCGACTCGGAAAACGTTCAAAGTCATGATTGCGGTGTTGTTGTTGTCGTCGCAAAGCTAAGATAGGAAAGGCGAAGGAGGTGTAGATAGATAGCTGCTAGAAGCGCAGGGGGTGGGAAGCGAGCGGCAACCTGTCAAAGGAGGGTGCGTACGAATGCAATTGAAATCGTTCGGACGACGGTTGATGGTGATGGCTCGAGGATTGACAAGGGAGCTTGAGAATCATGAATCTTGAAACTGAGCTCGGCCGGAAAAAGGACACGACGCGATTGCAAGCTCATTGGATCGTTCAGCTACGTAATGTCTCGCATGTGTCAGGATGTAATGCACCGCCACATCTGCACCGCCACATGAAAAGAGACTGTGGCTGTAACCATTAAGTTCCAAAGAGATGATCAACTAAATACCTAATAAACTGCATACAAATAAATCATTCATAAAATATTCAAATAACACAAGACTCCTATTCTATTGGGAAGTCTAGGACATCTTGAAGTACACAGGTGGTGGAGGCTGAGATGACCAGGCACAACCTCCACTTCCACAAAGGCAAGTACAAAACCATTCTTTGTCAAAGAAAACTCAGGGTAAATTGTGTATATTAGGTACACGTTTAACATGAATTTTGGTACTTCTAATATATGTCAATACATGAGCAATGGCTCTTCTCCCATAGCAACCTAAAAATGAGGAAATATCTCAACCCACGATGGCGACACATACACTCCAACTGGGACATGTCTCAGACTGATAAACGCTTCCACAATGATAAACACTCTCGAAGCCATATACGCTATCAAAGACAACCACACGAAAACGCCAATTGAAAGGAAAACCCTAACTGGTATCCATCTAGATGGGATTATGTTCCAAACCAAGATTACCAGAAGGGCGACTGAGAGCATTCCCATAACATTTGCGCAGCTGATTATCCAGAGGCGCTCCTCTGCGTAGCTTGGAAACACCAAGGTCCATGTTGAGACATGTGCTCCCCCGTACGCTATTGACAGGATGACAGCGGTATACGTCAGAAAGGGGAAATCGGCGAAAAATCCTATGGGCCAGACTAGAAGACCATAGCCACCGGGCAGTTTACCGATACGTTCTGAAGCTTGACGGCGGATGTTGATATCGATGTTCCGCTTCCCTTCGCCAAAAGGCATGACCCCGTAATAAAACCTCCACCCTTGTGGGACCTTAATCAGACGCTCCAAGAATTTGTCTACTTGTTCGTATTCAGTAGAATCCGTACCAGCTGTCTGAGCTAGCTGAGCTCGCTTCTCCAACGGAAACGTCTCCAGGAGCGCATTCCACCGATTGAGGAACTTTTCCGTTATATCAATTGGGCTGTAATCGTCATGATATCCAAGGCCGGAGGGAAGTACATCACCAGGTCTGAGTAGTGACCCGGGACATGGCTCAACCCAGCGCATTGGTTCGTCAGAATTGGATCGGCGGGGAGGTAGCTGGCTAGGGGAGTCCCTGGGGGGAAACAAAGCCAGTCGAGTTGAGACTTTGTTATAGAATTGAAGTTGAAGGAGAAGTGCTATTTCCCCTTTGAAGGCTTTGGGGTCGACTACTTCGGGTTCTTTAACATTGAGTGGTTTCTTTCAAGCGTTAGCACATGTTGAGACTTTGAAGCATCCAATCGTACCTTTAACCAGCACATGTAGAGAATCAATGCACATACAACATGTACCATTGTATGAATCTCGAGTAAGCTTAATGGAAGATCATATACCCGTCTAGCAATACACTGCATAATCATCCATGAGACCTGAATAACCACCAGTATCTTCTGTAGAACATCGGCTTTGCTCTTGTCGTCGATCTTCTTTTCTGGTATTGAGATCCAATGACCCCTCTCGGCGAGGAAAGCGATAGCACATGGGTTAAGGCGTACTGATAATGGGCGAGGTTTGGAGTCCAAGTTGAAAGCTCCCTTATCAAGGTCCGGTATGGATAGCATGTCGTCGACATCGATGTGGACGCCACCCATGACGATGAAGAAGCAGTATCTGAGGTCGATATTGAACTAGTGACATTAGAGAATGGACCTGATTGAGAGGATTGACGAGCCCTACATCCATGTTCTTGTGCCCTGGTCCACCATTCTTATTGCATATGCCACGTAGACGAGACCTAAGCCACCAGGCTTGATGTAGTTGATCAACAGCGAAGTATATAGAAAGTTCAGGCGCAAACAGGGTTATCGCAACCCATCCGAGCTTCGTGAGTAGGACACGATGCCATGCGGTCTCTGTTGGTACATCAAGGTGCAATGATGTGTATATACACGCGAACAGAGTCAAGAGACAACTCTGCAGGATATCTATAGTGCTTCGAATACCCGCAGAAC
Organism: Fusarium verrucosum; assembly: GCA_013623715.1. Lineage (NCBI taxonomy): Eukaryota > Fungi > Ascomycota > Sordariomycetes > Hypocreales > Nectriaceae > Fusarium > Fusarium verrucosum. The sequence goes on from JABFFJ010000233.1 coordinate 47,967, forward strand.
CCACAAAAGCAGGTGCGAAGATTGTTCTTAAGTCGTGGGTATTGTTGTAATGAACAAGGACAGTCCATGGTGCGTTGAGAGGTGACGATGTATTCAAAGTTGCCGTTGAAGTCATGTTGGCCAATATCAGTATAAATAAACATAGAAAGCGAAAATCACAGTAGGGTCATGGGAACCGACGTTAAATAGAGGATCCTTTGGTGGCTATGCTCTGCTCATTTTGGCCAGCTGAGCTTGGCAACGGCATTTTCAACCAAATAGACCAATGAAAGCCATGCCATGCCAATAGTTTCTAATTTTTCACGATATACCATACCCCTTTTGAGCCAAAGAGGCACAGCAGAAGTCTTGTAGAGTTTTTGACCTATGTAGTATTAATTAGCTATCTGGCTATCAATCACCCCAAGGCAATATTTTGGTCTAGTAGTTCATTTAGATACCTGTATCCTAAAGCCTTAGGATTCTATTATAATATTATCTAAGAACTTAGGATACATATAATTACTTTAGGATCTCATGGGTCATGTCCGCATGCCATCAAGCAACAGTGTGCATTGACCCTTGCAGTGGCCAGCCCTGACTTTCCCAAGAAACGACCTACATTGGACTTTGGAACATGAACAAAGTAAAAGAAGCCATGAAACGGCATGAGACTCATATGGGTCTCAACTTGGCCTACTTTATCAACTCAAAAAATCAGCCACCTCATAGGTCCCTTTTAGCTAAGATACATAGGTTTAAGAATCTAATATTAGTACTAAAACTTATGATTCCTTAGGGAAAAGGTATCTACAGGGCGTGGCCAATCTTTTGAGTTGATACGGTAGGTTTGTCGGATTAAAAAAGACAGAGAGCCACTAACAAGTTACGATGCCTATTGATGTGGGATCGATGTTGGCGTTCTACAATCTCAACTTACTGACTGGACCCCGATTAAAAGCCCAAGATTACTGATTACAAACATCACCACGGTTGACACTGAGTACCAACTTGTTGTTATGTACAATTAGAGTATATTATATTACACTAGCTGAAGTTTCAATAAGTAGGTAAACAATAGATCGCGAATATATCCTTTATAGATCTCTTTCCCATGCACAGACGACCCACGTATCCTCCAGCAATAAGATGAGCCTTCCGAGACAATCGAAGAAGATAGCTTTCTGTCGCCCGGTGTGGCCCATCTTGTTGTGAAGCCGTTTTGGATCCATGCTATCTTCGCATCCCATCCATCCTGCCTTGTAAATGCTCCTAGATCTCATGATGCGAAGGACCACCCGACAGCTCGTTGTATGTAGGTAGCCGACGATGTGTTTGAGATAAAAGGGGGGCTGATTGACAAATTGGCACGTCTCCAACTTGTTAGTAAAAGAAAAAGAAGCCGAGTCTTACAACTTTGCATCTTCCAAGCAACAATCGCCATACAAAACCCCCTCCCTTTTTCTTTTCTTGTTTTGGTTGTATTTTTTCCTTTTGGGTCTTTTTTTTTTAAGCCCCAAAGCGTTTTGAGACATAATGCTACAGCTCATGAGTCCTGGATCACTCTCCGAAAGCGAACTAGGAACTCGGAGCTGTGCCATGATTCAGCTTCACAAGACGCAAAGACTTCGTGTTGTTCGTAGATGTTGATTCCCGCCAGAATCTTCTCAGGCAAGCTGAAAAGTACCATAAGCTGAGCAGATCCTGGTGAGGCTTTGTGTAAGTCGGGTCTTTGGTTATTCTGGAAGCAAGTTACTTCTGACAGAGCAACAAGAAGACTGAATCAAATGTCCAATTTCTTTTTCTTTTTGTCTTTTCTGTTTTGTCTTTCCCACATAGTCGCCTGACAAGGTGACGTATGGGGAAGCGGACAAGCACATCTTTTGAGCTGTTCTCTCTTCAATGAAGACCCATTGGTCTTCGAGGAGAGCCTCGAGAAGAAGGGGTCTTGCGACCATCGTGAGTCCGCTGACAATTTTCTGTCATCAAAAGGTCTTGTTGAATCCTGACTGGAAACAGTTTGGAAGAGTTCCTCAATCGAAGGTCTGTCTCAACCTCATGATGACTTGTTGGTATAAACGACTCGCTGGTATAAACGACTCGTTGGTACAAATGACTCGTTTGTAGAAATGACTTGTTTGTATAAGTGACTCGCTGATAGGTTATGTTCTTGAGGATCGTTGGAACTTATCTCTGATAGCTCCCTGCACCTATGTATGCGATTTGACGGTAGGTGGTACTGCTGATAGAGTTGCTATGGCTGTTGATGCCGAAACAACAGATTCGGAAGTGCCATGCTGCTGAAAAAGCCGTATAGAAGGAATAAGGAATGAATGGCCACCAAGATTCCGATATATATTCGTTGTATACCAAGCCTGGGCTCTCGTATGTTGCAGTCTATGCCTCATATGTGCCGGGATGCTATGAATGCGGGTTCCCTGGCCAGAGAAGTGAATGCAATACATGCGTGTTGATAGCCGGCATATCTGATAAAAGAGCGAATGATTAAATGGAACAAGGAGAAAGACGTGTCTGTGAAGAATAAGAATATTTGTAACACGTTAAAAGTAAGTGACAGAATAAATGTCAAAATATAAAATAAAGATGATGAAGAAGAAGAGAAAAAGAAATCGTCTTCTGCTGGAGGGATCTCTCTTTATATACACCAAGCCGGCCCCCAGAACGCCGGTCTTTGTTGGGTTTTTCTTATCTAGTATACCTATAAACTTCGCAAAAATCTGAGCATGAAGCATCGTAGGCCCGCATATCCGCGGGCAAATGCTTGTGTCACGAAGTTTGGGTTGTTAGGGTTTCGTTCGGTAACTCTAGCCCTTCACCGTGAATTCACCGAGAGGATAACTGGCAATAACATGCAAATCAAAGGATCAAGCAACTCCGATATGCTTTAGCCCATAACTTTGTCACCTTGATGCCCAGTAATGAAATCATTGACATTGTGTATATCGAGCCAAAGGCCATACGTTCCAGGCTAATTCCAACACCTATACCAGCTCACTTCAAAGCTTCTCATTCCAAATTTAAAAAGCTCAGCTGGAATGTCTTCACAACTCTCGCCACATATATTTTTGAGGGGTATGTTGAGTTGTTGAGATCAGAAGACGTGGCCATGCTTCATTGCCATATAACTGAAAGGTCTGCAGCTCAGTAGAGATCCAAGCGGAACTTTTGCGATATCGATAAAATAGGATGCCGCTTTACTACTTGCTTAGAGAGTCAAATAGAAAGACTGCCTGGTCTTGATAATGTGACGGGGCCATGATATAGTTAGGAGATGGGAATCATCAAAGAATCGAAACAGCAAAGTCTAGATGGACCAAGTTCAAGCAAATCATATCGAAGGTGAAATTTACAAGAAGAGATGTACCAGGTCTTAGTGACTGGCGGAAAAGCGTCAAGTATGCTCTGCGGGTTAAGTACCAAACATGAGGAGGCGACCATGTCAGATTATCAAGGCTCTCAATGACGGTCTTTGGTGCCGAAAGAAAGACAGCAGATTCAATTCAATATATGCCTATGAATATTTCTCTCTGCTGATTGGAGGAGACGCGTTTGCAACTTATAACTTGGTGCGTTTGTAGTTGCCTAGCACTAGCGAGAATACACAGGCTGATCATAGGGATCAAAATAAATGCTTAGGATATCACTAGAGCTCTAGAGCTCTTGTCATGGAAATAAATGTTAAGCTCACTCAAGTTTCATATGAACGTCTGGTTGTCTATGTAAAGCCGAGTGTCAACTCCGTGTGGTTGTTAAGGGTTCCCGCTCCCGTCTAAATATACAGCGAAGTGATCCTAACATCCCAATACCTTCTAGCTAAGCTCCTCTATAAGACGAAGATGAGAAACTATGGGCTATAGAATGGTAGTAGATACACATTGCAGTGTACCCTGCGAGGTCCTCATCTAGATGGACTTTACCCCTGACCAGCGACATGCCGAATACTATGGCTGATTGACACAACTGGCGACAAAGAGTCTAACAACTCAAACAACATTTATCATGATACATATGAACAACATATATTCTTTCAAGCATTTAATAAAGCTATTCGGGCAGTTACTGTTCATTTAATTCCCATTCACCACTTGTTGGATTCATCATACCCTGAACAAAGAACAAGCCGAGTTTCCATAAAGCGCCTTTGTCGAGAGTGTTCACCCTATCTTTGAACCCATTTGTGCAAACACCATTCAAGCTGTAGAAACCCGTTGTAGTATCAATAATGAAGAGTTAGCTATTGTCTGTTTGTCTTAGGAAAACACGTAGATAAATAAGATATTCCCAAACACACATATGCATACCTCGGTTTCAACTACATATATTATTCCAGAAGTCGTTGATCATTACGCTTAAACATCATCCGTCGATACACCATGACGAGAGTAAAGAAAATGATGCACACCCGATATTGCATCCCCTCAGAGAGCCCGCCTTCCGGCAAACCCTCCTCCTGGACATGGAAATGTCGCAACTGCAAGATCACATACAAGCTCTCCATCACCCGCCGCTGTCTTCACTGCAGCTCAACCAAGATGATACATACAGACAAAACGATTGGCACTTCCATCACGCCGACTAGGCGACGTCGCAAGCGTCTTGAGAGAATGCGTCGGATCCCGTCCGCCCAAGACCACGACTACGACTTTTGGACTCTTCATAACGACTGGCGGCGTTTTCGTTCCGTGTATGAAGCTGATCCTAAAGGATGGCAGCGCCGCACCATACGAAATCTCGCCGGCTCCAGCGGCGTGAAACGCCAAGCTGAGAAATGCAAGCTTGAGATCAAGAGACGCACCGAGATCACCCAAGCTCGTCGGGAGCGCATGTTGAGTAATACATGGAACTGCGAAATGGACTGTGACTATCCTAGTCAGTGCCATACGGAGCGATATGAAACATATGACAGGACACCCCATTTGGTCACCATAGGCAGTGGGTTGTTACACGTACCGACTTATGGTAAAAATACGAGGAAACTTCCTCTGTGTCGTCTTTTACCCGAGTTCGATCTGGAGATGACCAACCCGAAGGACATTGACACGGAAGACTGAGGGATCCAACATAGAGGACCGCTGGGGCCGCGATCATGGGTTGATGTGATGGATGGTACATATGGAAATGAATAATGAATGCATAGCACAACAGCGTCGCCCGGGAGAGAGATTCCTTTTGGTAATGTTACCCTAAAATTAGGAAGAGCTTTTATAAACCTCGTCATAATTAATAAGAGACTTTGAGTTGTCTTGAGAATTGGTCCATGGTCAGCCTGGTCGTATAATCACACTGAGTTGAGTGCCAGCTCATATTGCCTGGTATTGAATGAATTCAGGTGAAAATTCACTTGAACATCTGACTCAACCAGCAACTCATATTTTCGTGTCTACCTAATCCAGTCCATCAGCACAGCGGTTCCGTGTCGCATCTCATACCAGACACCCAAGGTGAAAACACAATTGTTGTACACCGCTCGCGCAGCTCAAATAGCACAGGGCGTTTCGTCATAACGTGAACTCTCTCGTCATCGGTCTCGGCTTCTCAAGCCGACCCGAGAGCTCGTCGTGTGCCTCTTCAAAGAGCAGGCGCCCTCAGCTATCCAAGCTGTGGTCGTGCGGACGTCCGCTCATCTCTCGACGCGACGCCCTCATCGAATTCGAAATCAAGCGTTTCTGCATTACCGTCCCATATACCAGTATACCACAAGACCCAAAGCATAAAAGCAAATCAAACCCCGAAACGAGACCTGTTCTTAACCCTCAAGCGCCTTGGCCTTCTTCTTCTGCTCAACCTTGAGCAGCAGAGCACGGTTGATGTGTGGCAAAACACCACCGTAGGCGATGGTCGCACGAATCAGAGTATCGAGCTCTTCGTCTCCACGAATGGCAAGCTGAAGGTGGCGGGGCGTGATGCGCTTCACCTTGAGGTCTTTGGCAGCGTTCTGTCATGAAGTGTTAGCGTCAACATCAGGCACCAGCAATGACTCATCGGGGATAAACTTACGCCTGCCAGTTCCAGAACTTCGGCAGTCAGGTACTCGAGAACAGCTGTAACGTACACGGCAGCCTTGGCTCCCACGCGCATCTTTTGTTGGGTGTTCTGCTTGAGGAATCGCTTGACACGACCGCAGGGGAACTGGAAGATGCAATATTAGTAAGTGCTTAGATGAAGCCAGTGATCCTGGATTAAACTGTTTCCCAAGCCGTATTGTTTGCGCATTCCGTCCTGTCCCGTATCAACCCAATATGGATACAAGTAACGTCGGCAGTGACCCAAGAATATCGGTGACCAGTTGCAAATTCGTCGCAAAGACCAAAACGCGCGGTGAGGATCAAACAAAGGATACGCTGTCAAATTGAAAAGATTTTCTCGTCGTGCGGAGATGGTCGACGCGTCGGAAGCTGATCGTGGAACTTGAAATATGTGGGATGCGGGACATGGATGGAAAGTGCGCAAATCGGTCGACAAAGCAAAAGAAGCTCATCCTCGTCCTCTATCTCATGAGTCGAAACTAACCTGAAGACCGGCGCGCGCAGAGTGACTCTGCTGCTTCTTTGTGCCCTCAGCAGCGCTCGTCTTGCCGCCGGAGCTCTTTCCGCCAGAAGACTTTCCCTTTCCACCAGCCATTGTTGAGATGATCGCGGAAAAAAAGTCGTAAGATAAAAGTATCAAAAATTTGATGATGAATTAATATGGGTTCGAACGCGGTAGCCGATCGGTCGAATTGTCGATTGATGTTGTTGATGATGAAAAACGCGGGATCGAGAGTTCGAGTGGCAGAAATTTAGCGGGTGCGGTGCTGATGTTGTTGTTCAGGCTCTGGCGAGGGCGATCTTGCGGTGCGGGAGGTACATGCCTCAGGTAACTACTGCCTCTAGCTTTCTGTTCGATTCTGCCTGCCACCCAAGCTCAACAAATGCTCTTCTTTGCTTGCTAGCTTAGAAAGCCTTGTCATTGGTGGACCAACCCGAGGTAAACCCGAGCGAGAAGCTGGGCCAGCAAAGGCTGAGAGAGGAGAGACTCATGATAGGGACCATCAAAACATGGGTTTGGGGGCTGTAAAGTCCTCAAAAGAGGCAAAAGGAGATAAAGAGAGGGCAGGAATTCAAGAAAGACTTCTTTCATGCTCCTAGAGCAAGTGGCGGAGGAGCTGTGTTGATACTTACTTGACCTCATCTCATCATTGTTTGCTGTATTGCCAGCAACGGGTTGCCGCATAATCACAGCTGTGTCTCACCCAGAGATTGCTGCTTGTCATGCTGATGATATAGCATGTACTAGTATGGCTACTGGTACAGAGGCGGCAGCTTGCTGTTTTCTGGCAGGTCATAGCATCTTGTTAGACACTTGATGAGATGTCGTTGTGTATTGAGCAGTTGAATGAAACCAAGCCGGCTAGGAGTTGATCAGGTCCCGCCCGCTGTGGCTACCTGCATCGAGTGTGGCTGAAATGATGTTAGCCGAGCATTTGCCTACATCCCACTTCCAACCACTTAATTGGGCAGATGCACTTACATGAATCTAAATACTTGCTTTTCTACAAGAATTTCTCTCACAATTTACGACCAAAACATGATCCGAGACATGATATTTCAATATTGGAATCAACTGAAGCTTGCAATCGACACTGGACTATGAATGCACCCACCATGCGGCCACCCGGGGAGGGCTTTAGCTAATCCACTGAGCTCTTGGTCTCCCCCGTGTCCCAAATTCTCAATACAAGACTCTGTGCTCCACGTCTTTTCCCTCTTTACATCACAAAGAGGGGAAAGAGAGCCATAGTGTTAGGTTTGTAGATAGTCAGTGCAGCTTTTGAAGCATCGGTGTATGTGTAAATCGTGGCCCAGGTGTGTGATTTGCAGCTGAGATTTGTGGCCGAAAGCATGGTCTTCCCAACATACATCAGCCCCTCTTTACACTGTCCCTCGTTGACTATCCGATCACTCAAGACTGCATGCTATCTCATGTATTCAACAAAACAGCCACTGTGAATCTTTACGACTTTCCACCATGAATCATCAGTTACATTGCCTCATTTCTTCCTCTACTAGCTCTCTACTAACTTTAGGCTAACTACCTTTACTTCCCTTAGGTAAAGTACTTATTATTAAATGTAATATTGCCTTGAAAGCAAAGTAGGGTTATCACAGCAAGAATAACACAATAGTAAAAAACACAATAATAGGCGCAGTGCACTACGCCAAAAAAAACACAATAACCTTCACATCAAAGTATCAGCAACACAGCTACTGCCTTAACCTTATGACCAAACGTTAAAATCATAAAGCAAGTCAACAACAGTGATAACACAGTAGAATAACACAACAGAAGTACTTATTATATCGTAATAAAAGTACTGAGGTTCTTGGGTCGTGGGCATGCTAGGTAATATTTGGTCCTATCTCTGCATGGAAAATAATCCTTTTGAGGTCCTCTATATCTTCCGGAATGCATTATCTTTGCTGGTTTGCTTTAGAACATTCGCACTCTATATCTATACTTCGACGCTGTCCGTTATCGCAAACCCGACCACGCACGATGATGTTGGGGTCGCATCACGGACGTAGTAGGAGGAAGCAACGTGTAAGCCTGTCTCCATTTGTGAAGAAGTACTTACAGAGTTTATGAGCATATCGCGATATATCGCAGATAAATAAATATACAGAGCTAGGGCCAAAAGTTCTTGCTAAATACAATTTATACTATAATCTACCTAGATATTATACCTAATCCTTAGGTACTTTAGGATATCTATTTACCTACCTTAGGCAAAGTACTTATTATCTTAGGAAAAATACCAACGTTCTTCGGCTACAGTACTCTCAAGCTAGAAGATAACCTTTGAGCCCTGTCTCCGTATAGAATGCTTGATTGCAACATGCTAGGTGCTCGCGCAATCACTCAGAGGTCTAAAAAATGGTTCCACATATGTATATCCGGGACAAATATATTCATCTTAAAGTGGTGCCGAGTCCCAAGTTATTATTGGGAGCAGTTTGAGTGCTGATATGATGAGAAAGTGAGTGTTAGCTACCCAGGAAGATCCAGCACATAGGTAGCTGAAACTGTGAAGCAATTACACATACGACATGAGTCAAAATTCGAGAACAAGCTTGAATGAGAAATGTTTTTAAAGACCAATGGCATGCCGATGTTTGCATCATGTCACTGAGTTCTGCTCATGGTAAGAAACTTGGGAGCAAATTGAGAGTTAGGTATGGAAGGATGAAGATACTAACTATGAACAACAAGGCAGTCACACGATCCAATATATTGACAGAAAATCACCTGAAATATCTCCTGCTTCTATTGTAATTTCATGACTTGTTGCAACCCTCATCGTATTCGTTTTCCATCAAGATCAACCTCCCAGTCTTAATGTTCTTGTCTCTATAACTGCAATAGAAGCACATTACAAAGTACAAGAAGCTCAACATTCCTACCCGGGACTTTGAATTCCTGTAACTATTTATGCTCTATATTGTGATTGTCTTTATACTCTGTTCGCGAGCCAGGGTTGTCTATGGGATTCGCGGGATTCACGCAGGCGACTGCCGGTTTCGGCTATCACGAGGGTATCATCTGTACTATCAGTTCGCATAAAGTATTGTGATGTGTCAGGGGTTCAAGATTGCCATCAGTCGATACTACCATGGCCACCTGCCTAGAATTTTGAGCGGCTCTAATTAGCAGGTCTCCTTTTCAAGTGGACTTTGTCAAAGGTAAGTCTAAAAATGGACTGAGATATTCGTCAAAGACTCAACTTTAGAGTCATCTGGACGCTCAACATGGCGGAAATGAAGGAACAAGAGCAGCACCTTAAATATCGCATAAAATTGCGAATGGTAACCTGTAGTTCATGGGGTTGTAAGTACTATGTAGATGCTTGAACTGGCCTCATTGGACAATGAACTCTAGTTGGGTGAAGGTTGGCCATCTGCAACTCGGATTTACAAAGAACTAATAAGGAAGACTTTAATAAGAAGCGAGTACGGATACAACTGGCACAGTGTTCATCACAAGGAACGCACACGTCGTTGAGGTATCCCGCCCCTGAGGTGAAGTGAACTGCTGACTCTCGTCTTGCCTCGCCTCGCAACCTACATAGAATTCAGCAGCAGGCTTCATTGCACTTCTAGCCGTTATGGTTGGATCGGTGTAAGCTGGATCCGAAGAGACAACTCGGTGTACCGCGGAGCTATTCCCGGTTGTCAAGCGATAAAGAGGCGAGGCTAGCGAGTCACATTGAGTGGCTCCTGTTTGTCGTCACTAGTCGTGCTGCAGGCTACAAGCTGCAGCTGCATGAGGGCGGAGGCCTGCATATTGGATGCCGATAGACTGGCACTTTGGGAATGATTTCCACGCCGCTGTAGATCTAGCGTCAGATCTCTTCTCGTGTTGGTGCCTGACCTTGACTCGTCATTTATTGAGTCATCTTTAGGTATTTACGCCGCCGAGGCAGTGTCAGTGTCGTGTCGTGGTGGCGATATGTATCATGGAAACAAGCCGTGAGGCTCTGAAGAGGGAAATGGGGCGCTGCAGAGGCTGATGCCGATCCCCCACTAGGCATGCATGCCGAAACAGCTGGTTGGCTGCTGTAAACATTCAAGACAAACATCAACATGGTACCTGCTGTAGGTTTCTGAATTTTGAGACATCAAAACACGGTAACTGGGCCAACTTGCAGCATGTGGGTGTAGCCAAAGACGTCTCATGACCGTATTTACTCTTGTGTATCAAGTTTTTGGCAAGACACGTGCTCTTGTCAAGTGGTGAGCAACAAGTTTAAAGAATGACATTCAAAGTTCTGACCTTGAACAGGGAAGACAATATTATCAAGGTTCGCCTGGTAATAATAAAAAAGCGTTGTGCATCTGTGATGCCACATGGACGTCCATGTGCGTAGATCGATTCATCCATCCCAAAGATACCGCTTGTTTACCTTACACGGACAACAAACAGACCGGGGAGAAGATCCGTCTGCCGGAGCTTCTAGAGCATTTCACGAGTTCGTTCATCTTAAAACTTCAGGGGTGTCGAGTGCAGGCCGCGTGATCTATGAGCCGCCATCTCCGGGGGAATGGACAACCGAGGGCGGCGAGATGAGGCTAAGCTGGGATGCTGAGAAGACCCCTCCGCTTTGAGAGGGACAGCGGCGAGGCGAAATAGGATGCGCTAGTAGGCTTCTCGAATTTGACAGGCGAGCAGAGAGATAGGAGATGAGGGGCCAGCTATGGAATGACATGCTTTATTCACCACTCAAACCTTATGACGAGGCGAGTCTGTAACATATGTAGGTAGAATACGAGATCTGTTAGAGTATGATCCACTCCAGTTTGATACACGATATCTAAAGCAACCCAACACAGAAGGGCGCTCGACCGTGAATAACAACTCCTCACTCAGCCCCTCCAGCTAACCAACGCTCAATTTCCAGGGACCCGGGACCCTCGTCTTTTATACTGGGGCTTACGGATGGACATGGGACGTGAACGGCGGCGGCGGCTCACAGACTGGGGGACTTAGTCCCCTGAGATCACCCCTGATACCGGCCCAGGTGGGCGGGTTAGGATGACCCTGGCTTCATCATGGCATGGAAGCGAACAATGAGGGGCAGAGGGATTCTGTACTGCACTGTAGAGTAAAAGGGGGTTCAAGAATAATTATCATCACCGCCTGATTGATATGCTCAATGTCTTGAGACAATGACGTGAATAAAAAAAGAGAATTGTGAGGATTGACGTCTCCTAGGTGATGGTGTTGATGGATAGATATGCATTTCACTACGTTAGTGGTATTTCTTTTTTTGTTTTCTAAGTGAAGTTTATTTCGCGAGCAAGTCTCGTCTTTGTACTCCACCGCTTGATTGGCTTCCCGTCCGACGGGCCGCTGGCATGTACCGGCGTAGACGAGAAGAAGAAACGCGAGGTAAAAAGTCAAAAAGGCAGCTTGATTGTGATAAATCTGCAAAAGAGTCAAGTCAGATGCTGTGTTGTGTTGTGTTACCTACCTATGCATGCATGTATGCATACTTGGATACAATACAATGCAACGTTGGTGACATTGGATGGCCAAAGTGCCTGTCAACACCAGCCTGGGCGTAGGTTGATACTAATAAAAGAGAAGAGCCGCAGCCGAGTGTTTGCACGTGGCTTTGGGAATAGACAAGTGAACGGTCGGATTTCGCATTGACTAGCATTCTAATTGAGGCATCTTAAAATATTCTTGGCAACCCCTTGGAACATGGTGTTGAGAATTGTCTTTAGCTATGGAAGCACTGGAAGGTCATTAGCAGCATCCGGGGAGCTCAAGGTTGAAGCCGGTCGTGTCGTGTCATAAAGGGGTGTAGCGCCAGAGGAGCTAGAGATACGATGCGAGCGAGCGAGCGAGATGGAGGATGGAGCTGGAATATTAATGCAGTGAGATAGTTACGATCAGCCAAGATTTTCCGCCGGTAATGAATTACAACGTCAAAAGACTATCTATCTATCGATCGGCGGGACTATCACTATCTATCACTGTGTGTGATATGTGACCGACTGTTGCATTTGGATTTCATCTCGACTCTTTTCTCAGACCATTTCTCCCCTATTTCCCCTTGAGCTGGTCAAATGAATCAAGATGCGCTTAATAAAAGTAAGTATTGGAACAGTGTTACCCAACAAACTGAAAGGGTTTAAGGTTGTGCTTCAAGGCTAGGTACCTTGTATGTATGGATGCTCAACTTTGTACAATAAGTGATTGTGCGCCTCGCTGAGTCAATTGCAGGTTTCATGCATCATATCGAGTCAGGTTTGGGCTGAGAGTCATTCGCAACCCAACTTTAAAAAAAAGAGAGAAAGGCGATACGCAGACAGGCTGTAACATGTATATGTATATATGCATGCGGTATATGCCTCGAAAGAATTGGCTAGTGTTACCTTGAGATGCATGTAATACCAGATCTGGATGCATAGCGATATGCACAACATAAATTCGCTCGAACCGAACTCTTAGACAAGAGAAACATCGGTCCATCCATCCATCCATCGTCTGAGTTAGTCTAAGTGACCACGAATGGCACGAACACAGGGAAACTCTCTCACAATTGGTGGTGCCCAAGACGATGCGGTCCACTCAGCTAATGTCGGGATGACGTTGCTCGCACTGTTGGAACATCTGCCACGGTCGAAATTGGGTTGTAAAGCATCTGATTTGCCTGGGGGTTCATTGTCTACTGCCATCACGAGGTATCATTCTGCAGCCTTTTCTGAAGAAGCATCAGCAATGACATCCAATCCCGTCAGCCTTTCGACAGGCTGACAGTCGATGCCAACCCCAAATAAAGTGGTGGCTTGAAGAATTCGGCCAGCCTCCCCTCGTCTTGTCCTGTCGTCACCTTTTTTTTTAATTTTTTAATTTTTTCTCTTCTCAAGCCCCCACCATGATCATACTAGCTAAGGATTTAAAAATGCACCTATCTACATTAGCAAAAGGAAGCTAATATTAGACACGGTACTGCAGAGCCTTCATTAACCAACGGTCGAGTTAACCGGTATTGTTAGCGAATTAAATACCCATTGAGGTCTTATGATTGATACCCGACATCTTGGACGTGGACATTTTATGTACATAGGTAGGCACATCTATCAAATCTCCAAGGACATGGTCCCAGAGCCCCCCTTGGAGAGCATCTCAGGGGATGTTGATCCACAGTGGGCTTCTGACAGCTGGGAGGATAATTGAACTGCGCTGAAAACCCCACCAATTTGCGCCGGGCTTGGGTTGTCTTTCAGGTGGCTCATCACAGTGTAGGCACAGTATCGCCATGGATGGATCCCAGGGCCAGCCAGGAGGGAAGGGAAAAATAAGGGCCTCCACTGCTAGACTCGAGTCGACAGTAGAGTAGAGTTGGAGAGTCAAAGGCAACCTACGGGAGACGACTCGCCATCCGCTGTCACCTCCCCAACCATAATCCACACCTCCAATCCATCCCATCCCATCATCCTCTCCTCCTACTCCTCTCCCAGGCTACCTACCTGCCAGTGCCAGGCCATTCAAACCACCCCCGTCTCCCGTCTCCCGTCCGCCGTTTTCCCGTTCCAGATCATCACGACTAGGACTTGTTCCATCTTTTCTTCTCCTTCCCTCCCCTTTTCTTCTCTCTCTACCTTAACTAAACCTCATCGTCCTCCTCCTTCTTCTTCTTCCCCTCTCCTCCCCCGATTTTTTGTCGACCTTTTTGTCCTCTTTCCGACTCTCTCGTCTCCCTCCCTCCCTTGATTACCTACTCCTCCGTCGTTCGCAATTTGGTTCGTCGAAAAGCTTCAGCCCTTACGTCGACGGAAAAAAATACACAACCCCACGACTTTTGTACCTACGAGAGACGAGGTCAACCGTGCGAAACCAATCCTCTTTTGAGCGCGACTATTTCTTGATCAAATAGTCTTTTTATCCGCTACTTTTGAGTCGGTGCTGGTTTCCAGGGTTCGCCGTCTGTTCGTTCCCCTGGTTCCCAGAACTATACATACAACTGCGACCATAAAAGTGACGCTCTGTCTGACCATACTCCGCCACTTTCGCCAAATCTTCAAATCTAGGGATTTGTTTCATTCGGCCTCCTTCGTTGTGCTGGCCGTATTTGTCGCCCCTATCGCTATCTAGGATCTCGGTATCCTCCTTTTTAGTTTCGCGCCTCAGTTGCCCCAACTCTCAATCTGGCATCAGGCATCTTTGCAACACCTGATTGAACAAACCTTTTTGGTTGTTGAAGCCGAGACGGAACCCCCGAACTTTGTTTCACTCGACTCTTCAGCCTGTATAGATAGCATTCTCCGCGCTTGCTACATCAACTTTACCCAGCTACACCGCTTTCACGACCGCGACCCACGAGCCAACGATTTGATGCCGTGTTTTTAACTGCCTGTTACGCATCCCCGATACCCCTCGCGTCCGCATTCCTGGCATACCGTACATTTATACTTTTGTACGTGCCAGTTTGATACAAACTCCCAAGACAAGCACGTAAAATCGACTGCTGGGTGAAAACAGCAGTTACTTGTCAAACTGGATCCAATCATCACAATGTCGCAACAACCGCACGATATGGGCTACCTTGATTACGGTACATCAACCAATCGCTCCCCCAACTCGAGACAGAACTATGCCACAGCCGGTGGTTTCGCTGCTGGCCTCTCGCTACCCCGCCAGTCCCAACGCCCATTTGATGCCCCTCTAGGCTCTTCTGCCCTCTACCCTGCCGACAGGATCGGAAGTGGTTACAACCATCGTGGCATGGAAAACATGGCTGGTATGCAGGGCTACATGCTGGATAATGGCCAAGCGTGGAACTACAACACAAGTGGAGTCGCCACTGTAAATGGCGCTGTAAATGGCCCTGGACGACAACGAAACGTGAACCGCCGAGCCGCTCTTCCTCAGGTACGTAAATATCGCAGATTAGTAGGACTTGACTGACGAGGACTAGACATGGACCGATCACAGTGGTCTAGGTATTCATGGCAGCCACGGAGGTCTTCAGCCTTTCCAAGGTGGAATGAACAACAACCCCATGACAAACGGTGGTCTCCGTGTTGAGCACCCTGGATCCCACGGTTCGCCCACTGATCTTCGATCAAACAATTCAGACGCCGATCAGCTTATCCCCACTGCAATTGTCATCAAGAATATCCCCTTTGCCGTCCGAAAGGAGACGCTCGCTTCGATTATGCTCGAAATGCATCTTCCCCAGCCCTATGCCTTCAACTACCACTTCGATAACGGTGTATTCCGAGGCTTGGCTTTTGCGAACTTTCAGTCCGCCGAAGACACACGCATGGTGATCGAGGCCATGAATGGAATGGACGTGCATGGCCGCAAATTGCGCGTCGAGTACAAGAAGATGCTCCCAGAGGCCGAGCGGGAGAGGATTGAACGTGAGAAGCGAGAGCGACGTGGTCAGCTTGAAGAGCAGCACCGAGCCCCTATGCTGCATCAGCAAAGCTCTATCCAGTCAATTGGTAGTCTTTCGCAGTCTCAGGCCAGGGGACCTTCGCACCTGGGTATGCTCGACGCTGCTCGCGTCCAGTCCCCCTCACTGAACATGCCAGGTGATGTTGATTTGAACGACCCCCAGACTCTCGAGTTCTACACTGAGCTGGTCATGTTCCGTCGTGACGATTCCCGAGAGGTTCTTGTCTTCCCTCCTGGTATTGCTCCCGAGCACCGACGATCCATTCACATTCTCGCACACAACATGGGCCTCGAGCACCAGTCGATGGGAGAGGCCGAGTCACGCCAGCTTACTGTGCTCAAGCGACAGCAGCCATCGCCCACTGCCCACATCCACAACCAGCCAGCCACAAGCCTCGACATGCACAAGCGTGGCCTCAGCCGCGCTGCTACGTTTGACTTTGCTGCGGACCGCGAGACGAGAGCTGCCAGCAGCAGCTATTCGCACGTGATGGGTCGACAGGGTCCTACCATCGAGCTTCCTGGAAGCCCTGACGGAAACAGCATCCCCAACAACCTACGAACCGCAAAGAGCTTTGCCGATCTCCGATCTTTTACCCCCAGCCCTTCGCAGACCTCTTCCAGCTACTTGGCACCTTCTGGAATGAACAACATGGGAGGTGGCTCCACCGCTCGCTTCGGTGACTACATGGGTGGTGCCATGTCTCCTGGCGGCCACCCCGGCAACTCTGGAACACCCGGACCCAAGAACGATTCTGCTCTTCTCAGCAGCCTCAACAGCCTGAACTTGGGCTACGACTCTGGTTCCATGCAGAGCCAGGCACGAAGCACTCCTGGTGCCATTGGCAGCCAACGCCCCGGTAACACCTCTAAGGGAGCCCCTGAGCGACAGCCTCGCGGACCTGAGTGGGAGGCCAACACTGGATTCGCTGGACGTCGTGCTAACGGCCACGCGACGCGCGGTAGTGGTATGTCAACTGACAACAGCGACAATTGAACATGTGCTAACTTGGGATAGACTCGTCAGACAATGGGGCACGCGTCGGCTCAAGCTCCACGAACGCTTCGCGATATCACTGAGAGTGATTGTTAAGCTCACCCCTTGACGGGTCAAGCTTTCGACGACCTGTTAGTCAGTCGTCGACTACAACTGCGCGTATCATTACGGATTAACGACAATGACAACGACGCATTTGAATTTTGCATCGCATTTGCTTTTACGACTTGTAATACCGACATATCTGGGGAAGTGATGGCAGGAATTTGACTTGTCTTGTTGAACCCCATTGCATATAGTTTACGTGGGAACGGTTTTATGACTTTTGAAGATTGTTGGGGACGACAGTGGCCCCGTGTAAGTGGTCGACTTGATGACAGTTACCGATGAGAGAGCGAAGAGAGAGAGAAGGATGGGATAGGATACCTGGATACACAATGTTTTCAACACAACACACCTGGGCAACCAAAGATGGAAGGTCACGAACGAAGCAAGCACTTGGCAAGACAGACGTCTATACGCATAACCTGGAATACCCTCAGCATGTACCGTACCCCCCGACAAGACCTACGACCACTATCACTACCACCACCACTTGACGATTATGACGCTTTTACGACGTTACGTCTAGACAGCTACACCGACTTCTCCTCATCAGGCTGTGCAGCGTCAGCAATGGGAGGGAGGAGTTGGCTCGGCGACTACAACAAACAACCTACTACTATACCCACCAAATAATTTCTGTCTAGGCGCTGTTCCTGGCATGACCGCGACGATGAAGACGAAGATGGAGACGCCCGAGTCCGGCTTTTTGGACCAAGGGGCACTGGAGGGGCCGACGGACGAGCGAGTGCGGGATGGTGTTTTTCGAGTCGAGGCCCCGTTGGAAAGGAAAAGAAAAAAGTTACAATATCTGGTTATTTGCATTGTTGAGTTGTCTTTGGTTCCTGGTTCTGTTACAGTTTCTGTTTTATCTTTTTTTATTTTTTACTACTTTTTTGTTTATATTTTATCTATGCACGGATGGAGTGATGGTAAATCTGGTCTCTTGATTAATTCTTGATCTGCCTGGTCGCGGTGACTCAAGGAGAGCCAGAGAGGGGTGTTGGGTTGGAGGGCTATTGATTGTTATTGGTTGGCTATGTTATCGTTGAATGGAGAATATGAGGAAGTGTAAACACGAATAAGAGAGCGAGTGAGCAAGTGAGTGAGTGAGTGGAGTGAGCCAAAGAGAGATGAGATAACGCCTTGCTTGTTTGCATGCATGCATGCATGTTGAGAGTACCTGGTGATGTGCGTGCTGTTGTTTGGCTACCTATTGAATAGATGTTTTTTTGATTGGTATACGCGTACCTGATGTGTTGTCTGATGTATGCTTGTTTCAGACCCTGTACCTTTTCTTTATTAAAGCATCTCCCCATTCTCGACATCAGCAAAATTCAGTTCATGATACAAAAACATATCGTCCAGGATCAAAACTTGATTATTAAGGCATTGATTCCAGCATCACGGGCCTTAATACCTGATACGATCTAGCCCTTCCCTCTGATAGGATAACATCTTGAAACTTCATCCACCAAAGGCGACGTCATCTCCACTTGTAGCAACATTCATTGACTGATACTTGACGTCGTTTATTCATAACCCGGACTCTTCATCATCATCATGGCGAGCTTCATCTCTTCTTATATACCTTTTGGAAAATCCGAACCTGGGAATATGCCGACTCCGGAGAAGAATAGGCAGTGGACTACCGCGCAGGATGGCCTGGATAAGCTCACTTTTGGCGAGGGAAAGGTCCCGCAGCCAAAGGATGGTGAGGTCTTGGTCAAGATTAACGCTGTTGGTTTGAATTATCGTGATACTGAAGGTTAGTTCTTTGGTGGGAAGAGTTGGGTTAAACTGACACTTTTAAGTTATCATGGGCGATTATAATCACCACGCTTCAGTTGAAGACGTCGAGACTCTCGTGCCATGCTCCGACATGTGCGGCACAGTCATACAAAGCTCTTCAAAGAAACTAAAAGTCGGCACCCGCGTCATGTCCATCTTTAACCAGACCCATCTCACAGGCCAAGTCACCGAAGAAGACATGGCCTCGGGTCTTGGTCTGCCTCTCCCCGGCGTTCTGACCGAGTACCGCTGCTTCTCAGCCGACAGTCTCGTCCTCGTCCCGGACTACCTCTCCGATGAAGAGGCAGCCTGTCTGCCCATTGCGAGCGTCACGGCGTGGATGTGCATCAATGGTATGCGACCGCTGGGACAGCCGGCTGATGGGAGCAAGAAGAAGGAGTCGGTTCTCTTGCAGGGCACAGGTGGTGTGGCTATTGCGGGTTTGCAGATTGCAAAGGCAGCTGGTCTCGACGCCATTATAACTTCTTCATCGGACGATAAGCTTGATCGTGCAAAGAAGGATCTGGGTGCTGATACGGGTATCAACTACCGCACGCACTGGGAGTGGCAAGAGCCCGTTATGAAAGCGACAAACGGCCGCGGCGCAGACATTATCTTTGAGACGGGTGGTTCGCGCACGCTGCGCAAGTCGTTCGACTCAGTTGCCTTTGGCGGGTTAATCAACTGCGTTGGTTATCTCTCTGGCAAAGAAGAAGAACAAGACGTTGGCGGTAAACTGAGTGTGAATGTTCTTGCGCTGCGAAGGAATGTTACGCTGAAGGGTATTATCAACGGGCCGAAGGATCGGTTTGAGGAGATGGTTGCGTTTTACGCGAAGCATTCTATTCGTCCTGTTGTGAGCAAGGTGTTTGCGTTTGACGAGGCGAATAAGGCGTTGGAGTTTTTGAACAGTGGGCAGCATTTTGGAAAGGTTGTTGTGAGGGTTTCTAAGGAGGATAAATAGATGATGGTAAGAGATATACAGACATGTTAGATTACATATGAATGAATAGAGTAGCGTTAGATGAGTACGGTTAAGATGTGTCATTTTTGTATCACGTTAGATGAATACATATCAACTCAAGATGACCCATGCCCTGGATACCTTTCCCTAAGGAATCATAACTTTTAGGACTAATATTATATTCTTATTTATCTTGGCCAATTAATAACCTAAAATTAGCTAAATAGGACATGGCCAATTCTCGGAGTTGATACGGTAGATAACTTGTAAGCAAACTTGATTATCGCCTGGGTGAAACATTCCAATAGTACATTCATTCTGAAATAGGGCCTCATTTAAAGCATAATATTAAGTCCCGTCAAAGCCTCTTCATTATATGTATTAAGGCCTCCATTCCCAGGTACCATCATCCTCCAAGAAACTCAAAAGCAGGACGTCTCTCTTTAGTGTATAACCGACTCCTAGCTCTCGCTATGCATACACAATCAGATACTCTGTTCTATATTCATTACTACAGTGTCTTTGGAACAAGTCGCACATCAGAATCGACCAGGTCCAGCCTGTTGATCAAAGGCGCAAAGATATAATCCTGAATAGGCTTTAGAACAAGAACAATGCGGTTGATGCGCCATCCAAGCAACGGAACCAAAGCGCCGATAAATGCATCCCCGAGGAAGTGGTTTGCAGTCGCAACAATAGTGATAAGCATGGCAGTTGGCCAAAGAGGAGCAATTATGCGCATGAAACGATGAGGCGAGAAACGACACATGCAGACAGCGAAGAAGAGAGATGTTCCGAAATGAAGACTCGGCATCGCGGCGATGGTTAATTGAAAGCGGTTGTTGTTCCAGACATTGGAGCCTCCAGCTTTGCTGTGTAGGACATCGATGAAGCCGTATTCTTGAGGGAGTAATCGCGGGGGTGAGCATCGCCAGAGAGTGACAATTACGAAGGCAATTGCGTTGTCGGCGGCGATTGTACGACGAATGCGCTGGAAGGTCGGGGATGGGAGATAGGTGTAGATGTAGATGAGGAAGAGGATGCCGATGCTGATGTGGGAGTAGTATATTTTGGCGAGGATGGGCATGAGCCATGTTTGTTGGTTCATTATGTAGGATTGGAAGCGCTGTTCAATGTCGAGACCGAAGATGGATTCGATATGGAGAATTTGAATAGCGTGGTCTCGTGCGCGATTGAAGACTGGTTCGTTGCCTGCGATGGCTCTGGCAGATATAGCTCGAAGACCTTGATAGATCCTATAATCGATCAGTATACAGTATATATTTGAGTGACAAAATACGCACCAGTATGTCAAGTTCCAGTACCAAATCTCTATCAGAAACGGAAACGCATTAAAGAAGCGAGACAGAAGAACGAAAAAGATATTTGGAGCTTTGCGGACTGGACGTTCGAGAAGAGTTGGCTTCAGAGGAGGCGAGTCGGCGTATCGTTGGCCTGTTTCAACATCGTCGAGAGAATCGTTGTACGAGACTTGGCTGTCTCGTCGTCTATTGATAAGACATCCTATCGTGAAGGCGACGACGATGACTAGAATATGTTAATTGGTGGTGATGTTGGAGAGAGAGGCCAAGACTAACATATGGGTTCGATTACGTTCTTGGTGGCCACGACCATGATTGCTGATATATTAAGAGGAATAGAAATAAATCCAACGAGAAATGGATGGAATAGGGAGGTATATATAGGAACAAAACAAAACAACTTGTCTATAAAAGAGTGAGCCTGCCTGTACGAGATCTAAAGCCAAGATGAAGGAAAGGAGGAGACAGATATAAGATAGAGAAAGGCAGTCCTAGATGATATGAGAGAGAGCTGCGTGCATATAAAGGCTGTACAGACAAGGAAACTTATTGGGCAGATGAACAGGCAAAACAACAGGACAAGACAATACAAGGAATCAGGCACAAGACACGCACGGCATGTCACTACCATCGGAGAATAGGAATAGGAAAGACTACCGATGTATGCTACGCAGCTACACACCCGGCGCTTGGCTATAAGAGGGGTTCTCAGATATCAATGTTTCACTGAGAATGTGCATGTCTGTTCTCTCTTTTACTTGATAATCCTTGTATGCCAATGCAATTGTCTTTGATAGATCAACTAAATCATATGATAGATGCCCTGTTTTAAATCTGTGGATACTATGTACGGATATATATCTTGTAAGTGACGCCGTCGGACTTTTTCTCTACTCATTGGATCTCCGACTCGGAGTATTCTTCCTCCAAATGCACCTACATACTTATCTCGAATAGCCCCAAGCCAACGCGTATCTGTCTGTGGCTTGGTGCTCGGAACTGCATAAGCTCACCTCAGCCACCGGCACCAATAAAAGAGGTTACATCGACCAGTGCAATAAGCTTAACCACGCAAATCTGCACCTATTTATTTCCAGCATATCCCCCTTGAAAGTCCAAGTTCCCCTCCACACACCAATCTCCTCCCACCAGTGACCGGGTCCCCCAAACGAGCGGCCCATCTCTCCCCCAGAGAACCGCCGCCCCGTGACGTGTTACCTGGTGAGAATATGCACGAGATATCTGGGTTGAGTTGCACATGGTCAAAAATCACTCTATGACGCTTCAGCTGCTGTGGAATTACGTGCACCATCTCTGCACTCATGTCGAATAGAGTTTCTGCAAAAGCGTTGTGAAAAGCTTGTTTTTTTTTCTTAGTGATTTTCTGATTATGTTGATAAGGTTTGTGGATAACATCATGACTATATTCGACATCGAAACAATTCCCCGTTTGAGATAAACACCGGCGGTTCGGTCTTGACTTGACCCCGAGATTCAATCCGAAGTCCGGAAAGTACGGGGATCCGTTCCGAGTCTCACTTTGATGAGTGGCTTTGCTCTACATATGCAACTATAACAGTGCGTATGCAGACGTTATCTTCTTTTGATGGCTATCTGCTCTCTATCAATTTGACCCGTGTAAGCTCACATCAGCTCTCTTATAGCCTGTCCCCAATCACTACAGATCAAAACACTCTTCACCGCGTAAATAGACCAGACGTTCATCAGCATCCCATTACCCCTTTCTTTAGGGCTGACACGACACACATGAAAAAAAGCTTGTCTCGCCTTGACATTGTCTGCAACACCATCTACATCCGCTGCTTCCGAACATTAACAGGGGTCATGAAGCATCAGCAGCTTTCTATACCACAAAAACCGTCAAACCCTCTGCTTCAACCGAAACCGGTGCTGGCTTCACAATCTTTTTTGCCTTCTCGATCTTGACTTTGGCCTTGTCTTCAGGAAACTCGTTATTCCCATCTCGTTGAAACAACTTCCTCACATCATGTGCCTCATACCCCCATCTTGTCCTGTCTCCCGCATCCTGCGCATATGGCTTCTCGCCTCCCATGTCCTGCCATGAGTAGATCTCTACCGTTGTCCCAACGACAAGAAACGAGTAGTCGACAGGGTTTTCCAAATCCCATGCTCGGACAAACATGCCAGGCCTCATGAGAGCTTCCTGGTCTGCTATCGTGACCTGACATGTTTCGCACTGGCTGCATCTCCCACCTTCGCACTCTTGGGCTCTCGTGCCCGTGACTGTTATAACAGAGTCACAGTGTGCGGGAAATCTTCTCAAGCCACATTTCAGTTTATCCCAGAGCTTTGCTATGCTTGGTTCAGCCGGTCCAGGATAGTAGAATGTCCATTTCATCTGGAGGAGAAACCGTCCATCAACAATCTTGGGCCACGTTCGGCATTGGACAACATCCCCGTTACCCCGCGTTATCTTGTAAATTCCGGGCATCATGACCTTGCTCAAGGTCTTGTTGTGTTTCCGTGACTGGACGTCGAGACGAGTGTACTTGAGGGCCATCTGGATATGTTTCTGACAAGCACACAGCATCGCAGTGTCGCACCCAAAGTATTGACACAAGCAGCCTTTCTTGACAATATCCCAGTATGACGCCCGTGGTGCCCCCCCTCGACTGCCAAAACGATGCATTGTGTAGCAATAGTTGCAAGCGTATTGATCAAGTCGATCCCTAACCAGCATAGCGATATACTCCCTCCTCTCATCTACTGAAGCACGTCGTGTCTTGGGGAGCTTGGAGACGATGTTCTTGAGCGCGATGCAAGTGTTGGATAAGATGATCTGGCTGGATATGGGAAGACAATCTGCGATCTGGAGGATGAGGTCAGGGGAGAGTCGTTGCAGGAGGAGGCATTCATCGCTTTGTTGCTCTCGGGGCTTGTTCTTGGCCTTCGATTTCTTGAAGGGGTATGTTATACGGTGACATAGCCTCTCGGGATAGCGTCTGCGTCTTGGTGTGTCGAGAAGATGTTGGCCACGGCTGAACAGGAACAGAATCCGGTCCAGCAGGACGTTCCCGTTATTCGTATATATGAAAGCATGCATGGTACTGAGGAGCAAGTTACCAGGAGAAGTGTCCGTACCCCTCCCTCATCAGCTATTTATCATGGCAAACCTTTCCTTGCAAAGATATGTGTTGCCGGGTGAGTAAAGTCAACCCAGGTTTGAATATAAACTCAATCCAATAGACTGTACTTGGTAGGTCGAACCGTGATGTATCGTCGACAGTAGCTTTCCGACTTCAGCCGCCCTCGGGGTTGAAAAAAAAACCGTACTCTCTAACACCATAATACCATATTATCTTAATAAATTAGCTATGCCTTATAGATACTTCCCTAAGATATCCTAATATTTAATATAAATATTAAATTCTTATTCTTATTTTAGCTAATTAGTAGCCTAGGATTAGGTAAAAAAGGATCTACAAGGCATAACTAACTTACCAAGATAACACAGTATTATAACTTTCAGTCCGGTTTTTTCTTTTACCCCCTAGGCCGCCTCACGTCTCTCAAACCAATCATGAAATGAAATGCTAATAAAACCGTGTCCATATCGACTCATACATTAAATTATCAAAACTAGTCCAAAGAGGAAGAGAAGAACAAGACCTCCTTCTCCCTCGTTTGTCCTCCACCAACGCTTCCTTCATCCTGTCCCTTCCCCTTCTCCGGGGTATCATAGCCTCCATCCCAAGTGTGAACTGAAATCAAGTAGAATGAAAAAACGAATCAAAGCACCAAAGTAAACTAAAGTACCGATACCTCCAAGTAAATGCCTTTTAAGGTTCGCACGCCCGCAACATGATCCCAAATCAGGCCGAGCAAAACAGAACCATGACCCCGAGGCCGTAAACATGACTAACTTCCTAATAATGCACATGTATTTTGCCCTTGTTCTTTTTGTTGTCTTCACAAACAGTGAATGCTTCCGAAATGCTCCCATCTGATAGCCCCCAGCGTCATGTACACCGTTGTTTGTAGTCACAACTTCTAGCCCACGACAAAGGTTTGCGTCTCCGCAGACCACTTCGTTAGACAATTCGAAAGATTGATTGCCGGGTAGTCATCAGCAACCACGTTCCTCCACAGATTCTATGTTGCCATATGTGTACACGCAGTCTTCGATTACTCGTAGTGTCGAGGAGCGTTAAACGTGCCAAGCACATGCTCGGATGTTCCAATAATCCATTCAAGCTTGCCTCGCTCGAGGTTGGCCAGGAAAGGATCCGTGGGGAAGCCGTCCTGAATACCGCCGATGAGAGGCTGAATACGTCCAATCAGGAGCTGCATGGTCTGAGTCGTACTCTTGATCACATCGTGAGCACCCTGTTGTTCCCATTCCTATCATGTGTTAGTTGACACTCTTCATCCATAAACATATTCCAACTTACAAAAGCAGGGAGGTTCTCAGCAAAGGCGCGGAGAGCCATTTCAATCCATTCCACCTCCTCCTTGAGACGAGCATTGGGCTTCAGATCCTTGGAGATTGTGGCAATAACAACAAGCAACATCAGAGGCGGCAGGTTCTCAAACTTGGCGGGAGGGAATCGACTGAGGCAGCGGCGGAAGATCTCTTCCTCACGTCCACTCTGGATCCATTGGATCATGGCATCCTGGTAGCGACCCTCTTGGATAGCCTGTTCGACAATTCTGATACGTTGCATCAAGTCGTGATCGGCCTCGGGTTCTGTCTGGTTACGCTGGCTAGCGTAGGCACCAGCCAGAGCGCTGACGCTCGAGGTAGGGGCGACGTAGTCAGAAGCCTGCTGCGAGGCTTGGGGGCTGTTCACTTGCTGAGAACCACGGAGGTATTGGGGGCTGCCCATGTACTGCTGGGCTTGACTGGCAGACTGGCTAGGAGCTTGGCTGGGGTGATAGCTGCCGGCGTGGCTAGCTTGAGGATGGCGCTGGTTGGAGCTGGAGTATCCGTGATGGGGGACATTTGGACCGTGGCCGACGTTCTGGGGGATTCCAGAAAGTTCATGGACAGGCTGTTGCTTGAACTTGAGGAAATCAGCCTGGAGGGAAGCCTGGGCTGCAGACATGGTAGAAACCATCTCCGAAAGACGAGTAACGTGGGACAAGAGCTGATCAATCTTGGCAGTATCAGAGGCATGCTGAGACTTCATGTACTCAAACTGATCACGGTATTGCTGGTGCAGCTCGCCTGCGACACGCTGCGATGCCTGAGTCGCAATGTTAGTGAAAGTCGGGGTGAGTCGTTGAGTCAATGTCGCGAGGACTTCCTGCTGCACACTGCTGGCAACCGAGTTTCCGACACGGTCCGAGATAGTCTTGACGAAATCGCCAGAGCGCAGGGACCTGTTGAGAGCATGGGGAAGAGAGCTCTGGATCTCCTTTTGCACAGAAGAACTAAGGTGAGGCTGCAGCTTGTTTTCGAGAAGATCTGTCACAGCGGCGCCGGCCTTGTCACCGATGGCAGGAATGACGAGCTCAGTGAACTGGTGGTGAATTAAAGCCTCCAGGACCTTTTGAGTGTTTTCATTGAGCACCTCCGAAACCATATCAAGGAGTTTGAGCTGGTGCTGGTTGAAACTCTCGTCACGAACGCGAGCGTCATCGTCAATCTTGCCGTAAAGGTTCTTGAACGATGACTTGAGGTTCTCGCCAACACTCACGTTCAAGCGAGTCTCCAGTCCAGAGATGGCCGCATCCAGAGCTTCAGTAGAGACTGCAGGCGTAACAGTGTTGTTCGCACTCTTGGCATCCTTATTGCCAGCACGAGGTGTGGCCCCGTTAGTCGCAGTATCGCCCTGGTTGGCGTTCTTCTTCTTCCTCGACTTCCGTTCTGGCTTCTCTGATTGCGACTCTTTGGCGGACTGGACAGGCGTTTCAGCCTCCTTTGGCTCGCTCTTTGGCTTGACAGCAGTAGCAGATTCGGGTCCGCGTTGACCAGAATCGGTCTGGGATCCTGAAGTGGGTTGAACATTCTCCTTGTTGCGGTTGACGACACGGACAACGGGCTCCCCATTGCTAGCTGGGGTAGGGATCTCAGCGGGCTGAGGCGCCTTGAGCTTCGAAACAGTAACGACATTCTGGGCAACGGCATCAACAGCGTCGAGGACCTTGTTGTCCTTGGACCATCCGAGCTCTGTCTGCTTGACAAGGAGGCAAGCAACACCCTTCGAGTGCATGGCATACAGTTCAAAGAGGGTGGGTTCATCGGCATCTTGACCCATAGCAGGAGTGCCAAGAATATCCAGACTTCGCAGGATTCCACGGTTAGCGAACGAGTATTCTCGCACACCACTAATGACAGCGGTACTATCCGGCTGGGGAATGGAGGCGTCCTGAGCAATAAGTCGCTGGATGTACTCGGCCTGAGATACGCTCTTGAGGTTATACTTGGGTGCCGACAAGTGCGCAAAGTAGATCGAGTTTCGTGTGGGGTGGCCAATGACAATCATGCCAGTGGCGGAGTGGTACATGACACTGCAGACAGCGTCTGACTCCTTGCTGTGGGGGAGATTGAATTCCTGCACGGGCTTGCCAAGAGCAAGATCCCACAGCTGCAGAGTGTGGTTCTGCTTCATTCCGACAATCATGTATCGAAGGGCGCACCTCTTCTGGTAAGGTCGCTGCTTGTCGAGGAGAAGAACCGAAGTGGGCCAAGCCTTCTCGCCTTCGGGGGTGGTGGCAAGAGTCATCAAAGGCTCCTTGACCTCGAGGGAGGTCTGCGCGGGCATGGGAGCACGCGGGTCGGAGCCCTCCTTGACAGCGGTCAGGTCTCGAACATCCCAGAACTTGACCCGACCAGACTTATCGAGGGAGACGATGACGGAGTCATCCTGACTGAAGGTGAAGTCCTTGCCGGCCTTACCAGTGTTGATCTTCAAAGAGCACTGCTTGGCAAGAGTTTCGGTGTCAACAACGCGGTCGTGGCCTGGTTTAAAGAGGTTGTTCTGAAGAATGTACGAAGGCCAGATGAGGTTGATAGACTTGCCGCGACCAACAGCAAAGTACTCGGGGTGGATCGTGGAGGTACGAGCACGGGTCTTGAGAACACCGCCAGGGGCATCACCCTCCTGGGAGCTCATAGGAGGAAGGGCAAAGCCATACTGCTCCATGTGAGCATCCTCGATGTGGTCCTTGTCACCGTCACGAATCTGAACCCAGTAAACGGTGCCGCTGATGCCAGTACCAATGATGGCCTCGCGGTGGGCGCCGTCGTGGTCAGAAGGGGTGACAGACATGGCGACGTTGAAAATCCGATCCTTGGTATCGGTAAAGATTTTGGCGTCCTTGCCATCCTCCTGTCGAATGACACGCAGACCACCCTGCTTAGACATGCCATAAGCCATGTAGTTCTCGGTAGCCGTGTACAGATTGCGGTCAATCTGATCAAACTCCTTCTTGAGTCGAGCGATATCCATGATGGTGTCGTCACGGAACAAGGGTCGTGGTTCAGTTCCCTCCTCCTGAAGAGTGATGGAGATCCAAGGCTTCATAGGGAAGTTGAAGACCTTTACAGGAGGCGTCTCCTTCTCTTCAATGACAACAATCTCGTCCTGGTCAGCACTCTCCCAGCTCTCAGCAACGCCTTGAGCAGCCTCGTCGATGACATCGCGAACAGTCTCGGCAACATCAGTTGAAAAGGCGTCCTCAAGAACTCCCTCGTTCTCGCTGCGGTCAAGTTCGGCCTGGATAGCTTGAGCAGCAGCCTGAGCACTGTCCTCAAATTCCTTCTCAGACTTTGCATTGAGCATCTCGTCCAGGTCCTCGGCGATTTCAGCCTGGGCCCGTTCGTGCTCTGCGCGCTCAAGTGCCTCACGAGCGTCGCGATCGGCCTGCTCAGCAATGTCCTCGACAGCCTCGGCAACGGTCTCCTTTGCGTTTGAACTGTGGTTCTCGAATTCGGAGGTCGGGGGCGTACCCTGCTTCACGGATGGGTGAGACTGCAGGGACGAGGTGCGGGCTGCCTTGCGACGGATCTGATGGGGGGAGGTCGGGAAAGCAGCTCGGTCACTGCCACCGCCGACTGAATGGTCATGGTGGTGGGAGTGATACGAGTGGTGAGAATGCTGAGAAGCCGCTGGCGAGTCCTTCTTCAGAATCTGAAAAGGGAGGGCGTTGGGCGACTGAGCGGCATGGCTATGGCCCTGACTCTGAGGAGACGACTGAGCAAGATTTCCCAGAAGTTGCTGGAAAAGAGCCGATGTATCAGTCTGGTGATCCTGAGAGGTAGGGTTGTATGGCTCGGAAGCATTGGAGGGTGCGAGAGAGCCGGCGTAGGAACCGACCGCGCGGTGATGCTGATTCGAGAAGGGGTTGCCATGGCCGTGCTGGTTATGACCGTACTGAGGCTGGTAGCCAGCAGAATAGCGGGCAGGTTCAGCAAGTGCCATGTCGGGAGACTGAGGCGTAAGATTGTTGGAACGCGTAGTCTCAGTCATGGACGACTGCTGGTGGTCGCTCTGGCTAGGCTTGGGGCGATTCAGCAGGTTGAGCAGATACGAGCGCGTATCGGCCGGGGGAGAGCCATTTCCAAAAGCTTGCTGCGGGTGCGGCTGTTGCTGCTGCTTGGGCTCCTCAGGTTCGTGGGCGCCTCGCATAAGGGCGGCCAAGAGACCGGTCGGATCGGCAGAGGATGGGGCTGGCTGATGAATCTGAGCGGGCAGAGGGCTTTGGATGATTCCTCGACCCTGTTGGGCATGCTGCTGGAACTGGTTGAATTGATGGAGCTGGTGATCCGTCAACTGCTGGTGCAGCTGCTGAGGAGAGTCATGCTCCTGCTGCTGCTCCTGGTGTTGCTGCGCCGGCTGCTGCTGCTGGGCATGGGCGTGAGCACGAGCCTGAGCAGCTTGGTTCTGCAGCTGGGAGCCACCTGGGCCGCTGAACTTGAGAAGGTTCAGCAGGTTAGCGGTGCGATCCGAGTTATTGGAAGGCATGCCCATATTGTTGACAGGCGGCGTGGGCGCTGCAGGCATGTCAAGATTGTCCATGGCGACAAGCCTAGGTAGCGGGTGCGGGTGCGGACTCGAGAAGAGCTACCGCGATTTTGTTGTGGTTGAGATTGGAGATGATTAAGAAATGAAGGAAAGGCGGCCAAGGGAAGCGGAGACGGGACGAAAGCAGAGCAAACGGGCCGAACAGATTCCGAAAGGACGCCAAGAGGAAAGATGAAAGGGGATGATGAGGGAGAAGAAGAGAATAAAAAGATAGCAAGATGATGAAATGGAACAAGCAAGATGCGGTTTTATCTTTTATTCTCGTTCAATGACGGGGTGAAGTTGAAGGTGGTGTTGGTTGGCGTGGGGAAAAAAATAAAAGTCGCGAACGATGATTGATGATGACGGTGAAGTAAGGCGAGCAAGCAAAGCAGTGGCTGGTAGATAGCGGACGGCAACGGCAGTGGTGCGGTCCTGTACCTCAGCTAGCTGAGAAGCTAACCCAGTGGGAGTAGACGGTTTGTGTTTGAGTGAGAGTGAGAGCAGAGAAAATAATCGCAAGCAATTATCAGTGCGCCCTTTGCTAGTGTTTGGGGCGGCCTCAAAAAACAATGTCGCTCATTGAGATTTTTTTCTCTTGGGGTGATGGATTGATTGATCGATTGATGATGAAATTGACAGGGAAAACTGCCCATGCACCGGTCGATAGTGATGGCAGCCCAAGCTCAAAGCACCAATGAATGCAGTGTGCCCAATGCTACAGGCAGTGCAGTGCCAGGCGGTGCAGTGCAGTGCAGTGTAATGCAATGTTGAGGTGATGGGACGGGAGGAATGGGTGTTTCCACCTTATGGACTAGGTATTCTTCTTCCCCGGTTGCAAGGTAACTAAGGTATCTGGAGAGAGTGACGTGGTTGATTGGGGCTGGTTGGTTTGTTTTCTGTGTGTTGTGTTGTTGTTGCGTTGCTAGGTACTTCCGATTATCAGTTTGATTCGGATGATGCCGTTTCATGATGATATCAAGATTAGACGCAAGCAAGCAAAAGAGACAAATCTATTCCTCCTTGTTGAATCTTAATACCCAATCCATTACAGCATCGAGTAACTCAAAAGTGGCTGGATGCAATGTAAACTCTCGCCTGGGGATAAAGAATGAGTGAACCGGTTCGGCTAGGCAGGTATTGGTCGCATCGCATAGCAGAGCGCCCAGACTGCCAGCTGTCAAGTCACCGCCTCTTCGAGTTCTATTGGACAAGCAGTAATTCCAGGTCGCAAGATACTGCGCTTTATTGGTGACTCATAGTCCAAGTCTGAGATCCTGGCTTTTGCATATGCACCTGCAGGCTAATTTGCAGCACCTGATTTTGTCCCAACGTTGTTGAAGAAATTCTGAGACCAGCCAGCTTTGGTTTCTTTTTTCTCCATCTTACATAATCGAGATTTTGATAATTCCGATATCGTAGAAGCCAAGGTTGATGGCCACCTCCACCTACCTACCTATATATCATAAGAACATCCGGTAACTTGTTATTATTCCTACTGGGCTGGTAAATATTACTATATTAAACCTAGGTAACCTTGTGCTAACATTAGATAAACGATCAAAACTTACAGTGCTCGATATGTACTATATTCCCTACCATCCAATTGTTGAGTAATAAGTCAGCATGTATTTATTTCTCTTCAGGTAAAGCCCATTATATCGTCCAGAAAAATATTAAATTGTAGATTCCCAAAGATAGCTGGATGCGTGTCTCTCCTCGTGTTGTTGATATTGCCCCCGGACAAGTATCCAGAGTTGATCACATGTGAATAAATGCTACCCGCAATTATCTCTTTAGATGACAAGTTGACAGTTTAACATAATGAACCAGTTCGTTAATCCCTCTCAAAACAAAAGGGAACTAACAAAAGAAGCAATATAGCATCAATCACTAACAATCTCGCCAACCAATCCCATCATATCAATACCTAACCCAGAGCCTCAACACACACTAAACCCAATCCAGCATTCCCCCATTCTCACCCTCGAAAACGACGTAACACCTTAACTAAACCGCCACCAAAACCTATCCCATTCCCATCCCCGATCTTCAACCCCCATGCGCCCGCGCGCAGTCGCAGCAACTGAACAATACTTTCAACATCCATTGTATATCCTTTGAGAATACATACATAAACATATCCAACTTTATACTGCGCCCTCCTGTCACACCCTCGTTTCGTTTCGTTCGGCGCATCTTGCCCAACATGTTTTGTCTTCGCAGGTAATACAACAAAACACACCCTTCTCCAGTATCACTCTCCAACTGACGACTCCCCCAGCTGGCTTCCTCTCCTATTCATCCCGACCAATGCCTCGCCTGCCTTTATATTCCTCTTCTTTATCTGTACCTACTTCCTCAACCGACCCTGCGTATACTGCTCCATCCTCCTCCTGATCCTCTTCCTGACCTCTTGCAACTGGTC
The DNA here is from genome assembly GCA_013623715.1 of Fusarium verrucosum. Classification (NCBI taxonomy): domain Eukaryota; kingdom Fungi; phylum Ascomycota; class Sordariomycetes; order Hypocreales; family Nectriaceae; genus Fusarium; species Fusarium verrucosum. Next base: position 80,509 of record JABFFJ010000233.1, read on the forward strand.
CGACCGATGTTTCTTCGACTTTGGCAGTAACTGGTTCCTCCCTCGCCCGGGGACCCCGACTCACTTACCCCCTGATGAGGTTGTAAACGCAACGTTCAATTCGACCGCCCTCGATATGGCCAACACTACCGTCTCGGCCATTATAAAAGCAGCCAGTGATGATATTGCTGCGAGGAGGGCGGAGTGGTCGGGATTGGGGATCGAGTGGCTCAGAAATCTACTGGGCAAGAGGGAGTGGAGGATCGATTGTATGGATATCTACATCCGGCTATGAATAGCCTTGCGAGATCGACAGGGGAGTGTTTATACCATGGGTTAATGAGACGTATATTCTGGAGGCGCGCACAGTATTGAACACTTGGCAAGTCCTATATGAGTATTATCAGAATAAAGCGCTAGAGCGTCACTTTACTTCACACACATCACAGTGATTCAGAAACTTATAAGCATAACGTGTCTATTCTCATCATATTGACTAACGTCATCTCCATAACAGATTATTTACCCTTCATGCATCATTGAAACATTGCACCAAACATGCGTATCCCTCATTTTCATCAAAAGCGAAAGTGTCCTAGGTATATCCTTCGAAACAACTTACATCAAGACATGTAAAGCATGGCATCGCTCGCGAAATACCTAAAGCTCGCCAGCCTCCTCCGAGGGCTCTGCGGCCTGTTCGGGGGCTTCCTCGGGAGTGGCCAAGACCTCAGGGGTATCCTCAGGAGTGGCCTCGATGCTGGGTTCAACAGCATCAGCCTCCTGTTGAGCATCCTTGGGGGTCTCTTCATCAGGCAACACAGTCTCCTGGGCGGGTTCCTCCTCTCCTTCAACAGGCTTAGCCTCTTCAGAAGGGAGAATGGTTTCCTCCGTAGGCAATGACTCCTCCGAAGGCAATGACTCCTCTGAAGACGCCTCCTCAATGGGGGCTTCGGGGTCTTCGCTGAGATCCTCTGCCTTTGGTGCCACGCTATTCTCAGCCTGTTCCTCCTCAGTGACCTCCTCTACGGCCTCCTCAGCATGTGTTCCCTCAGAGGGAACATCAGCAGAAGGAACAGCAGTCGCAGACTCGATAATCTTGACAGTAGCAGTCTCAACAGATGTTACTGTTTCAACGACACGAACGATGCGCTCCGAGCACATCCCTTCGTTCTGAGTCTGAGAGACGGACGGGTCAACAAATCCAGCTTCAGAGCTGCCGTCATCCATAGCCTTGTCATCGACGACCTGCTGCTCCTCATCCTTCTCCTTAGGAGTGTCTTCAACGACAACGCTCTCTGGGACATCGGCCTTGGCTCCACCCTTCTCTTCAACAGCAGAGATCTGCTTAACTGCCTCGGTAGGCTCTAGGCTTATGGCTTGCGTCACAGTAACAGTAGGAACTTCCACATTCCTAACAACAGTCTGGAAAGTTCTAGGATCCTGCTGGGGTCCTGTGTTTCCGCGAATAGCGAGGAGCAGAATGAGAACGCTCAGCAAGCCAATCAAGATGTTTTTCTTATCTTGCATCGCGACACGAGCAGACTCGACCAGTAGCTCTGGCAGACTAGCGTTCTTCATTGCCTCACGGCGTTTCTCGGGAGAAGGTGCTCGAGCGGTATGTGCATAGTCAGGAGCATGAGTGCTTGTAGAGGGGCGGTTGTGCTCAGCATAGTGTTGTTCATGGAAGGATCTCTGAGATTCTTGACGACGCTCCTTAGAAGCCGAAGAAGCATGGCCGTAAATCTCCCTGATCCTCTCCTCGTCTTTCCTCAGAAGTTCTGCGTCTTCAGGAGAAATAGATGATTCATCAGCCTCCAGGTGAGTATCTTCACGATGGGAACGTGTTTCCTCTGCAAGACTCCTTGACCGCTCTTCCTCAAGGTGATCATCGATATCCTTCTCGAGCTCCTCAAAGGATCGACTCCTTTCCAAATTATCGAAATCATGGGTGGGCTCTTGGGTGACGTCGGCAGAATGCTCATTCGTGGTGTGGCTTTGATCGTGGTCCTTGGTTGTGTTGTGACTTGATACCCCACGAACCTCTGAGACATTGCGGAGAGATTCGTCGTGAAGTGATGCGTTGTGCAGGGACTTGTCACGAACAGACTCCGCCGCGAGTGACTTGTCTATACCCAAATGGCTGTCATCCTCAACACGGTTGCGCGACTCTCCGGGTCTCCTAGACAGGCGTCCTCGCTCCCTCTCCTCAAACTCCCGCTGCTCCTCATCCAACCTGATATATCTTTCCTCCTCTTCAGCTTCCCTCATAGCCAGCTCTCTCTCCTGATCAGCCTCCAGGGACACAAGCTCATGTTGCGATACTGCATCAACGAGAGGCTCAAGCTCAACGTCAACTCGTTCCATCTCCTTCCAGCAAGCCTCCCAGGCACCGCCACGGATCAGACCGTTACTGGCATATACCTTGACACGGAAGACCTTGGCACGACCGAGCGACTCGTAGTTGATGTCTGATTTACAAGTCTTGCACCAATGTGTAGCTTGTGGCTGAGAGCGACGACTTGATCGGCGCTTGTCGTAGTCTTCATCATCATAGTCCTCCTCCGAACTGTCTGGCTCCGAATCCTCTATTGTCATCTCGTTAGAGGGGCCGAGATAATGGCCACACTCCAAGATACGAGCACGACACCTCATGGGAAGCTCAAGCGCTTCCAACAGCCTTTCCTCGAGAACCTCATAGTCGTTCTGAGGGTGAGGCAGTAGGATACCACGCTCGACAGTCGTATCTCCCATGCGATCTTGTAACAGCCGCCAAGCATCTCGAATAGCTTTGCATTCCTTGCTCAGATCATCTGCGTCTGCGTTCTCAAGCACATCACCCCATGGCCACCGCAGTGGAAGTAATGTGACGTGAAGAAGAACAAGAGGTGGCTCAGATCGCTTGAAGCGAGGTGGTGTCTTCTTAGGGGAGTATTGCTCCGAGAAGCGAGGAGATCCCAGTCTAGACGAACTGAGAGGCGTGCGGCGAGGAGAACCAATTGTTGAGCCTGGAGGCGATGTCATCTGCATGGCCTTGACAGATGAAGGTGATCGGAAGACAGGTCGAGGGTTACCTCGAATAGTAGGGATAAAGTCTTCCTCTTCTCTCTCATACTCTGAGAAACCAGAAATACCAGAAACGCCTGAGACACGAGGCGACCTGGCCATCCGCGACATAGTATCCTGAGCTTTTCTTTGCTCAGTCTCTGAAACAGATCCCATTGAGCTTCGAGGACTTCGGTCGCTAAAAACGTCGTCTTCGTGGGAGCTATTCTCAGCCGCCTCGTCTACACCGCCCCTCATACCAACAGTCGACATTTTGGGTCCTGATTTGCGAGTACTAACGGATTCCGAGTGGGATAGGTAACCAGCGTCGTCTTTTCCAGAGCAGCAGCTCAAAGGCTCACGCTTCTCGTGGTGGTCAATCTGTGAGGCGATATCACGAGCGACCTCTTTGATAGCTTCGGAGCGACCAGTGTGTGGACGGTCTGAGTATTCAGATTCTGAAGAACCAGAAGACACACGCCGAGATCCTGAGCGGTCTGAGTCGGTTTCGGAAAAGTGCCTCTCTTCCTTGCTTTCGGCGGGTTCTTGGACCTCAGCTTCGGCAGATTTGGCTTTATGTTCGTTGATAGGCTCGCCTTCTTTGAGGTTCTCAGCGGTGGAGTCTTCGGTAGGAATGTCCTCTGTGGGGATATCTGCTGAAGGGATGTTCTCGGTTGGAGTATCCACGGCAGTGTCCTCAGCGGGAGTGGCGTCTTCGACAGGGGTGGGTTCTTTATCTTTTATATCGTCTAATGAGGGCTCCTCGGCTGATATATTGGCTTCAGCGGGCTGTACTGTCTCGTCTTCTTTTGTTTCTGAATCTGACTCTTCAATTGGCTCTTCTGGTTTTCCTTCAGTGTCGGCTTGAGCTTCGGCTTCCTCTTTTGCCTCAGCTTCAGACTCTGGTTCGACCTTTGATTCGGTCTCTAGCTCAGCAGCCTCTTGGTTAGATTGTGCCTTGTCCTCCTCAGTATCCTCCAATGATTTAGGTTTATCTTCTTCTTTAACTTCAACTGCAGGTTCAGCCTTGGCTTCAGCTGCCGAGTCGGTGTGGTTTGCCGTATCAATATCGGTATCAAGCTCCTTGATGGAGTCGTTCTTTGTATCGTGATCGATTTCTACTTCCACCTTTGGCTCCTCGGGGGCCTTGGTTTCGTTATCGTCCATAGGGTCGCTCAAGCACGATGGGTCGACGTGAATCTCAAAATCGAGGTCCTCGGCCCTACTGTATCGGGGCATCTGAGGACGAAGGGAAGCGGTCAGTGGCTTTTTCCGTATGTGTGCCACGGGTATTTGCAGTGACACACACACGATAAGGTAGGATGAGGATAAAAAAGAAAATGGATATAGGAGCGAAGAGGAAGAAGAGGTCGGGGTCTTCCTGGAAGCGTGCAGGTATTAGTCTGAGGTGCCCCAGACGCCGAGCAGCTTGTGTGGCAGCGGATGGTTGGTCGAACATGATGGACTGGCCCTGGTCTTTGTTTACATTTGTTGCTGGGTCGACGACACCGGTGAATCCCTGAGCGTAATGACGAGACAACGGTCGATATTTGCAAGCGGAAACTGGTTCAGATTTATGATTCAACTTGACAAACTAGAAGAGTTTATTAATTTCTTTAGTTTCTTTGTCTTTCTCAATGCGATTGTAGCTCTTTTTTGCTGGTATTGTCTCCTTTGTAAGGATAGCAACCATCCAAGAGGTAGCTCTGCATTAGTGGACAAACATCTGTGATGTCATCCCATTGGACCACACTGGCATCTACTAAGTCGACTACTGAAATGCCCAGCAACGAAGAACCCTTGCTGTTTCTAACTACCGTATCTGCAACACTTGATATCACATCAGGTCATCACCGTGTGACACTTTTCAGATTGCATCTTGTTTATCGTCACCCAATCTTTGCTGATGACATTTCCGACCAACAGGTTTAGGGTAGCCTTCAGGAACGGCCCGTCGGGTATACTCCATGGTGTGTTTCACTTACAAGATTACCGCATTCCCTGACAACCAGAATAAATACAGTACCGTATCGACTCGAAGAATTTGCTGCGCCCTATAGGTCCTTTTTACCTAATCGTAGGCCCCTAATTAGCTAAAATAGGAATAAGAATCTAATATTAGCACTAAATATTATGATTTCTTAGGGAAAAGGTATATATAGGGCGCAGCGAAGTTTTCGAGTCGATATGGGAGTCTTGTGTCCCTATATCTGATGGATAATTCTGTATCCCTAGCATTTGAAGATTGGCTGTTCGGGAGCAATGCCGGTGGATGTGATACGAAGTGTAACATGGAGGTGAGAAACCTCTGTCTCCAATTCCATAAGAAGATCAAACGCAGAATGCATTGCAGTAAAACGACAAATAATAGTGTGACTCACTGTGATTTGTTTTCAAGTTTCCTTGCTACCATCTTCTAGCAAACATGTAGTCTAGTCCCTTGAGCAAACACCTATTCCCGTTCAGAATAAGTAACGCCCGGTTGCTCATAAAGAGTACGGATCTCAAACGGACCACCCCTCTTTATAGCCCTTTTGCTCATGGGAGTGTTCCCAATATGTGCCTGCCACACTGGATTCCAAGGTGAGTCCTCACTACCCAAATCCCTCCAGACCCTCAATATCAGTGTCGTCGAAGTCACACATAGCCAAAACTCAGTGAGACAGAAGGGACACATGCCGTCCGCATAAGCTCCACGATCGGCCAATTCTTTCTCAACACATGGTAAAGACTTTTCGTCGGTGTATTCATCCATATTGAAAAATGGTCTCATATCTGAGCAGAATTTCCATCTGGTCTCAAGGCCCCTCCATTCTTGGCGGTTGACCAAGTGTTGCCAGTGCGATGTGTTGATGTGCTGATGAAAACAGGGCCCAAAAGTGCGAAGCTCGTCGACCATGAGATTTCGGCCCTGCCAATTATTGGTGTACTTCCACTCATTGAAAAGCAGATATCTTCCAGATACGAGTTTGGGATGGGATTGGAAATTACCTATCGTTCCAATCTTCTTGACTGGGTGCAGGTGAAAGCCCGGATCGAAATCAGTCTCGTAGGGTTCCAGGAGAGCTTTAAGATAAGCCTTCTGCTTACGAGTCTTGTTCTCCATCCGGTTGTACTTGAGGCTCATCTGAATATGCCTGTGCTTTATCATCAAGCCTCCCTGTTCGAAATTCATGATCATCGTCTCATCCCATCCTCGTTCCCATGAGCATGGGGGGCATTTGGGATGCGGACGGAGGTCTTTCGTTTCCATATTCCGGAATGCTCTTGAGTCAGATAGCCAAGTGTTAGGATAGTCTCTGACGATAAGGGCCCAGTAATTCTGTTGCTGCTGTATCGTGCGCTGAGAGGACGGGACTCTGTCATCTGCCAATGTGTTATATGCGCCGCGGCAAGTTTTCAGGAGACACATCTGGCTGCAGATTGGGAGGTATGAGTTGATCATGATGAGAATATCGACGGGCAGGTTGAGAAACAAGGAACCCGAGTTATCCTTTAATGTTGAGTCGGAACGCCAGCATCTGGACATCAGACATAGGATATCTTTGATTCGATCCATCGCGTAAAGAACTCACTACTTGAACTCGACGCTGAAAGCTTTGTGCGAGTATTGAGTCCAGATGCAAGCGTCATTCCAGAACAAAAAAATAGAAAAAGTAAACAATGACAGAGCAATCACCCTTATATACCTAAAAGAAATATTAAACATTAAAGGCGTTATTTCATTTTAATACTAAACAAAGAAAACTTTGCCCTGGTTTCCAAGGGAAAATAAGCTTAAAATGACAGAGCGTGAATGGGCATTATTATATCCACAAAGTCAAAGATTGAGTGAAGAACGATAATACAGGTAGAAATACTTAATGACTTCTGAAGAGTTTAAACGTTCCAGGTCCAGCCATGTTTCTCATGAGTCTCTCGTAGAACCTGAATAGCTTTGTTGTAGGCGCGGCGCTTGACTTCGCGTGTCACCACGATATCGGGAACTTGAAAGTTTCAGTATCTTTTACCCGAGAGAACTTTGAGTGACTTACCTTCTAAGTATCCATGAAATAACTCTTTCTCATGCATGATCTCCACTCTTTGTTCTTTGTTATCATCCTCTTTATTTATTCGTTCCGCAAACTCAGTCTGCTCTGCTACAAGGATATCGATACCAGGGACGACAAGAAGTATACGCTCTGGCAGAGTTTCTGCTTTTGCGAGTACAGGGCTGAGTCTTGGATCTTCAAAATGCTTCACCCGAGCCGGTGCTGCATAGGAATCGAAAAGGGGCAAAAAAAGCTTCGCCGGATCGTTCTTGGGCATATTCTCCGGGTGAGGTTTCTCCCAGGGACTCAAACGGAAGTTGATAGCGGCGTAAAAAGTTGTGATAGCTTTGATAGCTGTGGAAGATGGGGCCTGGCAACTCTCCTGCTGAGTGACTGCAAAAGCCAGATTCCCTCCAGCGGAGAAACCGCTCGTGGTCATTAGAGTTGGGTCTGCGCCCCATCTCTCTTCTGCATTCTCCTGCAGCCACTTGATAGTCGCATCGGCATCATCAATGGCCGCTGGAAACACATACTCTGGCGCCACACGGTAGTCCACGTCTATAACAACAGCGCCTGTTTCTTCTGATACCAACTGATCAAAATAAGCATGATCCTCCGGTAAGCCACCGATGAAGGCACCGGCGTGGAAGTTAACGTGAAGCGGTCTGAGAGCTCTACCTCTACCCACACCAACAGCTTTGAAGATCAGAGCTCGAACATATCGACCAGGTGCGATAGGAATGTATTCAACAGTGTACGAACGAAACAAAAGACAGGGTATTGTTGCGATAGAGTATGTTAGGAGAGCGGCTGGTTGAAAGACGAGCAACCTCCAGCGTAACGCCCAAGGAATGTTTCGATAGAATATGGCCACGAGAGTAGGCCGAAACCATGTATACAAGTGATGAATTATACTGGAAACCATTCTCAATGTTGGCTTTTGGTCGTATTCCTGAGGTTAAAATTGACGTTGAAAGAATAATATAGGCAAGAGATATGAGGCTGAAATGATGGCTTGTAAGCGGCCCAACATCGCACCGATCAAAGTAGAGCCAACCAACAACCCCATGACAACCTATCTATTGCTTTTGTTGAATGCAGACAAAGCAAAGGTTCAGACAATAATCCCCAGGTTAACCTAACCCTAAAAGATAATTCTTACTCTAATCTGTGAGCGTATTATGACGAGTAACAACCAACCTCCAGATGCTCCATAAACAACCCAAGTTCAAAATCAAGCCAATCATGACTCTATACATAAGTTCCTGCAAGCAATTTAAATCCTAGTTGTTACTCAAGCAGTCGTCACCAACAAGCATCCCTATCCCTGCATTTGCATTCCAAGCGACCCGATCTTTTGGGTCTTGTGAATTAAGCATAAATGAACCTCTCTCTAAATACCGAGTTTAAAGAAGCTACCGAGTTACTTCTCACCAGTTGGCCCATCGAGAGTGCGCGGGAAAGCAGAATTGCTCACTTGTCAATATACTTCAAATTCCCACCACAAGAGGTTGACTTTTACTATGCTAATCCCAAGATATATTCACAAATAGAAATAACCCTGAGAACTCCGTATGCTTGTATATTCTGTGGACAGATCCATGCAACCGCCTATAACAAGCTCAAACAACCACAAGAGAACGCCATGCTACGCTATGTCGAATATCCAATATCCCAACTCTATTCCCTGGCCACGTTAGACCTTGTTTTCATCCAAAGAAACTTAAAAGACTGATTCCAGCTATGGTTCTTCCGCCACAGATCGTGGATGTTCCTGGGGCACATTTTGCTGCAGATTATTTGAGCCCCGTGTGCCCGGTCGATGGCTGTCCGTTTGACCAACGAGATGCTCGCTTGGCCCGTAAAATCCATGCATCTCTTCAGTGACGATGCTGAGGTTGCTCTGACCTAGAGAGTCGCTGCGTATGCGTGGCCCAGCCGACTGGCGTTGAGTAACAGGAGGTCGATTCGGAACACTGGCAATACTGCCAGACGATCGTCGTCGTTCATCTCTTGGGAACGCCACGGATGATGGAGAGCTCGGGAGTTCTGGTAAATAAGATGTTGCTTCCAGTTCCGCCGTAGGATGTGCACCAGCCATCACGCCAGGGGTACCATCAGATCCCTCAGAAGCATTGCTGTAGTTTCGAACGTGGGTATACGTCCCGTGTGAATCTGTGCTCGATCGGTTCCTTGTTGAGCCCGTGAATCTAGAATTCTGGCTCACTCGTTGGTCACCTGCTGTTACAGCACTGAAGTAATCCTGATTTCCCATTGCATCAAAACTGGTATGTCTGCTTGTGTTGTTACTTCCCGGTACCGTATGGTACCCGTTCACTCCTGGTGTAGGTTCGTTGGAACTGTGATCAGCACTGGCGAGACCGAATGGCGAGCCTGCTGCTGAATCAGGACCGGGGTTCCTTGGTCGAGGAGGTATCATTGAGGGGTGCATCAAAGGATGGGCGCTGAACTCATCCACTTCCGAGTCTGCCGACTTGAACTCTCTCGTCTGTCGAGACTGGCTGTTGGAACCACCTGATTTATTAGATGCCTTCGGTGTGCTGACAGCAGCAACAACCTTGTTCAAATGGCGAATAATGATAAATGCCGCCACTAGCACAATGATCAAGAAGGCCACAGAGCCAGCAATGATACCGGCTAACGCACCAGTTGAAAGACCGTCCTTGCTATTGTCGTTGGATTCAGTTGTTGGGCTGATCTTGGGAATCGAGGAAGGAAAGTATTTTAGAACTATTTGGTCATTATCCGCGCCTGCGTCAACTCTTGGAAGAGCCGTAGGAGCCGTTGGGGTTTCAACAGTGATGGCCGTCGTCTTATAAGTCGATCGTTCCCCCTGTATTGTTGTTGTAATGACCATGGTGCTTGTGACAGTCACAGGGTCTGAAGAGTAACATTGATTCACGCCGCATCCCATTCCGTTGGGACAGCAGCCGTAGCTTAGCGATGATGGGCATAGATACTGGCTGGCCGGGCATCCGTATGTGTATGCTGATCCAGAAGGGGGCACGCAATTATCGGCTGTCTCGCACAAATAACCGTCAGGGCAACATCCAGCTAGTATATGTGAGTCTTGTCCAGCAAACAACTTGGAGTTCCAGAGTACGAACCTCCATAGACCGGAGCACAAATATGCCAACCGATCCTTGTCCCACATTTCGAAGGTCCCTTGGTTGTCGCTTGACAGCTGTCTTTGGCGCAATCGTAATTCTCGGGGCAGCATCCTCCACCCAGATTTGCTGGGCATAACTTCATACTCGTAGCGCATTGTTGTTGGGCTCGTCGACCAAGGGCCGGGGGTTGTGTGATTTGCGCCCTCTTCTCAATACGGTGAACGCCATCGTATCTTCTGTAGTCGACCGCCTCAATACCCAAAGTCCAAAATGCAACAACCAACGAGGCGACGCAAAAGCTACACCCCCAGTTCCTCATCTTGTGCGATCATGGAACTGAGGGGAAATGCGATAGCGAATCGAGAGTGGTTTCGTACAGTGATGGGGGTGTCAATCTTGAGCGAAATGCGACGTGGTATTCGGGCGGCGGTTGTCGCAAATCTACGAATCTTATTTGATTGATAGTCGCGGGCTTACAACGGTCACAGGTCGGTTCGAGATACGATCGCCGTGAGATCGGGGGTCGAATATTCAGTGTTTCGCAACAAATGATGAAAAATAGGCAGTCAAGAGAGAGAAAGGGAGAAAACAGTCAGACAAAATAGTGAGTGTCCTAACGTCAGCAAAGGAGGCCTTAGTAGTAGAGGCCTGTCGAGAGCCAGGGTCTGTTGTTGCTACGCCACGAGTGAGCAGTATTTGCTTCACTCATGCCAGACGATCTGTAGGGCTGAGGGAGAAGCCCACTGAAACCGACTGCACGGGTCTCTCTGGTTGGATGGTCAACCCAAGTGCGCAGCACAGATGAGATTGCAAATAAATAGCTCCTCTTAAGGTAAGTATCGTGGGCCCAGCGTGGAGCCTTTGACAACTGGTGAAATTGAAAACGGTGAGAAGGTTGAGTGACAATGAGCAGTGTCCGTCGGTTCTATGGATAAGCAATAGGTAATGGGAACGACACGCGGCTCATTTTCTTCAGCGGGGCAGCTCGAGCTGAAACCGAATAGAATATCATAGGCCGAGCGATTCAAGAAGATCGATCGGTGACGGAGCTGTGGAAGACGGCCAACATGTGCGGCATTACCTTGTGGCTCGTCATCTTCACCAGTGCCCTCGCCCGAGTCGCAGCTGAGGCAGCGTTGCAGCCCATGGGATTCGCTGAGAGCACCGCCCTGGTAGCTCAAAAGCGAAGCCACCTTGCTGCTCTATTTCTAGGTATCATCCCTCCAAGACAAATGCTGTGTCTCTCTGCACGATTGGCCGGTCGCGGAAATCGCAACCTCTTAGTGGCCGACTGTGGACGGAGACTGCATTGTTTGGGACATGGTGCACTCAAGTGCATTGGCGTTGCTACCGTGGCAGCCATTCAACGGTCTTGTCCGTCTGACAACCAGACAAGGCCACGAATCCAGTGTCATCTTGGAGAAGGGAACCCTGTCGATAATTGTAGAAGTTCATCCATATCATTGGGGATTGAGGGTCGAGACCTTGGATGGCGGAGGCATGTTTCAATTAATAAAGGAGCTGGTTGAGGGTTGCCAAAATCCAAAAAGGTGTTGGCTTTGGAGAGTCAGGTGACCAACATGCGATTCCAAAAGGCATTCTTCGATAGGAATTCAAACAGGCAGAGTAGCAAAGGAATGCATCGCGGGGTCATTGATTTCCCCGACAAGCGATGCGCTTAGGTAGTGTTTGTTAAAATATTCCCTGTCGCAAGAGCATCACATCATGCTCGCTTCGCTTCTAAGCGGTCAACCTTCAGCACTTACAATCTTCGACTAACACAACAGAAGGACATACAGTAAAATGAGCCTGGTGGTCAGATGGGGCAGCTGTTAAAACCTCGTTGACTGGGCGGTTGAAAGGATTGTCAATATCGTGAGGTTACGGCGCATTATCCCAAAATAGATTCAATTTGTGAGTGTGGTAAGTGGGGACGTAATTGGAACCGCTGTTAATGTAAGGATGTCCGAGATGTTGTCGACCTCGGTTCACTGTAGATATGTGATAGCAAAGGCTAGCGGCGGCGTCTATTGCCTTTTCGTGTATTATTGCGAGTGTAAAATAGCAAATTGCTACTTGGAATGGGCCTCAACGAACGCAGTTGGGTTGGTTGACTACTCCCGATCATAAGATTGAACTGTCAGAACATGGTAATCGGAGAGCAGCATTATCAATGATCAGCCCAGATCGTGCAAATGTTGACTCTTCCCCACTTGTCGAATGCTTGTTCGAAGCCAGACCTTCCTAGGCCTGGCGCGGTATCATGAAGTTGACTATCGCATGGATACTCAACAGTTGAGCATTCATACAAGGTAGTAAAAAGTATGTACGGAGCCGCTCCGCTGTCGAGCTCGTTAGGCCTCAAGGGTCATGCAATGTTAGCTGCATGCCGGTGCTTCACCAGGCTCCCTAGACACTGGAGTCCTCATGGTCCGTGGTCGAGATGGGACTTGTGGTTCACGATCGGTGCCGTGGATAAATCTGTCTATCAGTCTTGGATTCGCTTGGCATTCGGTTCAAGATATTGGTAATCGGATGGATGGTTCCTAGAATTGGCAGGTCCTCCAACATGGTAAAAGTTCGTGTTGCTTTGAGAATTGCCGATCAATCAAGGGTCCATGAACTCTATTTTCCTGATGACTTGATTCTGCTGTTCCTGCGCAAGTGAAAGGTCATAATCGCCCCAGAACTTCCCATCAGGTTGGGCGGGGGTGATGATCATTGCCCCTTGTTGTGATCTTCCTGAGGATTCCCATTATCCAGAAGAGCGAAGATCTCTGGCGGATGCAACATTTAAACGGACGAGACGGGACCGGCAAAGCACGCGGGGGCGGGAACGGTTTGTTTTTGGCGTCTGATGTCTTCAGTGGCTTGCTTGGCTCTCTAATTAGCCAGGTTTCTGGTTTGCCGCACCTGTCAGAGCGAGTTGCCCAGCACCATCTGGACCTAAAGCGGCCGAGTGACAGCCGGACGGGTGCTGAATTAGCTGCTGAGTCTCATTACCCCGGATTTTCCAGCTTACCGGGGGAAAATGCCAGGGCCATGTGGTTTGGTTGTGTTTGCCGTCTTTGGGATGCTGCAGGGACGGGACAGAGGCTGGTGCTTGACTCCGAATACTTGATCGAGTCTTTCAAAGCCGGCGAGGGTATGATTGATAGGATTCCATTCCTGTCAATTCTAGAACTCTGCGAGTCGGGTTGGTTTGGTTGTGGGTGGGAAGAACTGTCACCTGCCTTGGTGCTGGACAAGCGGGGGTATGGATTTGCATTCGCATTTGTTCTGCAACGTTGTAAAGCAAACCAGACTGAATTATACACTGTGTTGTGCCTGGCAATCAGCAGTTCCAACACAGTGAGAGTTCCTCGGTCTTGATACCCCGGGCGCCCATGTCCACCCGACCGCCAAACCTAAGAAAATGCCCCTGTAACTTTATCCATCCCATGAGACCATTTTCAACCCCCAAATCAAATCTCCAGCTCTCCGCACCTATCCGCAGAGCTCCTATGGAGCAACGGGACAAATTTCTTCAGGGCATGCTTGCTCTGTTCATGTCTGCAGCGGCCATAACCCCGCAAGCTTGAGCAACAGAAGGTGTAGGTTAGGGTCCAGTCCAGCAGCTTTATCCAGACTCGGAAAAGTGTCATGACAAGGACCGGGGATCCATCCATGATGGTCTTGGATGCCCACTCAAAGATCACTCACGATGGTGTGAAGGCCAAGGACCTTCTGCTAGACTGTACTGTACCATGACGCCCCGGAGACGAGAGAGACGAGACGCACGAGGAGGCATCAACTTTGATCCCTTCCATTTCTTCTCTTACCCTTCTCTTCCCCCCCTCCCTCCTGACCTCAGATCTTGACTCGAACTTTGGCTATTGTCCCTTGTCGACCAGGCCATATCGTCATATATTTCGCCTACTTAACCAACAGGCTCTTGGATTAAATATCACCATCAACCTCCCCTCCCGCCTCCGCATCCAATTGCTCGCTCCCCAGATCCTCGGCCTAGACATTTCCCCCCTCTTACTTCCCCCACACCGACGCAGATCAGCTATTCGTTTTCGACTTGAAAATACTTGATCAACAAATACTTTACTTTTTCTTCAACATAATCCAATTTTTATAGAAACACTCTTGTTTGGACTGGGACTGAGATAGGTCTCAAAACTCGAAACACCATTTTGTCGAAGCTCATGCAGCATCGATACATTCCTTTATGGAAACCGCATGATTGACTCTGTGGTCCTTCGATCAACTATATTCGCCACCACATAACTGCCACCATGTTGCTTTACACCAGACTTGCACCACCCAAAGTTCCCAAGAAGCGCTCACGCGCAGGTATGTCAATTATTCTTCTAGAAGCATTCTGTCTTACAATGCTTCCCTCCCCCACGCTTTATCTCACGGCGCACACGGCTAACTTGGATGTGGTTGTTGTCGCACAGGATGCAGTTATTGGTGAGTACTTTCTCATTCTTTACTTTACCGGCAATTGACTAACAGTCTCTTACAGTAAAGAAAAGGTACACACAGCTCACTCAACATGTGCAGTTGGTATCATAGTTACTGACTTCTTTGTCCACAGAAGAAGAAATGTGACGAGATTCGACCTGCATGCGCCCGATGCCAAGAACGTGGCCAGGAGTGCATTTACGAACCTGTCCGACCTCGTCAGAGGCGCAAACGCGAATCGACTGTTCCCTGCTCACCATTCGACACCAATTCTTCGTCAAGCTCAGACAGGGCTACTCTTGTTTTAGATGCCCATGCCACCTCTGAATGGAACGACGATGCGCATGATAAATCAGCTGACGAGGACTCACTCGACGACGATCCTGCTACCACTCAGACCTCTCTCGTCAATCGTACTGCCAGCATATCCACCGCGGACCCGTCGGATTGGGCATCTACAGACCTTCCTATAATCTCACCTCTCGAGTCGGTCGACTTTCAATTGCCTCCATTCGATGATCCCAAGTTTGTTATCCAGCATATCGAGAATGAAGAGGACGATATCCAAGACATTGTTCGACGGGAGTCCATCGTCATAAATATTCCTACGACAACGTATGCCAGCACTTATGCCCCCGCATATGCAACCCCTAGTTCACTGGCTATGATGGCGCCTATTCCAACGCAATCCCCCCGACTTGAGTTTTGTGCACCAGTATTCACAGAGTTCTCTGACCGTACCAACCGACGCGCACTTGTGGACCATTTCTGCAACGTTTTATCCCATCTTATTGTCTTCCGTGAAGAGAGTGGGAATCCTTTTCAGCAGCTTGTCCTTCCCTTGTGCCATGAGAGCCCGGCTGTCACCAATGCCGTCTATGCTTTGGCGAGCGCTCATCTTGAGTACCGTGGTGTTGACAATGATGAAAAGAGCGTTCAATTCCACAACAGAGCCATTCAAGGTCTGGCGCGCTTGATTCAGAAGGGAGCAGGCGCAAACCGAAATGAATTGTTGGCTGCTATCATGCTTCTGGTGTATTATGAAGTGGTAAGTCTCGACAGATACAGGTTTCAACCAGCCTGGACTGACAATTTCATAGCTGGTACAAAAAGGTCGATCCAACATCGTTGATGGTCATCTGAAAGGCGCCATGACTATCATGAGCTACAATGGGACCGCCACTGACCCTACAGGCGTCTTTTTGGAGAGGGTAAGTTGACTTTTGGCGGATTGATGAGTTACTTGCTGATGATTTATAGGCATTCCGGTTTTATGATGTGATTGCGGCGCTGTCGTTTGGTACTGCTCCTCTGTCTAGTGCCCCTGGTACCAACTACCTCACACCCTTCCCGCCTTTGGATTCTGGCGGCGCTATGTCGCCCCTTAACAGCGTCGATACCCTGCTTGGCATGGCCACTTCTTTGTGGCCAGTTATCCACCGACTCTCTAACCTTCTAGCACTAAAGGATCAACTTGACGTTGCTGTCGCGAACGAGGAAGTTTCCAAGGTCGCGGTCCTGCGGACTGAATTCGAGACTTCAGCAACAGCCATTGAGGCGGCGCTGGAGGATTGGCACCCTGTACTCCCCGAAAACTCTGTTCTGACACAAAACCCCGAAGAATTGAGTGCTGAGCAATCGACGGAAAGGAGTCGCCTACAGAGTATCCTCAGCAACGCTTTGTCTTATCGCCACTCTGCCTTCGTCTACCTTTACCGCACAATTTACAGCTATCCGCGAAGACACCCACTCGTACAACGCCATGCGCACATCAGCCTTACTCACTGCGTCGGAACAGTCAGCAACACTGGTCCTATGAGTGCCCTTCTATGGCCACTATTTGTTGCGGCATGTGAGGCTACCACACTTGCCGACCGTGAGCTTGCACGCCAGGCATTCCTCGCTATTAACCGCCGGCAAGGCATGACGAATATCGACCGTGCGTGGACTATCGTGCAAGAGGTCTGGCGACGTGCGGACAAGGCAGACATTCAGCAGCAACAAGAAGAGGCAATGATGATGGGTGTTAGAAGCGGAGGTGATCTCTGGAGAAGAGTGAGTGCCGATATGGGTGTGACGATCGTTTTTGGATAAGCGAGAAAGAAAAGCGTGACGAATTCAAATGATAGCGACAACAGCGTATTGACGATACCCATTCAGCAATTGTTCACAGCTGGATACTCTTGGAGTTGAAAAGGAATGGAAAGCGTTGTGACATATGCACTATTTAGGAGGGCTAGGAGCACTTCCTGGCGTTTATTTATTGAGGGAGGTATTCTGCAGATGATTCGGAGATGGTTATCTGATTGATTACATAGTTAACTGTAATTGTATATATGAACGCTATAAGTTACATATTCGTTGGTCAACAGAATTTGTGGATATTGACAATGAAGGCTTCCGGACCGAAGAACAGATGTTTGAGGTCTTGGGATATTGTCAAACCAGGGCTGAATTAGTTAGACTGGACTGTAAATAGCTTCCCCGCATTCGGGAATCAAAGTCAATTGATATCTCCGGTTCCTTGGCTTTCATCTACGTAATTATTTGCCGGCTGATTCGGGTGGCTGCCGGATCATGGGATTGACAACCTAACAACTGTCTAGCGGCGTGGGGTGAACTCTGATGATTGAATTAAAACTTTCAATGTACAGTAGATCATCTAGTGAGTATAATAAGTTTATCTTGGAGAGTTGTCGGTCTATTTACGATAAACCCAATTAAATAAAGTATATCTATGTTTAGCTTGGCGAAAGACAAAACCCCACCTCACGGAATGGGGATGGATGTGTATGTATGTGAGACATAATATGTAAAACAGAAAAGCTTCATCAAGTTTGGTTAATACGTGGGGGCAAGGACTAAAAAGGGGAAAAGGAAGAGAAAGAGGAGTTGGTGGAGGAGGATTGGACGAGAAAAAGCAGTGATGAATAGGTACAGGAGTGGGATTGAGGAAAAAGAGGAGAGATCAAGGCCAATTGGTGTAATGATACCTACTGTATTGCCACTGATGTGACGATGTTGGTTTCTTTTTGTGCCCGGTTTCCTCCTACTACTGCCTCGGCACATTAAGAAAGTAGCCTGTTCTTTCAACTCCTACATGATTACAACACCTACATACAAAATCCCCATATCAATGGTTTATCAGAATAGGAGAAGGCTATTATTAACCTTGTAGGTTATTGCGTACGTCTCTGATCACTTGAGCTTTCCATTGCAGTTCTTTCTCTCCACATGAGCATTATTTACCCCACCTACCGACCTAAACACCATCCCCGTCCCCAGACGTGATTCCCTGTCATCCACCTTCACAATCCTCTCTCCTCCTCTTGCATTTACTTCCTTTCACCCTTTCTTTCTTTCTTTGCTATTTGCCAAGTTAGCGATACATGTTTCTCCAGTAATTTCTAATTACTCGACTCTTTCGATTCTCTTCTGACGATACCGACCATCAATCAACTCTTCTCACCCCAGTTACTTTCTCTCTTTGCCCAACTTCAACCCCCGGTCAACCTCACGAGCCTCACCAACCGTCGCTTATTAGCTTCATGTTCCTGATTCTCTGACATACTGCTTAGAAATTGATGCGCCATTGTCTAGCTCCAACAGTTTCGTCCAAAATATTCGAATAGCGCCGCCACCTTCGCCCTTCTACAAAGCTTAAACCAACCGAGTCGCAACATCTCTTGTCGCATTCGCATCCCTTTCTTCATTCCCCGAGGTTGCATTGCCTCGTCACCTGTTGCATCCATACTTGCCCAACATCAACAGCCACAGCCTGCATCAGGCCCAAACAGACTCGGAACCCCGCTGGTCAGCTTGTCGCTCATCATCATACTTCGCATCGCTTAAACTCGTCTGCTCCATCTTGCGCCGGCCGGGCACCTATCTGCATTGTTCGCTTGCGTGCCCAACTTTGCAACTCTGAGAGAAGCATCACCATGTTCTAGTCATGAGCAGCCAGATCAATACATCGGATTCGGTTCCGCCGCCACCGCGTCCGATTCGCTTCGTTCATAATCAAGGACAACCGCCTTCCAAGCGGCGCCGAATCAACGCTGCGTAAGTATACTCCGGTTTCCTATACTCTGGCTATCATGCAGCGTGATCAAGACCAGTCGCATGACTCTGTGCTCTTCAACCCATTTGTTCCCTCACCATTCTTCGAACCCTCCTCCCAACTCAATTACCAGGTGCTAACCCCTTTGCGGCTCAGGTGTTTGACCTGTCGAAAACGAAAGACGAGATGCGCTGGTGAACGACCCGTCTGTTCTACCTGCACTAAGAACGGTCACCGATGTTTGGGATACCCAGAGGAAACAAAGCGAGAAGATTGTGAAAAACCATCGCCGTTGGATAAGCTGGGCCACGAACGAGACGAGAACGAACCCCACCACCATGATGAGGATATCATAGTTGAGAGGACTCCTGTGCCAGTCCAGCACGCGCCAGACGCACCCACTCCCAATGCAGCTCCGGGAGCTACAATGTCGCTCGCAAACATGGTCGATTCACAGCTTGAGGAGCGAGAAACCCTAAATGCGCCTGCCAACAACGGTCACCATCCTTCCTCTCTAGGCACTCAGAACACACCATCTCCTATTGCTGTGCGACGCTCGGAGAGCCATCGCGTCCCCTATTTCCGATACTTCGGCCCAACCGCTATCGTACCCGGTTTCAAACAAATGGTCGTTTCCGTGCGTGACCGTCGGCGCTCAACTGCTGGCTCAATAACGGGGACATCGCCTATATCAACACATAGCGGAGCACAAGGAAGCAGTTCAGCAGTCAGTGATGCGGTTGGCGAGGAACTACCCACCTATGACCCCAACGATCCAGCCCCGGTTCACCCACTCATAATCAGTCTCATCGACACCTTCTTCGTGCAGATGGGCTCCAATTACCCATTCCTTCGGCAGCCAAAGTTTTTACGAATGGTAAAAGAGAAGAGAGTTGAACCTATACTCGTGGACTCGATATGTGCTCTGGCCGCCAGGTTCTCCGACTCACCAGCCCTCACAAATGGGAACGACAAAATGCCAAGGATGGAACGAGGTGCAGTATTTGCGCAAAGAGCAAGGCAAGCCACTGTCGATACATTTCCATGTCCGACTGTTGGTGCTGTCCAAGCTTGTCTTCTCATGGCGTATGAGGGTTTTGGAGCAAGCCAGGATAGTGCTTTATGGATGTACTTGGGCCTTGCTATTCGTATGGCTGTCGACCTGGGCTTACAGAAAGAGGTGGGAGTTCAGTATCACGGTGAGAAGGACGCCCTGTATTCTCAGAACTGGGGCCGTCATCCGGTTGATGAAGGAAGTCCCGAGGCAAAAACGGGTGGATCAAGCAAATTGAACCCTCAAGAACAAAAAGAGCTTGTCCAGGAACGCATGGATACGTTTTGGGCGGTATTTATTCTTGACCGTGTCATCTCATCAGGGACAGGTCGCCCTGTCACATTTCGAGATGACGACTTGGAACTCTCATTCCCGGAGCCCTTTATCGACCCAGCGACCGGAAGGCCAGCACCATATCCGATCTTCCTCCAGATAGTTCACCTCTATGGGCGTGTATGCGATGTTCTTAACAAGATTCGCAATGCGCAGGATCTCACCAAGGCTACATGGGACAAGCTTGGTGAGATGGAGCATGAGCTAACGAGGCTATACAAGAGTTGGGATTGGCGGTTGCAGTTCAATGTGAACAATTTTAAAGCGTATTTGGGGGCAGGCCAGGGCACCACGTTCATCCTGTTGCACTTCTGGTTCCATGCTCTCTTCATTATCCTTCATCAACCGACCCTCCTTACACCGTTTGCGGAACTCCGCAGCGAGTTGCAACTCCTACCAGACAGCCGCGAGCTCAGCATGAGCAGCGCGAAAACAATTTGCGATATCTTGTCTTTTGCAGACTTGATTGATTCCAAGAGTTTTATTGGCAATCCCTTTACTAGTCAGCCCATCTACATTGCGGCCTGCGCCTTTGTGATGGAGTCGAGTGCCAATGCATCAGGTTCACCGTCGAGGGCCAACTCGCCCCCAGGCGCCCAGCATCCAGATGCATCGGGGGGCGATAAGACCCGAGACGCAAAGTCATCGAGACACTCCCTGTTGGCATCAGCAGCAAACCAGAATTACCAAAAGTGCTTCAACTCGCTGCAACAAGTCCAAATGTACTGGGGTGGTGCTACGTACATCATCACTGCGTTAGATCAAAGGGCTAAGGGGATTTGGGACTGCGAAACTTACACAGCGGAAGAGTACGAAAGTACAAAGGCACCTCACAAGAGAAGCAATGGGGCGTTGAATAATCCATTTCCCAAGTTTGAGAACAAGGCGTCTCCGAGGATGTCAGGCCCGCCTATAGCATGGACTCTGGCGGGAACGGCCAACTCACCGAACTCGAGTTTAACGCTCATGTATCAAAACCGGGATTCAACAGCACAAACTGGAGCTCAGCCTACCCAACCAACACAAGCTCCCAGTACACCGCCGGGCAACATGATGTTTGATCCTATTCGACAAAGCCTGCCTGACTCAACAAGCATGCTTGCACCGGCTTATCCCCAGCCTAACATTTCGGCTGTCCGGCAATCGTCCCGGCCAGTCGTACCCCGGCGAACTTCGAACCTCTCGGCGACGAGCACTCAAACCCGCCCCACTGTCCAGTTTAATGGATTGCCCGAGGACTGTGAGGCCGGTGACCTATACACTGCAGGTTCTAGATTCACTCCCACAAACCAACCATCTACCGGGTTTGATGCATATAGTGTCTCACCGCCAACAGCCATGGCAGACAATGGGGTGAACCCAGCCACGAGTCTTTCAGGTGCCAACGCCATGTATTTTGGCCAAACTAGTTTCCCTTATGCCATGCCTTGGGGGGCTTCGATGGGGAGCATGGATGGCATCACATTTGATAGCCAAGATATCGACATTGCTGCTTTGGGTTTGCAGCAGTCGGACATGATGGGCCCTTGGCTAGACTATATACCATCAGATGTGCTGGGTCTGTTTGAGCATCAGCATCCACATATGGGTCAAGGCGGTCATTGATTTTCCCGCCTGGTTTTCTAATAGATCTGAGTTCTATGTCGGTTCAGATTTGGCCATGATGGCACACCACATTTGCGAGGCGCCTTTGGTATGGAGATTCGGAGTTTTTGATAGGAGCCATAAATACCTAGGGCTGATATTATGTACCAAGATTTCCCGAGTTCGAGCTTGGCGCAGTAGGTGTAGGACATGAACTTGAAATTCGTTATGATATGTTTCTTCTGTACCGATAAGTTATATAGCATTTGCCCTTGGATAATAGGCATCAGGTAGTGGATTGGATGTAACAATGCGACAAATGAGAAGTCAGTGAGTAGACTTGAATCTCAGAAGGCTGTATCCATATGAACGAAACATACTGAACGAACAAGTATATTCTTCATGTTAACTATTATGTATCGTACAAGGAGTGCTGTCTACAACTTGGCCTTGGTATCCTTCAACCATTGATCATACCAAACCTTTCCAAACTCTATCCTCTCACCCTCCTTCGTCTGCGCCTCCTCAAATCTCTTCTCATGGGCCTCCATGGGCGGCCCCTTCATGGTGCCAACAAGATCCGCATACATCTCCGCCTTCAGCACACCATAAACGCCTGATTTGCACTTGTCAACGAGTTCCTTCTCCTTGATGAAGCGAAGAAGGTCATCGACGCCGTTTGGCGCAAGACCGTCTGCAATACCAGCTGCCAAGGCTTCCTCGCCTGTGAAGCGCTTGGCCTCGAGGACTAGGCTTCGATAGACCGAGTGTGAGTACTTGACGCGGAAGAGAGCTGACATGGCGGGCTTGAGGGGCGCGCCAAAGACAAGCTCGTTGAGGCAGAGAAAACCTCGTGGGGTGGGTGCTAGACGGTAGTCTTGGGCTGTGGCGAGCATAAGACCGCCTGCAAAGGCGTGACCATTCATGAGTGCCACTGTAGGCATTGGGTATCTAAACTGGTCAGTATAGATTCTCGTCAAGTTAATAGTGTCAGGGACATACCTCAAGAAGCGAGCCCAAACATCATAAAGCAAAGGCCAGAAACCCTCAGTGTTAAAAGCATGTTCAAGCTCAAGTCCATTGCTGTAGAATTTCGGTATTCCAGAAGTAGTGGCCACAACACCATGAGGATACCCAAATTCGATAATATCCAGCGCGTTGAGGAAGGCCTTGAGAACAGGGGTTGTGAGACGGTTGTCGGGAGGTGAGAGGAGAGTAAGCAGATAGACTCTGGGCGAGGGCTCGGTGCATGTAAGAGTGCCTCCTGGGTGGGCGCCGCACTTGGCGATAGGGAGTGTAAAGAGCGGTGCTGACATTTTGAAGATTGGTGGTGGTGAGAGAATGTGATGGAGAGTGAGAGTTAGTGGTTGGTATAAGAGTTGAAGATCGGCCGGCTAAGGAAAACACCTCGGCTTATGGATGGTTATTATGCATGGGTAATAAATCGTGAATCTGAGATTATATCTCGGTGTATGATCACATGGTAGGATTATTGTTATGTTATGTTATTCAATTAATTAATAGTCAAAAAGATATGGGCTTATATGGTATTCTCATTCCTTGATGTATTTATATCTTGTTGTATATGATATTTGAATCTTGCATGTGATGGAAGAATGAAAGAGTCTGGGGTAAAAGATACGTATCTCATGATGAAACGGCCCCACTTGCCATGACAACATGACCGACTGACCAATTTCTATGGATGCCCCACTCAAGCTTTCTCATCATTTCTAACTTATGTACTCAAACCCCCACTAACCAAACCAAACACCACATTTACAGCTTCTCTCATACAACCAAACCACCAAAGGAGGACCAAGAGCGCAATCATGGCTCCAGACGCCAAAGAAAAAGACAAGAGCTCCATCGTCTTCTTCCATCCTGATCTCGGTATTGGAGGTGCTGAACGTCTTGTGGTAGATGCTGCTGTTGGTCTTCAGGAGAGAGGTCATCGGGTCGTGATATTTACCAATCACTGCGATCCGAAGCATTGCTTTGATGAATGTCGCGATGGTACAGAACCAAAAGACTCTTCATGCGCGCAGCCAGATTAGACTGACATACCCCAGGAACCCTCGATGTTCGCGTTCGTGGCCACTGGCTAATCCCCATGTCCATCCTCTCCCGTCTCACCATCCTCTGCGCCATCCTTCGTCATGTGCATCTCCTCATTCACATAGCTCTCACCGGCGAGCTACAAGCCTTAAATCCCCGCGCATTCATCGTCGACCAGCTTTCCGCCGGCCTACCTCTAATGCGCTACATCGCCCCCGCCTCGCCGATTCTCTTCTACTGCCATTTTCCCGACCTTCTCCTCGCACAGGGCCGCGAATCCGCACTCAAGCGCCTGTACCGTCGACCCTTCGACTCGCTTGAAGAATGGACCATGGGATTCGCGAGCGCCGTGGCCGTGAACTCTGGTTTTACAAAGGGTGTGGTTAACCAGACGTGGCCGAATCTGAAGAAACGTACCGAGACCAAGGTGGTACATCCTTGTGTCGACACTGAGGCCAAGGAGACAGAAGATGTTGGCAACGATGGAGATATCCCGTTCAAGGGGGAGAAGATCATCTTGAGTATCAATCGCTTTGAAAGGAAGAAGGATATTGGTCTTGCGATTAAGGCCTTTGCCGCCATTCCCGAAGCTGAGCGCAAAGGCTGCCGACTCATCATCGCCGGTACGTTACATCCCAAGTTTGACCTGTGGCTAAACACAATGCTAACTCATCATTTTAGGCGGCTACGATCCTCGTGTATCAGAAAACGTTCAATACCACTCCGAACTCGAAGCCCTCGCCTCCGCCCACTCTCTCGAGCACCTCACCACGAAGACCCTCATAACCGCTCTATCCGCGCCCGCCACCGTGCCCGTTCTCTTTCTCCTATCGATCCCCAATTCTCTCAAGGCCTCGCTCCTCCGCTCCGCACGAATTCTTCTCTACACGCCCGCTAATGAGCACTTCGGCATCGTCCCCCTCGAGGCCATGCTCGCCCGCACGCCCGTCCTGGCCGCTGATTCAGGTGGCCCTGTTGAGACCATTGTCGATGGCGAGACTGGATGGCTACGATCGCCAGAGGATGTGGATGCTTGGGCTGAGGTTGTGCGCAGTGCGTTGAAACTTGGCGATGCTGAGGTGCAGACTATGGGAGACAAGGGCTCTGCGAGAGTGAAGGAACTGTTTGGAAGGGAGCAGATGGCCAAGCGGCTCGAAGAGATCCTGCAAGATATTGTGAGCAAGAAACCCCCTGTGTCTGCCATGCGAACAGTCGTCAACGCCGCCGGGGTTATGATTGTGTGTCTTTTGGGGCTGGTAGCTTCAGCACTTCTTGTCAGCAAAGCAAAGCAAGGAGCGACATCGGAATGCGCGGCTTGATGAGGAGATGTATCAGAGGGCACTTGGATGCCGGACATGTTTCGTGGCCATAATACAACATCAACAACAACCTTCACTTTTGGTATCATGTTCAAGATTCGATAGTTTGAAGGCTGTTAATTGTGCGCGTCTTATGCACAGCATAAGATACATATATATTCAGTAGATGGAATGATATCCAACGAGAGAAAGCAACAGATTTCCACCCTATCTATGAAAATGCACAAAGCCTTCCCATCTCCCCAGGTCAGGCTGCTCCGATGCGTAGCCCAGCATGAATATGCAAGGATTCATTCTTTGACCTCCTGCTCCAATATATAAATAGTGCGTCCATATGTAATACATAGGACGGGCGTCCAATGACGCCGTAACGTTCTGGGCCTCTGCCTTGGTTCGATATATATCTGCGCCCTAAACTCATCTCCTTCATTCATTCCAGCTCATAACCCGTCATTATGCTCATTCCTCATCCGTACATCCATCATCTCCCGTCCTGCCCAAGAACAACTGCCCGTCCAAAACAACGCGGGGTAAATCTTTATAGCAACTGAACCACCGATGATATGCTGTAAATAGCAATGCAGTAACAATCCCTTTCTGGGATATGAGCAACGGTCTAATAATAAGAAAACACCTGATGTGATGCCGGGCCTCGTGTGTGTATCGAGGGCTTCATGCTTCCAAAACACGTCTCCATTCAACTGGAGATTCAACTCAACCCAAATAAAAAGAAAAGACTCTCAATGCTTGTCTGGCATCTGACAAAGTATGTGATAAGAGAAATAAAATGAACTGGACAAATCTTGCCACGAAACGGGGAAGGGTATCATGTTTCATAGGGCGACGTCCCCTCGTCACCCCATGTAGAGGTCGGTACCTTCTTGGCAGTCTCAGTGCTTGCAATGCTGATATTGGTATCGCGTCTCCGAGGGTTAAACACCGGAGGTCGTGATGTGGTTTGCACTGGCTTCTTCTTCGACTTGGCCATGAGAAAGATCCCGTCGTCATCACTGCCGTCGTCGTCAAAGTCGTCTTCAACAGGTCGCGCAACAGGGGTACTTGTTACGGAATCTCTAGCACTGCCTTCCAGATGTACAGCGAGAGAGCCGCTGTCCATAGCAGGATGGTTGCCGAAAACCTCATCCATGGGAAATGCATCAGGTTCTTTGTCGAACGCCGGTGGCGTCAGACTGTCGGTGGTCTCAAGCAATTGTGGATGAGTGCTAACAATTCCTGGCTTACAAAGCAGTTCGGCTTCCATATCAGCTGAGACGGAGCTGGCACCACTGAGCAAAGCTGGCAAGGAGGGATCGGACTGGAAAGCGAGCATTCTCTCCGACGTGCTAGCCGTAGAAGGGAGCGCCGAGACAGGGCTGGTAGCTTCGCTTGGGCTAGTCGAAGGGGTGGCCAAGGCCTCCATAGAATCGATACTTGACGACTTTGTGGTAGGCATAGTATCTGCGCGCGCGATAGGTCCATACCGAGTCCAGTCCTCTTGAATAGGCGAGGGCGGACAGGAAACGCTGATTTGCTCAGCCTCCAATCGTTCACATTGTCGCATGCAGAGCTCTTCTAAGCGACGAGGGGGTGTTTTTGTGATAGGAGCGCTGTCCATTCTCTGGAGCGATCGAGGTCTCGTGTTGTTCGTCTCACCAGAATAAGCCGATTCCGAGTGGTTATACTGGTTTCCGGCGGCGGCGGCGAGAGACGATGAGAGTATGGATGCTTTGAGCTGTCTATGGTGTGAAGCCTTACCCAAGTCAACAGACTTGACAGGCCGTCTTGCATGGCGAGGGCGTGCTTGAACACTACCTGGGGCGACCGTGGTATTTACGCCCACCTTGGGTTCAGCGCGTTTGTCGGAACTGGAGAAGAGTCCGCGGTCGACCGATTTTGATCGAGAGCTCTCATCCATAGATTCTATCAAATCTAGGTCGCGGATCTTGCGGATTGTCTCGGCCCCGGAATCGTCTGGTCCGTCAATGGGGCTGGAGAAATAAGGGGTGGTAGGAGTGGTCTGAGAAATAGGTATATGAGAACCGAGATGGAGCCAGTGCTGAGGAGATCTGGAATACCCGTGGCTGTGGGCGTGACGATGAAATGGCCATAAAGAGGCTGCCGATGTTGACTTCTCAGGTTCGCGAGCAGCCTCACTTTCGCTGTGAGCATGGGCATGGCCTCGATAAACACCAGCTTCAGGGAGAACAGTTGCCAGAGGATCGTAGATGACAGATTCAGGTTGTGGGCTGACTGATTGATTGACCGAAAAAGGATGCTCGGGTGCTGCGACAGCATCTACAATCGCGCTCGAAAAGTAATCGTCAGGGCGGAGGCTCTTGCGTCGGCTATCGCGGTATTGCTGTTGCGGAGTCGGGGGCCCGTTATTGTACATGCTCATACTGTCACCGGCGGAGCTAGCGGCACTACTGTTGGCTCGATGTCGCGTTTTGCTATCACTTCGTTCCACCAGGGGGTGCATTACCTTACCAACAGCTTTCTTGACCACTGAGCGAGCACGCTCAAGAAAGGTAAGAGGCACGACGGCGGATGACATTTCTCTCTCGTCGACTTGAATTCTTCGGCCAGAAGAGGGACGGGCGGGGTCGGTATCATCGAGCCATCCGATAGGATTCGCAATGTCCTGGACAACCCACGGGTGACGTTTGATATCTCGAAGGCGGATGCGCTTCTCGGGGTTCTTGGTGAGCATCTTTCGCAAGAGGTCAATCAGAAGGTTGTCGACTTCTTCATAAACTAGGTCATTGTCGTCACGGTATGGGTGCATATTCTGTCGTTTATAGAGGGATGTTGCGGCTGGTGAAGTGGAGGGGTGGACGGGCAGTAAGCGGCGCTTGGGAATATAAACTTCTTCCGTGGCGATCTTTCGAAACATCTGAAATTCATCTTCGGCAAGAAAGGGGATTCGGGCGTAGATCAAGCAGTAAAGGGTCACACCAAGAGACCAAACGTCGATTTGTTCCGAAACCCTGGGCTGTTCTGTATCCAACTCGGTGTAGCACAGCTCGGGAGCAAAGAAGGCAGGCGTACCAACTGTCTTGGCGAGTTCAAGATCATCGTCAAAATCCCTGGCCTCGGATTCGGATACTGTGTCGTCGAATTCACCATCACGGATAGGTCGACCAAAGTAGGAAACGCCAAAGTCGGAGATCTTGACGCGGTATTCCTTGCTCCAGAGAAGATTTGCTGGCTTGATATCGCGGTGAACGACGCCTTGATAATGCAAATACTCCAAGCCTAGAACAGTGTCCCTGAAGGTGGAGCGAGCTTGGTCGAAGGTGAAGCACGGAACATAAGAGAAGTCGTCCGAAAAGGGGTCGTGCTGTTGAGGGTTGAAATCAAGAGATGACATGTGAGAAATGATCGAGTCAGCCATGCTGGGAGAGCGTCCCCGGAAGCCCTCATCGGCGTAGGGACCGTACATGGTTCCGTCCAGCGCAGTGCTCGAGGTGGGGTTTGATCGAAGGGCGTTGGGTGTTTCCATATCCTCGTCCCAATTGATAAATTCGTCAGGGTCTTCCACGGCACGGGTTGACGAAACGACAGAGCGTGTTCGTGAATGGGTCCTTGACTCTTCGCGGGAGGTTTGACGTGAGATGGGTCTTGATGGCGGTCCGTCACTGATGGCGAAATCTTGCATAGAAGATAGACGAGACTGACTTCCCAGACTGCTGCTAGGCTCATCGGCTCCTCCATTCTCAAAACTCCAGTTCATGTAGCCCTGGTAGTTTTGGGCCATCTTGGCTCGTTTCATTTGCTTGACGGCCTGGCGGTGCTCGAGCAATTGTTCGTAGCGATCCTCCTCGGGAGTCGGGAGCTCACCTCGCATCTCGCGTTCTATGCGTCGTCGTTCAAACAGACAAATGTGAGGGAGCCCCTTCTTGCGCCACACAACTTCACCGAGTTCCACATGCTCAAGAACCATGTAAATCTTCTTGAGCTCAGGGTCGTCGATGACTTCAAGGAGGGCGACAACATTCGGGTGTCGGATCTTCTTCAAAATGGCGATTTCCTTCTTCGTCTTGTCTTGAGGTGACTTTGCTGTGACCTTTCCTAGGCGTCGCTTCTTAGAAAAACGTGGAATGATCTTGATAGCCACATTTTCGCCTGTCTCGAGATTGCGGGCCAGCTTGACTTTGCCATGCATGCCACGGCCAATTTCTTCGATCACTTCATATTGGTTAATTAGCTTTCGGCCGGTGGCGGTATCCGAGTCAATCAGGGCCTTGTGTGTCCTGTGGTTGACAAATTCGTTAGTGTCTGATAAGTGAAACGGTTGGTGCACACCAGGTTCCCTAGCCTTTCCCCCGCCATTGGCGAGAAAAGCCGATTGGAAGCGGAACGAGCGAAGTCACAGATAGCTGCGAGACGGTATTCCCTGGCATTTGGAAATGCTTACTCTCTAACTTTGTGCATCTGCAAAGGATGCAGAAGAGGGCTCTGCGTGTAGTTCGGAGGCGTATTGTTCTCGGATACGGAGGTGACGAGGTTTTGTCGCGAAGGCGAAGGACTGAAAAGGCCTGGAGAGGACATGGGAGTGCTATTGGCCGTCCTTAGAGGCATAGAGACAGAGGAGGGGAGATGAGTGTGCAGCGGCGGGGCGCGAGCCGTCGACGAGAGGGAGGCGGACGACTGTTGCTGCGATAGCGATTTGTGGTGATGGCGGTGGGAGTGGTGGTGGTGATAGTATTGTGAGGGATCCATGATGGGCGAGATGGATATAGTGGCGGTTGTCGCCTCGACATGCTGAAGGGGAGCGCAGAAGGCTCGCAACGGCGGGCCGCAAGTCGTGTTGTTGGAAGTCACAACGAGATTGTGACGAAGAATCGATCTATAGTACCATTGTCGCGTATAAGGGACAGCGCAAGCGAGAATCGAGGCAGAGAGGGGTCGGGTAGGTTGAGTGGGTGAAGGTGAGGAACAAGAGGTTTGATGAGGAAGAAGTTGAGATGATGACTAGTTAGTAAAATAGGCTGGACAAAAGAGTAAATCAAGTGGAGCGGTGCAATGGGAGAGAACAGGTCTTGTGTTTTTGGGGGTGTGGATTTTTTTAGTTGGTGTTGGTGTTGGACCCATTTGGTGGTGATGGTGGATGGTGGATGGATGGATGGAGGGTACGTAGAGGCTAGAGGCTCGAGTAGAGGGAGGGAGGGAGCATGGATGGCGCCATGGGTTCCATGGTAAAAGCACAGACCAGACCAGACCAGACCAGACCATCCATCATGGAATCCATGGATCTCTAGAGAACTCGCACAGTAGAGACTTGCCAGATTGGTACCGCTATGAGATCGAGTTCGGCTACTGCAACCACTTGCCGCTCTTTCTCATGGTCGCCACTACGAACCACACACCATCCATTCAGCGTTGCGTTGCAGTCAGAGATGGCCTAGCCCGAGCGACGGACACTGTGTCTTCCAATGAATGAATGAATGATGCTGGGCCAAAGATAGGCCATCCATTCCATTACGCTCACTACCCCCATCGCTGCAACCTCACCCCTCACCCATCCTTATCCTTATCCTATCCTATCCTATCCACTCTACGGCCACCGTCCAGCGTCCAACGTCACCAAAATACAACACAGAACAAATCTGCTCCGTTTTCGCTCAGCCCGGCCGAGGTTCGGTTTCGTTGTCCCCAAGGATTCTGTCCGTCTGTCAGTCTGCCTGTGCATGCCAGCACAACAAGTCGATAAACCGCGCAGATAACAGACATTGACTTTTCAACCGAAAGCCTAACACTATAATATCAGGTACCGTTAGCCCAACAAGTTAGGTATCCATCCATCGCCTACCTAGCTACCGTATGCGAAGATATCACCGTCTCTTCGACAAACCATAGCAAGGGTGTGCATCCACTATGCCCACTCCCCGGGCCGCCGCCCTTCTCACTCTTTCTGTGACGGCCATGTCTTTGTCTGTTTCTGCTCTGCTGGGCTGGGCTGGGCTGGGCTACGGGGTGGACCGGCCGCCTTCAAGGATTCGGTCCCTTCGTTCATCCACCCGCTCCGTTCCTCACTCGCTGGCCTGCCTGGCCTGGCACACGTCGTCGGTTGCCGTCGCCGTCGCCGCTGGCGTGTTGATCTCTTTGGCCAAACGTACAGATGAAGTTATCTCGAAACGCATCTTGGCGGCTCATCATCCGATGTAATCTCTCATTATCAAACCACTACAATCACAAGCGAGGTTCGAGGGAGGGATCAACCGAGCCAGCGCTGAACATCTCCGAAAGCTCTTGGCAACGCTTGGGCTGGCCGGGATAGCTTTGGGCTTGACGATTTGCAGTTTCTTGTGCAGCAGTAACACCAGAGGGTCATTGGCATTGGGTAAAAAAATCCCGATTTGCTCAATAAAATCCCTGGCGCATTATGACTCGATGGATACATTAGACCGAGAGGCAATAATTCCTCTGGACAAACCTTCAATTCTTGGTGGTGGTAATGCTCACTAAATTACACTTCTTGAGGAGGATTCACGCCTATGAAGGTATGTAGATTCCTTTATGCTGGAGGTCCTGAACTGTCTTGTGTCCCTGACGCAATGGAGAAAGCCAGGAAACTGGAGCAGGCCAAGCGATGCGGGTCAAAGTGCGGGAGGCGGTGATGCTGTAGGAGAACAAGTGGACACTTCAAGATACCTGCGCCATCCATATCGCCGGCCTCTGATTCGTACTGTCAAGCAGTGCCTTCGGAAACACTACGGGAGAGTTTTACGGTCAAGAACTGCTCAAACATACTGTACACACACTGGGCCCAAACCGTATCCGAGCATGTACTGTACTGTTATTGCTAGCGGGGCATCGTTACGCTGGGACGGGAACCTGGGTTTACGGTGCCTAACCTTGCCAGGCCTGCCATGATGCATCATTCCAGCTGTCAGAGCCTTGGAAAGATCCATGATTCTGTGGGAATTTCCAGAGGATTCCCAAAGTACATTGCATATCACTGGGGCTCTTGTGCCTGCATTACTGTATGTAGGTATGTATGTACATGTATGTATGTACAGCTCAGCGTTGGTTATCTGCATCATCATCATGACCCAGCAGCTCAATTTCAACATGAGTTGGAATTGGATAACTTCCATGATAAGATAACAAGACAAGACAAGACAACACAGACACAGCCAATTGACTACGACAGGATAAGAAATTGGCATCGAACCAATGGTACTTTACCATTTCTCACTCCCATGTGCCTGCGATTTCCCGGCTCATCAGATTCGTTCGTGTTGGGTCTGGTGGCTTGGCTAGCTCGTCTTGAGGTATCTTTTGGCTGGACCCCATTTCGCTGGGGCGGGGCACCAGCTTATTCCCCTGCCCCAGCTCGATAAGATCCCGTCGTCGAGTGTCTGGCAATGCAGGTTTTTTTTCCCTCGCTGTCTTTCTTTGCTTTTTGTCTCTGGCGTACCGTACCTGAGATCAACTTGGGGCATCCTGGCTTAGTCATGTCTTGCATTGTGCTAAAAGCCTCGTTTCAAATCAAAGACTCAACGGAAGTTGTCCACGCTGCTGCTGGTCTCTCAGCAGCAAGCGCCGCCCGAAACGCCGCCGTCTGCGTCACGGGTGCAGGAGTAAAGTCAATCCGATTCAGGTCCCGTTCTCCGCAAGGATACGGCATTAAAAATATTATTCTCTTGCATATTTATCACTCATACACATTATACATGGATATAAATGTCTACCTCCCATATTTTGAGCTGAGGTGAGGTTCTACGAAAACGGGTGACGCTCGCGTGCCAATTGAGGTCTCGGTTGAAAACGTCCAGCCTTGAAAAGCAATGACCGTTAATAGTCCGATGTCGCGATCTATGAAGGCGCTTTGATTACGAGTTGATCGATTTGGATAATTGTGCATAAATGTGCTACGTAGCACAGCAGTTGAATGACATGCGGTTGCCAAGATCAACAGCCAGCCCAGCATGGTCAGCAAGCGATAGACTTGACTTCCTTCACTTCACTTCACTTAGAACGAACAGAGCATGCCCCTGACACCACGAGGAACTAGCCAGTTTGAATTGTCGATCAGAGTCGGCAATTCTTCATTGCCCCCCTTTTTTATTTCCAACCTCCGGGCTGAGGGTCCATTGTCTGATTCATGGCAGTTTTTTGTTTTTCGTATGCATCTCTGCTCTGAATCACATGCATTCAAGGTGCAAGCGTATCGGTGTAGGGCGCATGGTTCGGTCATACTCGACACAAAATGAGTCGGTGTTTTGCTGAGCCTCTATTGTTAATGTTATTGGTAAATGACTCGCCACGACGCGATGGATGGCCACTCAGTCGGTTTCACTCCCGTATCAACCCTTGTTGTGCCGTTTTTTAGTGTCCTGTTCTTTTTTGTCTGCACTTCCATCCTTTCCTTTCCTCTGCTCTGCTGTGTGCATGCATGCATGCAGCTGCACAAGACCGGCATCCGGCCCCCGCCGGTCGTTGCTCCGTGTTGCCCGTCGTTCTTCCATTGCCAGGTAAAGGTGCTCTAAGATAATCTCGACGCAGAAAATGATACTGTAGAGACCATGATTAGTAGCTCATGATCTAAACATGATGCCATGGCTGATCTAAGGTGAGGTACAGTAGGATGTAGCGTATCTATCTCGAGATCACCAATTGACTCCCGCAGTTATTGATATCCGCTCCTACCTTCCTTCCTTCCTTTCAACTTCGTACCTGGCCAAACTGGAGCTGCAGCTTCCCCGCCACACTACGGAAGTCTGCATCCACTCTTGATCCTCCAACGATGGAACTGTTTCTTCTTCCTCTTCTTCAAGCTTAACCTCAAAATCCCGAACGTCAGGCCTCTTCACGATATGTACATACCGCCCAAAGGCCCGACGACGCGCAGCTCCTTCGTCAGATCGCAGCCTAGCCACTCACAAGGACACACCCGTACACCCCAACCATAGTGGCAGTCACGTTCAATATCACTTGATCAAGACTCTGAGCTAGCTAGTCGTTTAGCCACCACTAGCACCTGTGATGATGTATGTACATACGCACAACCACCAAACGAGACATCGATGGATCTGGGCCGGCCTCATTGATGAGAGGAAGCTCGATGCTAGCTGAAACAGATAAGGGCTGTCTCTAATGGCAAATGACAACCCAGCATCTGAACGGCTTTCCCAAATACGCCTCCTGGGCGAAGCTGTATTTGTCATGTCTCAGAACACCATCAAGAAACAGGGTTCTTAATAGGCACGTTTTATTACAACGGCTTTCTTGGTTGCTTTTTGCATTCTCCAGATGCTCTCAGCCCGAGTCGATAGTCTATGCAAAATCCAAGACAAATCTCCAGCCCGGCAATCTAAGAATCCAAAGCCGGGAAAGCAGATCATGAACGCCTCTATTGTCAGGCTATTTATGCGAAAACCGTGAGATATCGGATTGACATTGGCATGCTCAATTCAACTATGGAACCACTTGGTGTTACTTTCTGCGGTCTTAGTAACAACAACATATATGGCCCCATTCAGGTCCCCGGGTTCAAGCTTCATCGATTGGGGAGTTCGCCCCGCAAGGTGGAAGAAAAAAAAAAGAGACTGCTCCATGCTGAACAGGACCGGGTCTTGATTGCATTCAAGTCAGGGGGGTTTTGACTTCGACCTTAAAAATCACTTCACAAACCAGGACATCTCAACACCGGCCCGGCTCGGACGATGAGCGGAGCACCGAGCGGGACCGCCCCTTGGGGAAGTTAATACGATCAGGGGTTCTTTACCAGTTTGACAGGGAGTTGAAGCAAGGGATAGTTTACCAGGTGTAGACAACCTCCATATTCTTTCAAGCTTGGTTTTCGATATCATTGTCACCCAAGGATGGACTTTGAAGCTGTCAGCGCGGCGCCTTACCTCTTGTCCCCTCACCAATGCTGGAATTATGCAGCATTTACTGGCTCCGCGTCTCGTGGTTGGCTCGTCAAAGCAGCCGAAACCTTATTGCGAGGCCTTTTTGTTTAGTGGCCTGACTGCCGTCACTTTCTTGCGTTGCTTGCTTGTCGGCGCTCGTCGGGATGTTGTTGCTCGCATGCCACGATCCCGGGGGATGATACTGCAGTTGCAGTTGCAGGCGCCTGCTTGGGTCTCGATCCAGTTGGACTAGCTGTTGCATTAACAGACAAGGGTGAGAATTAAAAGAGGCGTCTGGAGAGATGCTGTACAACGATGAGCTCATCCACGATCTTTCAATAGATCAGGTCTGGAAGCTAGATGGTCGTGAAATCCACAGACACAACTTCGGGCCGACCTCGCCTTTCCCTACTCGACCACGGCCCAGCCCCGAATGCTGCTGTTGTTGTTGTCGTTGAGGTACAGGTTTATGAGCTGATGACTATTGTACCACGCTTTCATGACCTCAAACACAAGAGACACTCAACCATCAAAGCCTTGATCAATAGCTCACGGTAGCAAGTCACTACTAGCGTGCAATAGACGGTCGACAGTGGGGTGGTTCCGTTCCCGCTTTGACGATTGTCCTACTATCAACGTCGTAGCCCGCACCCGTTATCCCTGCCTGACAACCGTGCATTGTCGCTATGTACGTCCCATAATAAGAGCCGAGGCCACGGACCAGCTCTTGTTCACCATTAATCAATCCCGTTTGATCTTGTTCAGAGATGGATGGCCCAAGGAAAAGGAAAAGCTAAACAGATTCATACACATTTCCTCGTCGCCACTCAGGTGATGTAGGACCACCAATCAGTTGATATTGTGTGCTAACACCTGCCATTCTGTGGCATTCCCCATTCGAGATTTGCCATGTTGTGCAATATAGAGTTGCACCACGGCGCTTGGAGTTCCTGCATCCAACGTGGCGGCTGTTCACTGATTTGAACTTGACCATCACAAAGCCACCATGAAGTCGGCAGACGAATGATTCATCTCCAAGTCGAGACCGACCCTGACTGCATTACAGTACATGGGCACATGGCGCGCCTGGGGGTGTTGCCCAGGATGTTCTGCTGGGCAATAACTCAATTGTGGCATATCAATCCCGGGTTATAACCATCACTTTTCATCAGGATCAAATTACGGATACGCCCAGCGGTTCCCTACGCACAGCACAAACTTTCCGGACATGGTGCTGGAGTCAGGAGTCCTAGTCGATGACACTGATGGACCAAGGGATGTTGAAAACCGCGAATTGCCGTAGCTGGTCTTCAAGACCCTTACCCAGCTACATGCTCCGTAGCGTACCGTACCGTACCTTACCTTGAAACGTTTGTCCCGCCGTAAGCGACGGTACGGCAAGGTGGTGGGTGTCATCCACAATCCTAGCAAATGACGGCGTTGCATCTGTTTCGTCATGTTCTTGAAAGGCGGATTCGGGCGTTACATTGTCGAGTAAAAGACGCCAAAAGAGGGAAAACGGGAACTTCAGCCCCATGGCTGGCGAATGGTTTTCACCAAGAGAGTCGCTGGAGAAAGACAATTCGCAGTCAAAGCTCTCACGCACCTTGGTGATGTAGATATTTCCAGTTCGGGATCTTTCATCTGTCATATCTGATAAGGACAATCTTCAAGCCCGTGCCGTCCCAATACTGTATGTATCCGTCACCGTTGGTCATCAACAATGGCTGTCACACCAAAATGGATACATACAGCACAACGCTCGTCCAACTTTCGAGCGTTGTCGATTTCTACCGGCTCATTGTTCTCCTCCGGAAATGGCAGTTGTCTGTGATACGCTACGCTGCAGGTCTTAGTCTGCCGTTGGATTTATCAGGATCTTCCCCAGTGACTCTTCCTCTGATGGCACAGAAAGTGACTTGTCATATTCAAGACTCTAGCGGCGTCAATCCCGCAATTAAGAGGCACCCTGAGACGTCTAGTGTAAGCCGTTTTTGCTGACTCTTTTGGCAGCTTAACTCCTGACTTGCTTTTGTTTGTGATTAAAGCTAAGGCGGCCAAGGGAAACGTCGAGGTGCACTGTGGGCAGGACTTGGCCTCGAGGTAGCCATCCAGACGGAGTATTGTTCACAGTTACAGTACCAGCCTTACCCCTGCACGCGGGCACAGACAAGGTGATGGTCAAACCTTAGTACCCCTCCCCAGGAAGAAACTGGCTGGTTGGAGCTGCAAATAGATCTTCAGATCCAGCAGCACGCGGCAACCAAAAGCAAAAAGACACACTAACTCCCGGAGATGGTGCTCCATGAGCTACTGTAAGCAGAAGATGTTGGACTTGGCACAGAAGCGTGGATTTTGATGCAACTCTGGGTTGACATAAAGTCATAAACGATTGTCGCTGCTGATCAAAGACTGGCAGGTAGTCATTGGTGATGATGATGCTTTGATTGACTCACCAGCCCAGTTGCGCCTCGAGGACTTCTGGGACCGGCAGATGAGGAAAAGAATGATGCCATTGTTGTATTTTGCAGCAAGCTTTTGACTTGTGATATGAGCTCTGTGGCATGCGATGGGCACCGGAGTTTTTGGTGCGAGTGTGATCGATTACCAATATCATCACATCAGGAACAGGGTTTGGTAAGAAAAAGCAAGCAACAGTTCCACCACTTGTCCAGGGCTTCGCGTGAGAAATGCCCCATGTTGAGATTTACGAACGAGGATTCCAGGATTCGACACAACACCCCTGACGTCTACTAGGCCGAGCATATAGTGTCGTACCATGGACAATGTACACTGGCCATGAGTCGACTTTGAGGTCTGTCTGTCCTCCAAAGGCGTTGGTTGCGATGATTGATCAGTTTTGGTTGGACCTGTCAACTGTCTGGTCATCAAAGCCTTCTACGGGTCGGTATCTGCACATCTTGACGTGCAAGTACATATTATTTGAACGCCACAGGCGGGAATGCACGTCTTGTTGTCGGACGTTGAATGTGGCAATTCGATAGGTTGTTTGTTGGGCCTCTAAGCTTGGGGCTGAGGTAGGCTCATGCTCATGCTCATGCACAACATGCTCGCTTTTGCGGATCCATCCATCCCCCCCAGAAGGTGATGGAAATGATGGACCCATCCTTTGATATTGGTGGTGTGGGGAACCAAGGGCATGTCTTTCTTGTCTTAGTCGAACGTCAACATGATGTCGTTTTTTGGTGAGAAGTTCTGGACGGTTTCCCTACAGTACTGTTGTAATGGTTGATGACAGGTTACCGTACCCCGGCTATCAACTATCGACTTTGTCAAGAGTTCTGGGAATAGCCCACTGTGACATGGTGGCTGTGTTGATACGAATGCGGATATCACTCAACCGTCTCAACCCAAGGTCGTATCGATCAATATCGACAATGCTTGGGGTAGCATGATGATGCGCCGACAGTTGAATGAGCAGGACA
This sequence comes from Fusarium verrucosum, assembly GCA_013623715.1. NCBI lineage: Eukaryota > Fungi > Ascomycota > Sordariomycetes > Hypocreales > Nectriaceae > Fusarium > Fusarium verrucosum. The sequence goes on from JABFFJ010000233.1 coordinate 118,864, forward strand.
AGTCTTCCCCTCACCAAACTGAGTTCAGACTCCCCAATATTCAACATTACAAGAGCCTTCCTTGCTCAGCCTGGTACGATATACGGCGTATATCAGCACCAAGCCAAAGTCTAAATGCAGCGTCCCAGGAGGGTGGAAACCACTCAGCTTTCGTCACAAGTTAGCGCCCGCAAAGGTTTCAATATCTCACGACCACGGACGGTAGACCTGTCGGTTTCACTGCCTTTCTAGATGAAAAAGGCGGGACAAGCTAAGAACGAGCCAAGCTCTGCTGACAAGACAGAGTTGCAATCACCGCACGAGATCGCCAATGTATGTCTCGGAGGTCAAGTCCCTTAACACTCCATCCCGAGATCTCAACACACTTCTGAAGGGGTTGCAACAAGAATCCCAAAGGCCTTGGACTAGAAAAAAAGACTGACATCAGCAATGGATTCGCAGGAATGCCATCATGAGAAAAGTCCATATCACGAGATGTGTCAAAGTCTAGACCTTTTACTGTACCAACCATCAAGATAGACTAAAGCCTTTTGAAAGGTGAAAGTTCTCTTCGACCTCTTTTTTCAAGTTTTCTTGAAACTTGATGCCCCCTTTTGTCTGCCGTCCCGTGCGGCCGTCGATCTTTGTTTCGAAAAGCAGGATATCGAGAATGTTGCAAACCATGGCCTTGCCCACTCTTGGAGACTAAAGAAAAATGGGAATTAACCTATATTTACTGGGATGATGCTGTGAGTAAAGATAACCTGGACTTATAATTATATATTTATAAAGTCTATATTATATTATATCGTCACAGTCTACTAATTGATATATTTTTATATAACTTTAACAAAATTCGTATGTATATCTCTAGCCGAAGTGAAATTTATCTTTATCGAGAGAGATCCCCGGATTTTCCCCAACCCCAAAGGCCACTTAACCTTGTTTTCCTCTTGAATGTAGCGGCAACGGCAGACTGCGGCCTGATTACAAAATCCCCACCAAATGTCTCACAATCCCCGCCGAGAGGAGCAGCTGTTTTGGTGAGACATGCACCATATTGACATCTTTAACACTGTTCGACCAGTCAAGTTGTGAGATCTAGACAGTGCGCCGGATTTGGAAGCAAGGCAGGATAAGGGTTGTCAGCTATCGAGGAGCGGGAGGCTGAAGGAGGTGGTGTTGATATGTGATGATGGTTGGACTGGACCCTACCCAGGTCGGCTGACTCGCCATGTGATGCGCTTGACTACCCTCTAACCAGTTTGGCAACGGAATGGAATCTATTACCCATACTTTGAAGCGGCAAAGAGAGTGCAACGCGTCTTTTCTGGATGAACGCGACGCGTGCGAGGCTCAGCCTTGCTCTTGTTCTGCTCCAAAAGGTGTGTGGGCATTTCCACTACGGTGTGCCAAGTTCACATGCGAGTGTCAACCAACGACAGACTAGGCAGTCACCGGGTCTATTCGGGTTCGCCTTCGCGTTCTGAGTGAGACACGGAGACGAGGGAAAACAATGGAATGCTCGATGAACAAAGTGGTGTATGAAAGAGACCATTGCTCGTATTGACTTGACGTCTCTGACATTGCGTGTATCATGTTGCAGCCTGTTCAGAGACGGCATTGTGCGTGGGTTTCGTAAATTCAACTCCTAGGACATGATCCATCCATGGCCCGACCTTTGCCGCTTCGCTATCGGCCATGCCAGCTTGGGAAAGCTCCGCGCTCCAGCTGGAGACTTTGTAGATGGATGATGACACCAGTGCTGACAGACCTTCTTCTGATGGGGGACATGACGGGCCTTCGGTCATGAACTTCTCAACAAGGCCGTGTCTAGCTTCGAAGCGAAGCTTGGTCTGGGTGTGTTGATGTTAGTCTGTCTGCTATATGCATCCACCAACCGGTGTGTTACTCACATCAAAGTCCAGTTGTGGACGTTCTCGAGGGTCCTGCTCATATGGATAGGTCGAGAAGGTGAATCTGGGCGTCTGGCCATAGATCCAGTCCCGTGATTGTAGCTCACTGTACCCCTTGCCGATGACATCCAGCTCAAGTACCTTGTCACTGATTTCCTCTCGCACATGGAAATCTCCATACATGCCTGCAAACTGCTCCAGGACAGCAGCCTCAAAAGCAGCATTCTCTATGCCTACGTTTCGAACGGGGCTGCGAACACTATCGACACCACGAGTCTTGATGAAGGGTTCGGCGGGTGAGCGCAGCATACCTGAGATGTCTTTCAGGTTTGGACTCCGAAGAAGACAGGTTCCATGGTGGAGAGAGCGAAGACGAGTGAGTTTATATGCAGACCCTGAGATCTTATAGGTGCCGATAGGGTCATCGGGGATATCCATAACAATATCGTGTCGCTCATTGACACGCGTGTTTGACTTTCCAAGAGATGAGAGGGCTCTCACGACCATCTCGGCGTGCTTGTTCCGATCAAATACCGCAGGGGGACAAATGACGCTGAAGTTGACATTTCCTTCATCGTGAAAGACAGCACCACCCCCAGAACGTCGACGAACGAGCTGTACAGGTCCGCCGGTCCATCCTACACTTGCAGGATCATGACGGAACTGAGAGAGTCGTTTAAGATTTATTTCCATCCATGGATTCTGGTTGCGGCCAAAGACGATACATGGGTCGTTGGTGTACAGAAAGAGTATTGTTGAGTCAGGTGGTGTTTTCTGGAGAAGATGATGCTCAACAGAAAGATTGAGAAAGGGGTCACGAGAAGTTGAAGTGTAGACCTGGATCTTGTTGGATGAATGAGATGCTGCGTCGGTGAATTGGCGTCTTGAGATGGTTGATAGTGAGGGGACAAGTCGAGATATGGTTCTAGGCGTTGAGCTCAGAAGGGGGCGAGTGAGACGCATCATGATGACGAGTGAGTTAATGCAATATTAAGGATTAAGAATTAGCAGCACAAAAGAAAGACCAATTGGATGGTGAAACGCGGTGACATCGACGAGAATTCATGAGCTGTTGTTGAAGCTATCCAATGAGCAAAGACGTGTAAAAAAGCTAGGTCAGCCTTGCATCTCCGGAGAACTCCAATGGATCCACCCCTGAAAATAGACGCTGAAGCCCTCCACTGGGAATTTAGGGGGCCCGGCAGTTTTCACTTTCAACGGACAGTAGCGGTCGAGTCAGGCAACATCCGATGCCGTGCCTTGCATTATGGAAAGTTACGTAGTGTTGTTGATTGATAATATGTATGTAAGTATTGAGTGAGATGTTTGTGTTAACATGACGTTGTATCTTGAGTCAAGGTATAGTGGTAATTATGCCCCTGTAGCTAGGGGAAGAGCAATTATCCAGACTTTTGGAATGAGACGACGTCGTTTTGAGTCACAGCAATAATGCCCGATATCGCTCATTCAATCTATATAATTAATTTATTATATTCTTGGAATATTTAATATTTTATATTCTAAAAGACAAGATCAATTACCCAGTCAATTAATCAATCGAGTCCGGTTGCTGCATTCCACTATCTTATCTGCCCCTCCCCCGCCAAAGACAGACAAAGAAGGACACAAAAATTGGCCCGAAATCGGCACCACCAACTCCAGCCTCAACTCATTAGGTTTCCTTCCCTCTCAACGGCCGCCATCTTTTGTCCCGCCCCTCAAAAAAAACACCAAAACCCTCATCATCATTTTTCCCTCCCTACAAAACATACATTTCCACTCATCATGTCCAGCTTTGGACAGTTCTTCCGTGTGACGACGTAGGTATCATCCTTCTACCCCTCCAAACAAGCTAACATTTTTGCAGCGCTGGCGAGTCGCATGGCAAATCAGTCGGGTGCATCATCGATAACTGCCCTCCCAATCTGGGCCTCACAGAGGCTGATATCCAGCCCCAGCTCAATCGACGTCGACCAGGCCAGTCCGCCATCACTACCCCCCGTAACGAAAAGGACCGCGTCACTATCCACTCGGGCACCGAGAATGGCGTCACCCTCGGCACACCCATCCTCTTGACCGTCCCCAACGAGGATCAGCGACCAAAGGACTACGGCAACAAGACCATCGATCTCTACCCCCGTCCCAGCCATGCCGACTGGACCTACCTCGAGAAGTACGGCGTCAAGGCCTCGTCAGGCGGTGGCCGCAGCTCCGCTCGTGAGACAATTGCTCGTGTGGCTGCTGGTGCTGTAGCTGAGAAGTGGCTCAAGGAAGCCTACGGCATTGAGATCGTCGCCTTTGTCACCTCTGTCGGAAACATCAAGCTCTTTGGCGACACTGACGCCATGAGCTCCGACCCTGCTTTCCTTAGCCTCGCAGAGACAATCACCCGCGCAGAGGTCGACGAGAACCTCCCCGTGCGATGCCCCGACGACGCAGCAGGTCGAGCCATGGAGGCGCGCATCGGTGAGCTGCGCAACGCAAACGACAGCACTGGCGGCACCGTCACCTGCGTCATCCGCAATGCGCCCTCTGGTCTCGGCGAGCCATGCTTCGATAAGCTACAGGCCACGCTCGCCCACGCCATGATGTCCATCCCCGCCGTCAAGGCCTTCGAGCTCGGTTCTGGCTTCCAGGGCTCCGCCATGACGGGCAGCAAGCACAACGACCCCTTCGTGCCGGCACCCGCCCTCGACGCCGCCGCCGAGAAGATGGGCATCCCCCGCTCCAAGCTCCAGACAAAGACGAACCACTCTGGCGGTATCCAGGGCGGTATCAGCAACGGCATGCCCATCTTCTTCAAGGTCGGCTTCAAGCCCCCCGCCACCATCAGCCAGGACCAGACCACGGCCCGCTACGACGCCTCGGGCGAGGGTGTCCTCGCCGCCAAGGGCCGACACGACCCTTGCGTCGTGCCCCGAGCCGTACCTATCGTCGAGGGCATGGCTGCTTTGGTGATCGCTGATGCCATCATGGCACAGCATGCAAGACAGCTAGCCTCTACTGTGATCAAGCGGTAGGAAGCTTATAATGAAATGAAGGGAATTGGGAAGAAAGGACCAGATACCAAAATAGAATGTGTGAAAGACATGAAAGCGTGCAATCAAATGTTGAATGATATGATGCCTCGGTTGATTACCTTATGTTTGTCCATTCTTAGCAAAACCTGGTATGCGGTGGTTAAATGCTTGGCTTATAGCTATTAAAAACTCTAAATTATATCCTCTAAGAATTCTGGAGTATTTAGGATATGTTCAGCCAATACTCTTTGAAGAAGAATAAAATAACACTTAGCTAAATTACCCAAAGGCCATGCGATAAGGCCATGTCTTTCATCGGCTGCTTTGAAGTCTTTTGCCCCTGAAGTCGTTCTCGAGTTGATACCCTCCTTGCGACAAAAGGACACTCAGTTTTCATATAGGACCAAATCACCTCAATCGAACACTCAGATAAATAATCAGTAGTTCTTTTAATGTAATCTTCTTACTCTCTCTTATATGAACAAGCCCAATGCCCAAAAACCCTTCCAATTCAAAAATCCCAACGCCGTAATGCATCAACTCCCCTGAACAATACGTCTATACATAACTTGGTCCAGGGGGTGGGTATCATGGCCTTCCTGAGACGCAAACTCCAAAGAAAAATAAATCCCTTGTCCAATCCACCATGTCCAACCTCTAACTTGTACTTTAATTGCCTTTCCGTTTCGATATTTATGACTTTATTCTTCTCCCGATTGCATCGTGGCTGTTTCGCTCTCCGTCTCAGCTGTGGGCTTGCTTCTAGTCGAGTCTGCATCTCGCGCCATCTGCATATCTTTCTCTGCCTTGATAGCCTTTTCTCTTCGTTGTTCCACATCTTCGCGTCGTACGAGCTTTCGTAGACCTTCGCTTGCCTGGAGGAGTCCGTCGATACTGATAGCGTGCTCAGTCATTTGGTGGCTGATATATGTATAAATTCCGGCAGGGGTGTTGCATTGCAATAGGTTTCCCTCGTTGAGCTTGAGTAGCGCTAGGGCTACTTGGAAAAGGAACGTGCTACCATCGTTGGTGCAAAGAACAACGTCCCAAACACGGAAGAGGGCCTCGGCACTCAGACAGTCTGTAAACACAGAAAGGAACCATTGGAAAGTCAGCGCTTCGAGCTCGATGGACAAGGAGTCGAGGTGTGCCGAGAGCTTGGGGAGAACTGCCGAGACGTATTGTCGCAGCACCTGTTGATCCGCACGAGAGGCCATAAGCGACTGGTCATAATAGCCATGAGGAAGAATGTTCTCGATGATCGATGTGAGAATCCAAAACGCATCTTCTGCAGACGGCATCATGAGAAGCAAGTTGGCAGCAATCAAATTCATGCCCTGACAGTAACCCACATCCTTGTTACGCCTGGCATATGCCAACAAGACTTCGTTCAGCTTCTTTACCCCTGGACCCTTGCGGAAGAAGATATTGTCCGTGAGGGTTCTATTGATGTCCATCTGAATCTGGCTGACGACAACAGCATCATCATCCTCACCACTCTGAGCAACCAGATCTTCATAGTAGCCAGGAACACGAAGAGCTGTAGCTCCTGAGCACTCTGACCACACCTTGGCGCGATAGGTGACAGGAATACCGCCCAGAACCAGGGTCTTGAACTCGTTCCATTTGGCGCGTCCAACCTTTCCCTTGACGCCCAACCCCGAAACTCCAATCATCTCACCATCGGCAACACGGGTCTCGGGAAGAATCATGGCAGGCTGTTCGTACCGGGCATCGGCAGCTGACTTGGCGGCAGCGATGGCCGCTTCACCCTCACGCTTGCGTTCAGCGCGCACCTTTCGCAGAAAGTCGTTCCATCGCACTGTTTTATCACGCTGAAGGGCGTCGTGGACATCGCTCAGCTGTTGCAGGAGCAGCTTAACAGGTTCGGTGTCGTCCTTGGCGAGGGCAACAGATGACTCTGACTGAGAGGGCTGTGAGTTTTCGCTGTCTATCGCAGTGGTCGTGCTAGCAGATGGAATAAGGCCCGAGTTGGTTGAAACAATTGCTGGTTTGACAGGTTCAATAGAGTGGAGTTCAGGCTCAGGCGTTTGAATCCCTTCCATAACCTCGATTGATGGTATCGCGATACTGGGTGTGTGACTGAGCAGTTCTGTCGGAAATGTTGCGTATTTCAGATAATCCGTCCATCTCTTAGTTTTGCCCTCTTCTGCGTTGCGCTCCTCCATACTGTGCAGACTCTCGGGGCGCCCCTCACTCGACACACTTCCCTTGGGGCTGGGAAGATCCTCCAGTGGGTTGGGTGAAATGCGACCTCGGCCGTTAGCCAACATCTCAGTACGGCTGCCCTTCCGAACATGTCGAGCCACTTGCGCTGCTTCGCGTTGTCGTTTCTTGCGTCGCTGATCGTAAATAAAGCCAAATCGGTCGGTTAAATATTCGCTGTTAGGAAAATTGTTGTAAATATGTGTTAATGTTGGTGGCTGAGACTCTGGGGATCGAATAGCGTCCATCTCCACCGGTCCATAGCTCTCCTGTCGCGATGACAGGTTATCCGGGGGGCTACCCCGCATACTGTCCCAAGCCTCTTGTCCTTGTGATCTGCTTGATCCTTGAGCAGATGGCGCTGGAGTCGCTCTACGCATCGCCATCAAAGCCTTGGGACCACCAGTAACAGACACTGCTCGAGATTGACCAGCGCGACTGCTCGTAGTCGAAACAGCTCGGAGAGAGCCACCCTTGTTGGAAGCAGCGCTCGTAGCACGGCCCCGTGACTCAGCTTCGCGGGTACTGATAGCCCCGCCAGCGACCAAGCGCAGTGCCATGCTTGCGAGGGACGATGATGGTTTGCGCTCGCCGGTGGTACTTGATTGAATACTCGACGCACGACTTGGGCTCCGCGCGGATTGTGCGTCTGGTGGGTTGAAGAGGTCCTCCTGCAATGTTGGTCGTCGGTCCATACTAGAGTGCGATCGTATCACAGTCGCAGGGTTGACTCCTTCGCTGTTGACACTGTTGGTGCGACTACCTCGTTTAGCTGTCCCAGAACCCCAGAGATAATCTTTCCACCCTTTCAACGTGCCCTTGCCGGTGCCGTTCTCGCTGGCGTTGCTGAAAGACTGGCTGCTTGCCCGGATGGTAGAGCCCTTAGCGACCGTCTCACCATACGCAGTAGCTACTACAGTATCCTGCATCGCGTCGCTCATGAGGTCGCTTAATCCAGTGTCCTCCCTGTGAAGTCCCTTGTTGGACGCGCGTAGCTCCGCCTCAACGGTCCGTAACCGAGTTTCAAGATCCAGGTTGGACAGGCCGCATTCTCTAATAATCTTGCGCAAGGCACGTTCTCGCTCGTCGGCGCGTCGGCGCATATTGGCGATCTGAGCATCTCGTTGAGCGAGGTCTTCGGATATTTGTCTGATGAGTCCAATGGCGCCGTGCCGGGATATCAAGCGTTGAAGGTGTTCATCATCGGCGTTGTGTAATGACCCGGGCACCTTGCGCACGGGGTGATCCTCTTCGAACAAGGCACTTCGCACATCTGAGTTTCCTGTCAGATCAACGATTGACTTGCGGCCAACATCGGGAACCACAGGCGGGGGAACAGGGGTGTCGTCGGGAGAGTCGTCATGGCCGCTGAGGGGATCGTTGCCTGAGCTTTCAGGTGAGAAGCTTGGAAAGCTTGTGAGGCTCTTGTCGCTAGCAGCAATACTGCTCGCGGAGCTGACGGGTTGGCTGAGTCGTTTTCGACCGCGAGGGCCTCGTACAGTTGCGCTTCGGTTGCTTCTGGAGCTTCTGTTGGAGGTGTGGGATACGTGGGAGGCGTGTGACGCATAGGAAGCGCTGCTGTGCTGGGAGACGGACCGTTGGAGTGACGATAGAGGATCGCCTGCTTCCACGGCCGTCGCCATGACTGTGAAAGATGGGATCGTATGTGGTTTTGCCTGTCTATGTATGTAAGGACACGACAGGAAAAGATGTTGAGGGGAAGTTGAAGGGGAAAGTGAAGGAGAAGAGAGACGAGCAATCGATCAATCAATCAGTCAAGCACCTAATCAACAATAATGAAGGGTGTGGGTGGGTGGATGGATGGGTGTGACAGATGCTAGAGGGTGTGCGATCGAAAAGGCAACCGAGGGGTTTGTACTGGGTACATGTAAATTTGGATATGTAAGATGAATGGAAGTTGTCGATATGATACGAGTTAAGATATCATAACGCTCATGGAATGCTTATAAAAGAGCCATAAATGGTTTAGAGCATTCAAGTGCTCACAGCAACCTTCAAGAAAATATTCCGTCGTCTTTACAACCGTTGGTCAGTGTCTCAAATCACTCCCAATGAAGCACCCAAGCTGAGAGTCATGGCAACGAGAACCAGGTACTGATACATGCAGCCGGCAGTAGGTAAAGTGCCCAGTGGAGTTTATGCCCTTGCTAGGCCGTCCGGGCTTGTTGCTCCTCCGCAAAATTGATTGGCTTCCAGGGCAGCTTCTATCGTTTTTAGGGAGGATGCGTTGGCGAGCTCCACCAACAGCCTGCCCTATCCGCCCTGAATTTCTGGCAGCCGACGGATTCGAGATGAAAGGATATGATGGACAGTCCATAATTTCTCTTATTCCATGCCCCTGCCAAGACTGTAGGCATACATAGTAGAGTTGGCCGTTGTTCAAACTATCTACTGTCCTATATTAACAACCCTCTCGTACTGACTAACTCCCTGGGGGCTTCTTGTTTCTTCGTCATCATGCCTAAGCCAAGCAAGCCTAAAGGACACCACCAACAAAAGCTTAGATTACTTACCCGACTGTATTTATTATTTACAAACCATCACCGCAAGAGCCGAGCTCAGACAGGGTCACTTACACGCTCGTGCATCACCTGAGATAGATTTCATCTCCAGGGCCATCCCAGCTAGACTACACCTGGTTCCCGCCTCGGGCAATTCCAGAACATTTTCTGCTAGACAGGGATGATGATGTCTGACTCGTCAAACAAATGGCGTTTTTCTTTTTTTCCTTTTCTTCAAACAAAGACTCAGAAATGCTTGTCTTGTCTTGTCTTGTTGTCTGTCACGCGACATTTGTCTAAGTATGTGCTAAGCGTCCATCAATTAGAGCTCTTAAAACTCGACAGTTCATCGGCAAAACTTGGTCGGCACGGCAATCGACTGCATCTCTGACGTCGATGAGGCTGCACCATGATCAGCGTGACTTCATTCTGCACCAATTAACACGCTTGCACAAGGTACCACCCTTGAAGATTGCCTTACTGTTTAGTACCTGATACTTTACCGAGCGGACGGACGTTATCATCCGCATGACAGCAGACATCCCTTGTTAATGCATTGGATGCGTCTCATAATCAATTGTTTGAAACTTCAACTCTGTTGCACTGCTTCAGCTTCGATACGTATGTATCTGTCACTTCTCATACAACTCATGTACCTTATGCACAAGGCATCGCATTTCAGGTTTGATAATACCTGATTAATTACTCGTAATAGTCAACCCATGTACTCCTGCCAATGCCAAAAGCCAGCCCGGCCGGCAATGCCATGTTCATCATAAACCCTTTTCCTACGTGCCCCTTTATAGCCGTTCCCTGGCCGTCCGTCGCTCCCTGTGCTGAGAAAGATTCAAACCCATCAAACATTCCAAACGCCTCATTTAAATATGCATACTTTTTGCAAAAAGAATCCCCCCTCCGTCTTGATTTATACACTGCTGCAATGCCCCTTAGGCAATCTTGTCTTCCGCATTCCAGCGGCTGCTTCGCATCGTCCCCATTGTCTCATCCCAGATGTTGCACCTTTGCTGGGTAAGGAATCTTCGCCGACAAGCGTCTCATCTGGCAACAGGCCCTCAGCAACCAGTGCTTGAAACACGGCGTCTTTAGCTAGAATCGTTTCTCGGTTGATACCGAGTCCGTCCAGCGTTCGTAATCTCTTGCAACTGGCCACAAATACAATCTGATGTAGTCGTCTTCGCAATTTGGTCATTTGATCCAGCCGGCCAGAGAACTTCTCATCTCGCTCGACATCTGCATCAGGCAGCATGAATGGATCTACATATCCTTCACGATCTGTAGGGACCAATACCTGTATTGGCGCGTAGAATCCAAGTGTGACGGGATTGTCTCTCAAATCAAGCTGAGTAAGGTGTGGAAACTCGGTAAGCAACTCTGTCACCAGAGTTGAGTCAGCGAGTCGGTTTCCTGCCGCCAGAAGTTTCTTTAGTCGCGGGATGAACCGAAGTGGTTCTAAATCTCGAATCGCGTTGAAGTTGATGTTCAATGTTCGAAGGTTGGGCATCAGTTGGCCCAGATTGTCTGGCAAAGTCTGAATACCACAGTTGGCAAGTTCAAGAAGTTGCAAGTTGAGAAAGTCCACGGTAGGCTCAAAGGTGCCCAAGTAGTTACCGGAGAGAAAGAGCTTGCGGACCTCGTAAGCTGAGGAAAGAAATCCAAGATCGAGTGCCTGATCTGCCCGCTGCTCCCTGAGACTGAGGCTATCTAGCCTTCGAGCCCGGCTGAAGCCCGTCAACTCAATAATGCGATTACGATCAGCATGCAACGAGTGCAAGTTGGGCATGTTGCTGACGTCCAAGAACGTGAGTTGGTTGTCGCTCAGTTCCACCTGGCGAAGTGTCTTGTTACAAGAGGTTACCGTAAAGCTTGTAAGCTTGTTCTTGGAAAGTCTCAGACGTGTCAAGGCCGGTGCAAGTTCCATGTTCCGGATTGATGATATCTGGTTGCCTCCCAGGTCGAGTTCAGTGAGGCGTTCCATCGTAACTCTGGCAAAATCAACTTCTGTGATCAAATTGTCTCGAGCTCGAAGAGACAAGAGTCCATCGTGGGTATCGAGGCCATCGAGACTCGTCAATTGGTTGTTGTCAGCCCTGATGCTTCGCAAATGCACCAAGCCCCTGAGTGCAGAAAGACTCTTAACCTCATTGCCGGAAATATCCACATACTGAAGGTTCATCAAGTGATCCCAGGCCGTCAACTCGGTCAGCAAGTTCTGTGACACCTTCAGCTGCCGAACACTAGACGGCACACCATCCAAGTGTTCCAGCGCGTTCTTAGAGGCATCAAGTGTCACCAACTTGCCACAGAATTGGTCAAGCATGTGCAAACTTGCTAGGCGTTTCTCGTGGAGATCAAGATCTGTGATGTCCTCCCAGTAAGGCTCAAACGGCTCAACCTCACTAAGCTTGTCCACAAGGTCCCGTATCGTCATGGACATGACTTTCTTAGCGCCATCGCCAGTGGTTGCATGCCGACGACCCATTACATAGCTGACCTCGAAACCAAATGACTGATCAGCGTTGTTCATCGTGAATTCGGACAATGGGCTCAGGGAGAGCTTTCCGACGTTTTGGCCAATCAACACACTGTCATCTATAGGCGCCGACAAGAAACCGGTGTGTGGTGTGTGGTTGACAATGAAGCTGAGACTAGTTCGACGAGCGTCGGGTGTTTTGTGACTGACGAGGCTTGTTTCTCCAATGAGACTGATCTGTCGCTCCTCATCAATGGGGATCTCGATGGTACTCTCCTCATCTTGCTCGTCAATTCGCGAAACAGGTCGGGGAATAAATGTTGAGCTTCGTGAGGGAGCACAATTGTAACCGCTGTTCTTCATTGCTGATTTTCCAACGTTGGTATAGCCCGGCGATTTTTTCGGTGGTGAACTGTTGTTGAAGTGGCCGTTGGGAAACTCTGGGTCGTCCTCCAAGTTGTCCAAGTCCTCTGCCACCACGTCCTGAATGATGGATGCTACAGGTGAGGAAAATGTGATGGTAAGGTTGCGCTTCTTGGTAGTCGTCGAGGGTGTACTGCTGGCCTTGCCATCGTGCAAGCTGCTCTCATCTTGAAGAGACTGGTCTAGATATAGCTCCGAGTCCTCCATTGCGCGGGCATCTAACTTCTCAAATTCTTCTCGGGCAAGGCTAGCCATCTCTGGACTCAACTGCTTATCAGGGGACAATGTCGTAAAGCCTCTAGCAGACCGTGGCATTGCCGACTTGGATGGGCTGGTGGGAGACTTGGCCTGGGTTGGGCTACCAGCAGCGTTGCTCTTCTTTCCGGTGGTGAGAACAAGGTTCTGCATCTCTCTTGTCAAATCGACAGACAGATCTGGGATGCTCGCGAAAGGATCATCTTCGCTGTCTGAAGGAAGGATATTCATGGTTCGCCGGGCCAGCGTCTCCTTTTTCTTGATCCAGATGTTGTTTCGCTTGTCGAGATACATACTTCCTACTCGATCCGGGATGAGGTGAGAGACGCTTTCAGGCATGATGGTCTTTCGAATCTCAGAACCGTGCGAGGACGCTGTAGGATATGATCTATTTGTAGAACCCCCTGATGAGTGGGAATAATAATTTCGTGATGGGCTCGACTGTGACCCATCGTGAGCAGGGCCTGCCGACAGTCGAATGTTAGGTGGATCGCTAATGACCTCGTCTTCGGTGTGATAAGACGGATCTGTTCGGTGGCTCTGTGCCTTCTCAACCTCTTGCGCAACTTCTTGATCGGCTAAAATAGCCTCCTTCACTAGACCCATGGATCGCATAGACAATGTGATGATGTCGCCCATATCGCTGAATTCTCGGTATTTCGTTAGCCGCTTGATGAGCTCTGGGTCCGACTGGTGCTGGGCTGGCCGAGGCAGAGGGATTCCTTCACGACTTGGAGGGCGGGACAAAGGCTCATTCGTAGACTCCTGATAAGAGTCATCGAGATCGTCAGCTTCTGGTGTGCCACGCTCGGCCTCTGATTCTTCAACACTTGAGAGACCTGGTGGTCTTACTTGGTTGCGGATCATGGCCATGATCTGTGCAGCCTGGTCGACAAAGTCCTGAGTTCTGATAGACGGCTTTGCTTCTGCTTCACTGTAGCCATCCGTGATATAGCCCTGCGCCGCGTCCTGCAACGCTCGAATAGATGACTTCTTCAGCTGGTTGTGGTTTACATCGTCCTCCGAGTTCATGGTCATGTTGGGCTCGCTAGGCTGTGATGATCCACGGCTGGGTGTGGGACTGCGCGGGCGCAGAATGTTTCTCATGGCAAGGATAGTGGGATTTGCAAGCTTCTTTCCCATGATCGACTGTATATCGCGACTAGCGGACTCTACGCTATCCAGCCGATCCTGTCGGCCAAAGGCAATGTCAGAACGGTGCAGCGTACGTCGGCGCTTTGGTGTTGGATCCTTGGACGGAGACGTTCGAGGCCTCTTACCCTCTGATCCGCTATCGCGTTTGGGAGTGTTGATATTGGCTGGAGCGCCCTTTGCTGGGCTCAGGGATCTGTGAAATTGACTAGACTCTGAAGCTGTCCCATGATGCTTGCTGCTAGATGATGACGTGGACTTGTTGCGTCGTCTACGAACAAGCAATTCCGCCTCGTGAGTAGGAGATGTCGCTTGCTCTGGATGTTGGAGAACCGACTCGACAGGTTGGATATCTGGTGATTGCGGGCCATCATTCTCCTTGTCAGAATAGGCTGGGTCTCCTTGCGAGACGTAAGTGAGTTCCTCACTGAACTCATAGCCTTCAAGATCCCCAGCACCAAATTGAGTGAAAGCTCTGCCACCAAAGCGTTTGTGGCCTGTTATAGGTATAGCAAGGCTGGGCATTGATTGGTCATACTCGTCATCGTGGAAATCGGACTGGTCGTATTGAGACCCCAGGGACTGTCGGGATGGACTGCCAGACATGCCCTCCTCAAACTGACTGATGCGCCTGAGAAGCGTTTGGTTGGTGAAGGTGTCATAAGGACCGAAAAGCTTGAGAGGACTTCCAGCAGATGGCGCGCTTCGACCTGCAGGAATTTGTTTCTTGTCGGGACTAGGGAAAGGAGCTCGCGGTAGGGACGGACTGGTGTTGGGGCGGTCGTTTTGGTAGGGGTTGGTAATTTCTGTTCGAACAGAAGGATACTGTTTGGGAGTGCTGGCTTGCAGGGACTCTTCAGGAAGCATTCCGCTTGTGTCAACACCCAAGCCAGGGCTGAGCTCACGGAAGCGAAAGGAGTTGTCTCCTGATCGACCTCCTCGTTGGAGGTTCAAAAATCCTCCTTTCGTTGCGTATTCTTCGGTGTCCTCAAGGGTACTAGAGGCGTCCTGATTAGGCTCATCGAATCCTGTCTTTGGGTCAACGGCGGGATCAAGGAGCATCTGATTAATGCGTAAAGCTTCAAGTTTTTCCTTCAACTTGTCTGCCGGTAGCTCAATTGGTGCAAAATCCATCTTGCCATCCTTGTCGCTCTGTTTGCCGATAAGAATGGGGCTAAAATCTTCGTTGCGAATCACGCTTTGGCCGCTAATCTTTCGAACGCTGCCATTCGCATCAGAAGCAGCACTTAGAAAGCTCTCATCGCGATAAGCCTCGTCTCGGTGTCTGGAGGGAGTTTCTGTATCTCGTGGGCTGGGTACACTAGACGCCATTGAATCTTCCACATTAAGTTTGTATCTGATCTCTCTTCGCGTCCTCCTAGGGCTCGGGCTCGGGGTAACATCGTTCGGATATGGTGGTTCTTGATCCTCCAGTTCATCGATTTCGTCAAGTTGATCCAGGTCGTGTTCGAGGTCGTTGCTGCCGATGCGCTGGGGGTAAGATGGTGGACTAGACGGCATCATGGATGACTCCTGGCGCGATTGGTCGCCAGCATAGCCACCTGAGGCTTCTGGTGGTCGGAACATGTCTTGTAAACCTGTCGCGGCAGAACAAAACAGGTCGCGTTGCTCGCCATACCCAACGTCACCGTACACCAGGCGCCTCTTCCACTCTGGTGTATCCTGTTCCCTTCCAGGTGATGATTTGTGTTGAATTGTGTTGTGAACGACAGATGCGCTTGTCGAGGCAGAAACTGATCTGTCGGCGATGTTTCCACAGGGAAACTTGGAGCCTTGTGATGAAGGCCTAACGATGCGCTGGCTCGAAATGTTGATATTATTTGCGGTGCGCTCGCTTAGTATGTTGATGCTGGAATCGTAGACGGCTGATGACAATTGAGGTCGCGGGCCCAACGTCCTACGCGGTATCCGGCTAGGCGTGCCTCGCGGTTTTGTTGTGGGTTCTTCGGTGTCTTGTAGAGGAGGGAGTTGAACGGCGGAGGAATCAGATCCAGGTTGAGAAACCCAGTCTTCGGACAAGGAGTCCAACCAAGCGTGGTCCATGGTGTGAACCTAGAAGCGGAATCCCAAGTGTATGTAGAAAATGTCAATGCGAGGCCATGAACTAAACAAAATTGTTTGCGACGGGTGAAGGTGGGGTTTCAAAGGTGTTCTGTTTGCGTGGTTGCGCGAGTGCTAAAAGACATAAACAGGGAAGTTGAATGTGTATGTTAGAGTGAAGATGTATTAAAACAAAGCGGGAAGTAGGGATGTTGAATTAAGACATGGGGTCTCGACAAATACTAAACAAACAGGCACATGCAAAATACAGATCGTAAGACGTTGCTTGCGCGTATCCTTGGACTTAAAGAATCGAGATAAACAAGATAAACAAGACCGGGGTCATTGCGTTTAGACTGCGGGAGCCGTTGCCCTGTCAACGGACAGTGGGGATCTTGTCGCGATCACGTGCATCGGTCTCGATGGAGAGATCGACATAAGTGATAAGATAAGGTCAAGCATGAGAAAACGAGTATTGCAGATAGGTCAGTTCACTGTGCTCTTGGTCAAATTCAAATTTAAACTGTTGAATGTCATGATTGAATAACATGATCACATAGAACTGGCTGTTTGTGCAGGATCATGGATACGCGGAAACCGCTTTCAAGACTGTTATATCGCGTTTGAAAGTCATGGCTGCAAAAATCGAAAATCATCTAATTATGGTTTTCTTTTCTCCATTTCTTTAATGAGATACCACTCACGTAGTACTCTATGTAACTTTTAATTAGTAGGTAGTCCTGGCGCGACTGTCGGTCTTTGCCAGTTATGACGTGCATGAAAGCACTTTACGCGACCTCACGTGATCGACGCGGGTCGCGTTTCCCTGGTGATCACCCTGCATTCCATTTCTGTGAACGACCGTTAATCGATACAACCATCTGTCAAACCATAACGGCGACTGCACGTCTATATGTACTAGAAGCCGGCTCTTTTCGATTTGGAGGGCGGAAGCCTCTACCACCGAAAATATGGCAGCCCAGAATGCTGACCCGTCAGCGGACGAGCTCGCTCTGGGTTGGGGCGAAGATACGATTTACTGCGAAGCAACTTGCAACCCTGAAGATGTCTTATACGAGGGTTCAGACGACGAAAACTACGACAGTCCAACATCACGAAAACTACGATATGAAGCGGCAGGCCAGCGATTTCTCGAAGGAAAAACACCAATCCTCCTAACCACCTTACTCAAAGGCCCTTTCGATGCGAAATCTTCAAACTGGGTTAACCCCTGGCGTTCAAAGTACCGAACATCTGGAACCGCAATAAAGTTGAGAACCTCGCCTGGGAAGTTGAAAAGGTCGGCCAACATCAGGCGCGGTATATCAATACCAGAGACAGCACACCCTCATGATAGTCTGGAATGCCACCTTCCGAGCCCAGAGAGCCTGACACAGACTTATGAAACCAAAACCCACCCTTACTTGGAGGAAGATGAGCTGGCTAAGGTCCAAGAATGGAGAGACGCCGTGGAATCTAAGAAGAAGGGACAAAGGGACCGGTTTTGGACATCAACGCCTCAAGGGTCAACGTCTGAGAGAAAACGAAGAGCAGGTGGATCTTCATGGCTGAAACATTTATCGAACAAACGACGACGAACAGACAATATGGAGTCAAGTTCTGTTAACACCCCAGTACCCTCCCGATCTCAGCCTCTGGCCTCGACTGCGAATGAGCTGAATACCTCCTTTTCAAGTCTTCCTGATCGCCTGCCGTCCTCCGCTGCGTCGACAGAAAGATATTTCTCAGCTTCCGAAAATGTGCATCCTACTTCAGAAGACGAACTCTCTTGTGATAAATTTACGGTGAACCAAGCTCCTGCAGATTCCTCGTCGCCCTTGTCACACCTACAGCACACCCCGGTTCTCGGTTCAGATGTGAATCTATCGTCACAGGGCAGCCCCGAGCAGCAGACTCCAAGCAAGACCCCGGTGTCTCGACAGTGCTCTGTATCCAAGAAGACCGGAACGGGAGCTCGGGATGGAGCCGTCAACAGTGCAACACCTCTTCCTGCTCTTGAGACGCAAGAAGATGAAAGTTTCTGCTTCAAGATGCGACCAAAGCCCTACCAAGTCGCCGGAGGTGCATCAGATAAAGATGTCTCCACAATCAGAGATGAGGAAGATACTTGGTCTGGTCTATCACCCCCCGACAAAGATATGGACAGCGCAGTATCCGATCTGAAGAATAACTCCCCAGAGGAGCAGCTTCATTTCCAAGACTTGGAAACTGCGATGGAAGTAGATCAAGACGCCATGACGAGCCCGTTATCATCGATTCCTAGTGAGAAGCTCGATGGGTTTGACATTTCTACAGCATCACCTCCCGAGGCAGATGCCGCCAGCGATTCTTCTTCGGTGATAGACTCGGAGCCAGAAGGGTCGGAACCTACGGACGGGCCTTCTCAAGGTTCTATGAAAGACGCAGCAGAGATCATTGCTGTAGAACCACCTATCAAGCCCCAACAAGAAGGCGAGTCAGTAGATGAGGACATGGAGGAGACAATCGATGTCACTAGCAGCCTGGCTACAACAAAGAATCTCGAGCACGGCGACGATGATTCAACGAGTGGATCTGACGAGGCAGACGAGGGTAATGAAGATAACAAGGTTGAGGCCACTGAAATCTTGCCGCTGTCAGTGATATCCAACAATAGAACGCCACAAACTTTGACTGGAAGCCCAAAGACTAAAAAAACGCGATCCAAATCTTCACCATCAAAAACTGGCAACCACAATCCATCACCTTCTTATGCCGAGTTCCTCATGGCTTCAGTTAAGAAGAGATTCATCCCCCCAAGCTCCTGGGAAAGGTTAGCACAAATGACTGGAAGCCCTGCTCAACAGAATATGCCAAACAGAAGAGAATCCCAGCCATCAAAACCGGCCTCAAGCCCTGCCAGTGTCCAAGAAAAGACACGCGACGCGGAGTCGACGCGTTCTACTCCCAAGATCATGACTCCTCGTCGAACTTTGAACTTGACTCATCCTTCTTCACATGATCCATCTCCAGCTGCTATCGATATTCCCGTCGAGGAACAGCAGCCAACACAGCAACGCCAGTCGGATCCAACGAAAGATATGCTAATTCCTTTCTCGCAACAAAGTCCGTGGGCAGCGAATAAGCTTTCTCAGTACGCAACGCTCAGTCTGGGCCAGATATCTTCGGATGGGACTGAGCCAGAGTCAAAGGAAACGGACACCACTATGGCTACAGCCAACCCAGTGGAGCAAACTCCTTGGACAGACGAGACACCCGAACTGCCTATCAAACCTATGGACATCTCTGCTTCTGTTGAGGTCGAAGATCAGAAAGAGCCAGATGAACCAGCTGCATCGGGCGTTGCATCTCAGACCGATACGCGAATGCAAGATACCTCTGCAGCAGCTACACCGGTGATGGCATCCTCACCTGGGCCTCAATTTTCGGTCAAATCATTTGCATCCTTCAGATCACCTTCTCCGGAACGCCACCTTCAACGGACCAAGCACGCCGTTTGGAGGGGATCGGGGAGACGACTCCCTGGTACGCAGGGCATTCTGGCATCCGCGATTAAGAATCCATGGGTAACAAAAAGCTCTGGGCGCCGAGTCTCCTTCGCACCGCTGCCTCATGAAACCAAGGGATGCTCGAGCATGCCAACAACACCTTGTCCATCTCTACCCAAGGGACGTCAGGGATCACCACCCCCCGATACTCCTATGTCTGAACTACCTACGTCAGAGGATTCTAAGTTCCATAAGCACTTTGATGCCGTGGTACGGGGACCTATCATCCGTCAAAGCCAGCGTTTACTACCATCAGAATCGCAGCGTACTGTCGGTAGTCCCTTGCCAGATGCTATGGCAGATGCTTTTCTTTCGGCCGACCAGCTACGTCAACCAACTCCTCCTGCGGGTCCTACTAAGAGTGACCCCGAGGCCGACGAGTCGCAGGATCCTCTGGATATGGCGGAAGATGTTTTCCGCTCAATGGATCACTTTTTCGATTGGGATGTCACCCCAACAGAATCACCACAAAAGTCTCAGGGGCAACACAGCCCATGGTGATCGGGTTGTTATCCACATATTGTACAAATCTTTTTTTTTCTTGATTTCCATGGCAGGCCTGTATTCTGCACCGCTTCAGAGGAAATTGTTTTTATTGTTCATTAGCATTTGCGGCGAGCGCCTTTGGCCTCGAGCGTACCAGGAGTTTAGGGGTAATGACATGACAACCGGACGAGAGGAGTCACAGGGAAGTTTACGTATTACACGGGCGTATGGCAGGTAGATACCTCAGTGTGCATTCAATGGAAAATTACAACACAAGTGCCTTGTTCATTCATGATTGTTGAGTGAGTGACCGTCAATTGACCAAACACGGTCCATGTTGAAGGCTCAAATCTAGAAATAGAATTGCGACACGTCAACGAGGAATAAGACCAGCTCATAGCTGCAAGGTACAACAAGTCTATTGTCGTCCAGCGAGCGTCTATTGTTTCAACCACGTGCAAGCTCCAATTCCGGGGCCCTGGAAACAAGATGGCAAGCTTCCTCGACGCTTATTCAGTAGCATTCGATTCCGACACCGCTTCTTACAAATGCAAATCATGCAAAGACGCAAAAAGAAAATTCTTCCTTCGCCTGTTTCAAGCGAACGTGCATAATGCAAAGCATGCTGCCGTATCCTTTCATCGCCCATGAGCCCATGGTTGCGGAGCTGATTCGCCAGGAACCATGTGCTCACGGATCTTTAAATTGAACCTAGTTCTGGAGCTTTTAATGACAGCATATAATGATTATGCCAAGCAGTACACGAGTGTACTTTGCGCCCTGGATACACGCCCCTGGGCCTGAGCACAACACATGGTTGCGAGGGAAGCTGTTTGTGGATAGGTTGGCAGATCGACGATGACTTCTCGGTAGAAGTTTCGGTGTAAGCTAGAAGCTTGACGGAACGTGTATCGAGATTCCGGTACCGTATCCTTGGAGATTACATATTCCATCAGGGGGACGTTGTCGTGTTGAAATTGAGCAGTAGTTTCAGGGCTGTTGATATCATGGGTGGCAAGTGACACGGCCGGGATTGAGACGGAGTACTTGTCCGCCCAGTCCGGAGCCGGGACGGTAATCTGCATGCTCTGGAACAGAAAGCTTATTTGTCGGATCTAGAAAGGATAGATCCACGCAATATCTTGGTGTGATTCCGGCCTTGCCTCACTAGGGCTGTCATCTCTTGTCGCGCGCAGCAAGTCGCACGATCAGCTTGGTCAAGAAGACCCATTTTGCAAGAGTCATATGACAACAAGTCTGCGGGTTTGTGGGTTTGTATCCATTTGTTGACAAACTTTTCAGATCAGGAATCCGAGATCATTCTCAGGTAAAAAACCAAGAGTCGGCAGATCTTAGTCCATCATCCAAAGCAGGGCTGGCCGGGTATCCAGGTCCCTTGATCAAGTAGATAACAACTCAACCGGATCTTTAAGCCGGTCGAGACGGATAAAGTCTGCATCGATAACATGCATCAGATAATCCCATCGTCATGGTGACAGCGACAGTCTCAGAGAAGCACACGACATGTGCAAAAGATCAGCCAGCTTCTTTCCACAGGCCTTCTTCTCGCTTCCCCTTCCCCTGAATTGGCACCAAGCCAACGCATAGGACATGTCTCACTTGAGATACATTCTCCCAGGTCCAGGTCGCCATGTCAATCTCGATGCAGCCGGGGGTGTTTGGAGTTGAGGTTGGAACGTTATGGAACGTGAAGTTGAGGCACGTTGTCGATAGGCGAGCAACTATTGGCCGGAGCTTGATATGCACATCTTGACTTTGACGAGATAAAAAGTGTCTGGCTAAAAGATGGGGTAGTTCGGCAGCTTCGCTTATTGGACAATCGAGGTAGGGATGGTCAGGGCAGGGCTGCTTCCATGGATTGATGTCTTGATAGTTGTTGGTGTTGGTGTAAGAGTTGGCGGGATGGGACGTGCCGTGGATAGAGTACATGAGCTGCAGTAGCTTGGTGGAATGATTGTGGATGGCATAGGTACACGTTTCCGCTCCAACCACAACAATTGAATGAGAGAATTTATCTTTCATATCTCATGAGCCTTGTAACTGCACATGTAAATGTCCGGACCGCCGGGACGGGAGGTTATATAAAAGTAACTTTTACCGGAGAGCGGTATAGGGTAAGATGCATCCATGTTTCAATCAACGCCTCGGATCAATTCTACAGTTTAAAGGTTGCAGAATAAACTCATGGCTTACATACTACGTAGTACAAATGCATATTAGCGATTAGTATTTAAACTTCTAATACTACACCCCGAAACAGAATAGAAGCAGAGGGTACACGTGCTGTTGAGAGAGAGGAACAAAATGCCGGACCTGTCTACTTCTACACCGAAGCGATCCACCGCAATGACGTTTCGCATTTCAGGGGAACAGCATCCAAACCTCAAACAAAAAATAAAATAAAATAAAATAAAATAAACAAAACCCAAAATTTCGGTCAAAGCGGGCACGGAAGGGCTGGACCACTCAGCAGAGTGGCCTGGAAAACGTGTCTTGGGGGGTTCATGTCATCGGAGATGATGAGCTGGCTATCATGGCTATGATGATGATGATGATGGAATAAGAAAGCTCTGTGTTGTGCTCGGTTGGCGACGGACAAGACTGGACGTGGCAAGACGACACCAAGCGAGCCGTCTACTGGTCACGGTGACATGCTGTGTAACAGTCAATGTAAATCTGTAAGCCTAGACGCGTGTTATCGTTGGACCTCTGTCGAGTGTTAGGGTCTCAATTGATAGTCTGGGGTTATGATCAGCGCATATCAAATCGTACTGTCGAAGGAACTCACCTGACCTGACTAGCCCACCTATAGACCTGATATCAACAACACCATCATGGATACATTGCAAGATGTCATGATCTTGGCCAGTTTTGAGGCATCACATGACACCCTTTTAGGATTCCACCAAACAGAGCCCCGCATGGTTTGATGCAGAGATGCATGGAGGGGGTCGACAAAGATGTGTGCCATAACTAATGTGTGCAATAATGTGGGATAATGACGAGATTGTTTAATGATGGGCCGTCTATTGCAGCCTGCGTTATGCGATTTGTGAGTAAAAGCATTGGACAACGGGTTTTACTTTTCCATTATACAAAGGATCCATCTGCAATTGAATTGTCATTAATTGATACCGAGATCTCGAGACATGGACCTGCATAATGCCATGTTTGAAGCTGGAACTTCAGGTGAAAAGATCCGAAACCTTACGACACGCCACCTCTCCCAAATTCTCAACCCTTCATGATTGTTTCTTTTTGCCGTCATGGATAAGCTAGCGTGAAGCCTCGCCAGGGCGGATGGAACATCGAACAGCCGGACATAATCAGGGACGAACCATCCAATCACGAGGTCCAATTGCTAACAGAAACGGTTCAGTACCTGGTCACAAATTAAAACGTGGGCCAGAAGGGGTCTCCCTGCGAATTGTATTAGTAGCCGAGTAGAAAAGTGAACGTGACCAAAGCAAAGGCCGAGGAAAAACACCAAAAATGAGCAAAGAATGATCCATAAATGATCTAGTCAAGGAGAGAAGTGGTTCTGTTAAGCGGCCGATAACATACGTCAGTCTCGGGCTTTAAAGTTTTTACGTGCTGACCGTGATGAGACTTTCTCTGTGAGCACAGCTTGGGATATCCTTGGAATATGTATCAACAAAAAGTGTATTCTCTTATCAGCCATTAACCTCTCCTACAGACATGGTCGTAGCTTTTACTGTTCCCTCTTGGCGACCAAGCTCCTCCACTCTCTGGCATCTTCCAATTGCCTAAAGCGTAAAGCATTGCGAGACGGCCCAATGACTGTTGAATTGGGATCCACGACGATAAGACCATGCATGCATGATGGGGATCTGGCGCTTTACATACGCATATCTGCGGAGCGTCCTATTTCGGCGGGACCAACGATGTCTCTGTTCAATGCGCAGCGCAGCACAGCTTCAATGGATTGCAACTACAAGTGTAGAGAACCCATGCAGATGATACTACTAGGCAGTGTAGATCCGATAAGCAGGAGGAAACTTTTGATCACTTGCATTTGATTAGATACTCAAGAGTTTGGGATCCAACCGAACTCATATAGATAGATGCCCAATGAAGTGTTTCACGTTTCACAAACGACTAATTCAAGGAAGCGGCTTGCAGGTATTCTGAGGCTGACAAGGTCCATGGTAGTAGAACCTCACCTTCGAGAAGCCCGGTTATCTCACAATCCATACACAAAGCAGCGATAGGGATCGATAGGATGGGATTGGCAAGCCACACCACACCCCTTCACTCAAATACATACCTACATACCTTATTAGTTTCTCAACACTCCCCTCCTCAACATCTGTCGTGTTCCCGTTTCATTGACAGTTTGGCCTCAAATTCCTTGCTTTGAGTTTACAATGGAGCTTGAGAATCTCAACACTACTTTCCATCCAACCTCTCTTCCACATGGGTGTTGCAATGGCCGGTACAGTGGCCGGTGCCCCGGGACCGCTTCATGTGAATTAGTATCCACCGTCGTCCTGACCACTGGGCTCATTCAGCATGGGAATTGGTAGGTTCCTGTAACATGGAAGCACAGACTTTGAATGGGCTGAGTTCCGGTGTGCGTTTGTAGTTTAGTTACTAGGGCTGATTTGTTACCTTGGTACCGTGCTGCGTTGGCCCGCTGGCCTTTCTTCCATACGATATTTGATTGCTTCTTCTAGTTGCGGTGTAGACAACCGGGGAACAATGATGCGAGGCCGGAACTTGGCAATCAAACTCGGTCTCCGGAAGCTAATTGAATACGGCCACTAAGAGCTAGGAACCCCGCGAAATAACACAGAGATGGGCTGGGATGGAATGGATGGAGTGCACTCTTCAACTCGGGCTATCTTGGACTGGAAATATCCGGCGCGTATGTATGTATGTAGAGTCGACGAGCCACCCATCGACGGCAGAACCCCGCCAGACAGGCCTCCCCAGTAACGGGCTGCCAAATGCCGGACGGGCTGAGATGCTGGGCTGGATCCCGTCAGGTACTTGTCAGTAAAAGGGTACTTCCATCTGATGGCTTGATCTTTTAGGGCACCCTCCCCTACAGCCAGCTACGCTACAGCGGGCGGCTGCTGACTGATGATGCCCCGCCCGGGCCCTCTCCACCTCTAGGGTCAGGTACCTACGGGCTGAGTCTCGGTCTCAGATAGCACTTTGACTTGCCTTACCGCCCCCCCGAAAGACCAGAGACCCGACAAGCCCCCCCCGGCCCGTATCTACGAATCATTCCTCCACGCCCACATCTTCTCCCATCCACATTCATCCATCCTCACAATCTCAACTCGCAACTCGCAACTCTCCTCCTTCTTCCTCCCTCTCCCGAAATAACCAAACCAGATGTCCTCCTCCTCATGTCCAGTCCGTCTCGTCTGTCCGAAAATGCCGCACACGCCGTTCTGGTGAGCGAGCCATTGTACTCCGCGTCTGAGGTCCTGCCAGATACTTCTGCGACAGGCCATGACGCTGATGCAGGCATAGGTGTAGGCGCAGGCGCAGACGCAGACGCGGGCGAAGATAGCTATGCCGCTGGCCCTAATCATGATTATGATGTTGATGATGATACCCATCAAGGGCGTCTTGGCCAATCCCCCGCTGTCGCTGATCCCACAGTCGACAACGCTACTCCCACTCCCTCTTCAGTCTCTCCCTTCCTACCGCCACCCTCTGCAGACAAGGTGCCCAACAACGTGCCTGATTCTGTTCCTGATTCTGATTGCCTGCCCCGTGGTGATGCCAATGCCAGGGACACTCCAGACCAAGTCGATACACTCCCCATCGATGCTTCTAACCCTGCCTCTGCTTTTGCTTCTGCTCCTGCTCCTGCCTCTGCTCCTGTTTCGACCTCCAGTAATAAGAAGGCCCGTGGCCCCGTTCCCCTACCGAGGCAGTCCGGCCCTTCCCTGCTGACCCAAGCTTTGGCCTCTGCGCGTGGTATCACAAACGCCATATCTCCCAAATCCTTTTCTTCTTCTACATCTACTCCTCCTATAACTTCCTCCTCGTCCGCAATCCTTCCAAGTACATCTGCTACTACTGCTACTACTGGTGCTCGACAGTCTAACCTAAACAAGACCACACCATCCCCTACGACTCTCTCGACTCCTACCTCTCCCACTGCGCAGTCGAGTCTTTCTTTGACAGGACCACCAACGGCACCAGCGAATCTCGCTTCCCAGCACGACGACCGCGATAGCGCCCCTGATCCCTTCGAATCTTCCTACCAAAATGTTCCCGCTCAGCGCACCGCTCCTAGGCCGTTAGCTAGAGCCACTTCTGAATCTATCAATATGGGAGCATCTACTGTTACAACAATGACGTCGCTCGCCCCTCGCGAGGCTGCGAGCGTTCCTTCGACATTTAGTCACTCGACTATTGCCACTCTACGAGGTGCTCTTGATCATCGTGATGCGATTGAAGTGTCCCGCGGGAAGGCATCAACATCGTTGGACCTGGATAGACAATCTATTGACTATTACCAAACCCCGTCTGCAAGCTACACAGCAGCCCTCATCGATCGACCCGTCCCACTAGAGACTCGTTCCGGAGCCAAGACGCCACCTCTGATGGCTGTAAAAGAGGACGCCAAAACCCTTCAGCAGAAGCCGACGCTATGGACGAAGATGCCGCCGCATTGGACTGGCAATGGCGCCGAGAAAATGGAAAAGATATGGTCCATTGGCTCTGTTGAAGGACAAGAAGAGGATGGTCTGGTTGAGAAGTCCGTGACCGAGGCGATGGCTGGCCTAGAGCACAACGTTCGTAGTCGCAAATCGAGCTATAGCCTACGATTCTTCAAAGAAGGTCTACCACCAGAGGACAAACCACGTCGCAAGGATACCAAACAATATCCGAAAGAGAAATTGACACCTCTTGAAGAGGGTCGTCAACACACCTCACGCGAAACATCACAACCGACAACATCTGACAAAGAGTCCGCCGCAGTTGGGACTCGACAGGAAGATAGGAAAGGTTCTCTATTCACATCAGATCCGTTCGACGAACAACCTGTTTTGAGCACATCCCCCACCGAGGATTATTTCTCCATTCCAGTTAATGGCTCTCTCGATCAGGAAGACTTGACGCCGTTGCGAGTGCAGCCGCCTGTGTCCCAAGCCAAAGACGGAAAAGAACCGGTGGAGATAGTCAAGAGTGTGGGGCCGACCCCGGTCGCCGATGCCGATGCCGAGGCCGTCCATGAAACCGAAATTGTGGAGACGAGAAGGGACTCGACTGACAGCACTCATACAGAAGTTGGATCTCGTGATGATGGAGAAGCCGACGAATCGGGGGAAGAAAAGATCTCATCTGCCGTCTTTCTACCCCACCAAGAGCTGCAAGAATCTTGTGTAAGTGAGCCACAGGACCGCATTGCGGCCCGTAGTCTCCGCGTGCGGTCTCTATCGCAAAGTAATCAACGCCCGTGGCTTGTCAAGGCCGATGAGCCAGAACCTGAGGCGATTCATGAGCAGGACGAGACCCCCTATGAAATTTCCCGCCTCCCTTCTCGTGAGAAGCTCACCTTGAAACGCGGCGATCTCATCCCTCAACAGGGTGAAGAGGGTGCCGTGATTGAGGAGGAGATCACAGTGACAACTGACTCTCATAAACAACCGCAAGTCGTGGGCCAGTATGAAGACCATGTCCATGGTCATCAGCATGACCCGCAAGAGCCTCTTGAGGCTATTGAGCTCATTCCGTATAAACATCAAGTTGGTGGACACACCACCCTCTGGAGATTCTCTCGAAGGGCTGTCTGTAAGCAACTCAACAATAGGGAAAATGAGTTTTACGAGACTATAGAGAGATACCACCGTGATCTGTTGCCTTTCCTTCCTCGGTACGTCCTATTGAATTGTGTTTTGCGACTCTCTCCGCCTGTCCCATTGATATGTGTTGAAATACTAACTTCTACAGCTATATTGGTGTATTAAATGTCACCTTTCAAAAGCAAGCCCGCCGAAAGAGCACGTCCAAAAAAGACGAGGCTGCGGCAGCCGAGCGCAAGAAGGCCCAGGAAAAGCTTGAGGCCAGTAGACACGAACTTGAACAGACCGAGGGTTATGATGCTGCCAAACCCGAGAAACCAACAGGCAGAGTTATCAGCCAATCTCTCGCCAATAGCAGCATCCCTGTCCCGACGGTGACTTTCGACGACAACAGGCATATTCTGCCCCGAAATCTACTCCAGCCGATGCCCCTGCCAAGAGAATACCGACGACAGAGCATCTCAACATCCACTGTATCAAACCCTTGTGTACCTACTTCTGGAACAGCGACCAGACCGCCCTTGGATGAGCGACCGAATAGTTGGGGTGCTACTATGGTCAACAAGAGACTGAGGAACGAGGTGTTCAACGATGCGTTCCTGAAGGAGCCAGTTAAGATCCATCGACATCGCCGACCGCACCAACGATCAATTCCACGCCCCACTTTGCAACGTCTACTGCGATCTACGAACTCAGATCCTGCTTTGATAAAGAGCGATTCGGTGTTCATGAACGGCCATGATGAAGTGGCCAGTGATCAACCTGAACGAAAGATTTCTCATCACTACTCGCACAGCGATCTCGGACCTGGCATGGATGAATGTGTTCAGTCCGACCCTGAGCAACCCTCTGAAGAAGTTAAGGATGTGACTGGAACAAGCGCCCCAGAGCCAGACACGCTCAAGGATAATCCTCTCGCAGCGAAGAAGAAGCGCAGATATTCTGCTGGTGGTTTGCGCCGGAAGCCCCAGGATGTTCGGGAATCAAGGGGAGATTTGAAGTACTTCGAGGAGGCTGATGATGCTGGATATAAGGGTGACAACGAGGACAAGCCCAAGCGACACTCCAAGAATCACTCCACGAATGGACATCATCATCATTCGGAGACAAACGGTGCCCACCAACACTCGCAGTACCTACAGGATCTGCAACCTGAAGATGAGGTTGCTGTGGAATCATTGGACCCCACTCCGGCTCATGAAGAGGCCGGTCTTGAATTCACAAAGATCCCCAGACCAGTCAACCCGAAAGAGGCAAAGACTCAGAAGGATCGTGTCGAATACTTCCTACTTCTAGAAGATCTGACATCAGGCATGAAGCGACCTTGCATGATGGATCTCAAGATGGGAACTAGACAGTACGGCGTGGAAGCTAATCCAAAGAAACAAAAGTCGCAAACGGAAAAGTGCCGAAACACGACATCAGCCGAGCTAGGAGTTCGAATCTGCGGCTTGCAAGTGTGGAACGCTGCGAAGGAGACGTATGACTTTCAGGACAAGTACTACGGTCGCAAACTGAAGGCTGGAGACGAGTTTCAGGGCGCGTTGCAAAAGTTCCTATACAATGGTGTCGATCTGCAGAGCATTCTCCGACATATCCCAGTTGTGATCAAGAAACTCGGGCAACTGGAGCAGATTGTGAGCAAGTTGGACGGATACCGGTTTTACGCAGCGAGCTTGCTCATGTTTTACGACGGCGATACATCTGAGGATACTGACTACGAAACGATGTACGAGTCGACTACCGACTGTGCAACTGATGCGGAGGAGACATCGCGAAAGAGGACGAAGAACAAGAGGGAGATTGATTTCAAAATTGCGGATTTTGCCAACAGTGTCACTCCCTTTGATAAGATTGACGACAAGCCTTGCCCTCCTCAACACCCTGACCAACCTGACGGTGGATTTCTTAAGGGGCTACGGAGTCTGAAGAGATACTTTCTCCAGATTCAACGGGATGTGAGGCTGGAGCTTGGGCTTGATCCATATGGCCGATTCTCGAACCACATGGATTATGCCGGAGATCTTGATGCTGAGAACGGCATGGTCAGTCTTTAGTTGATTTTGAATGGCGGCGGTGGTGTACGCTTAAGACGAGGTGTCTGATACCCATAACTTCATTTCACATTGGATGGTTTTACAAACGGATTTTATTTTTTGGTGGAGTTTCGGGACTCTTTTTTTTATCTTTCTCTTTTTCACGACCAACTTCTGTCCCATCAGGGACCCTGGAGTTCACAGGAATTATCACCATGGCGGTATGGAACTGGAACAGAACGCAAAGGGTAGAAGGAAGAGGATTTATGTCCTATGACATGTTGAATTCATCTCAAAACATACCCTGCATCGGTTATGGCGCAACAGCGAACAGGAAGGGGGGCCGGAGCTGGAGTTTGAAAAAGCCCGATTTTATTGTTGACTCTTTGTTTCGCTTGGACTGGAAGCGAATGAGGGACTGAGGAAAAGGAAGGGAAGCGGCTCTGGCCTCGCTGGGGGAAGTGCTTTTGGAACCTTTATTCTTGCTTTTTTGACGCAACTAACTAGTTGGTTGGTGTTAAGGATGGGGATGGGATGGGATGGGAAACAAAAACCAGAATGATGATGGTGTTTAATTTTGACAGGCTTGTACTTGACGGCAGCAAACGGGCATTTCCTGGTGGTATAGGCAAGGTAGCTCTTAGACGTTAGATAAAATGCAAGCAAAAGGTTCAAACTCTGATTATTTGGTTTCGTTTCATATCTGAGTGAATGTCTAGGATATGATGTTGTATTGTATCTGTGTATTGGTGAGATTAGTTTCTAGTGTGGCAACTAGGAGGTTTCTGTGATATCCACGCCTTGAACCTGACTAACCTTGTTTAACTTGGGGGCTGTGGTTGGACACGCCGTAAAAGGATCCTGCATGTAATGTCTCGTGTTCGTTTCTTGGTAAACTCGATCCATCTCAGAGCAACTCACCTCATTCATCCCTCACCTCTTGGCAAGTCTCACCGACAAACATGGGTTCAGTCATATCCACGGTCCGATCAACAACCTCGGCCATATCGTCTGGCCTCAAGACCGTCTTGATCCTCTATCGGCAATTCTCATCTCTTCTTGAACGCGCGTCCTCAGAACCAGGATTCCCAGTTCCTGAGCCCACATGTTCATACTGGCTTGATGACCCGCCCTTCCCCGCGTTATGCGACATCCAAGATGACAAGCTTCCCTCGCACGCAGACATAGTCATCATTGGCAGTGGAATTACTGGCGCCGCTGTGGCTAAGTCTCTTCTGGAGCTGTCTGATTCCAAGCCACGGGTTGTGGTCTGTGAGGCAAGACAGCTATGCAGCGGTGCAACGGGTAGAAATGGAGGGCATGTCAAGTGTGCGCCGTATGAGGAATTCGCCATGTTTCGCTCCAAGTTGGGACCAGAGGAAGCGAGGAGGGTTGTGAGGTTCAAGAGAAGTCACTTGAAGATGATGAAGCAGCTTGGGGAGACGATGGAAAAGGCTGAGGTCAGAGAGGTTGAGACAGTGGATGTGTTTATTGAGAGAGAGGACTTTGAGAAGGCGAAGAAGCAAGTTGATGATGTGAGGGAGTGGATGCCTGAGGAGGAGTGCAGGGTTTGGGAGGCCGAGGAGGCGAGAAAGGAGGTGAGTTATCTTCAGTTGAAGATGATACGGTTACTGACTGATGAGTGTAGTTTGGTGTAAACGAGCTTGCTGTCGGTGCTCTGTCCTACACAGCTGGTGCACTCTGGCCATATCGTCTCGTGACGAGTGTATGGAACGATCTTCTTGAGCGGTTCCCAGGATTGAGTATCAACACGCACACTCCTGTCGAGAGCGTTACTCACGACTCGGGTTCTTACACAGTCAAGACGCCCCGAGGGATCATCAAGGCGAAGCACGTTATTCACACAACTAACGCCCATGCCGGACAACTCCTACCTCAGCTTCGAGGATCACTCGCTGGCGCCCTTGCGCACATGAGTGCTCAAAGACCCGGAGCTTCGTTCCCACCATCGCACGGAAACCGTTCATGGTCTGTTGTTTACAGCCCAGGCTTCGATTATATAACGCAGCGACCAGATGGACCTGATGGAACACCTGGCGATCTGATGATTGGAGGAGGTTTCTTCAGAAGTCGAGATGAGGGCCTCGACCAGGTTGGAATATGGGACGATAGCCAAACCCACGCTCTGCCTCTCATGCACGTGCGAGGTGTCATGCCAACCATCTTTGAGCCGAAATGGGGAGAGGGAAGTAGCCTCGTAAAAGCCTGGACAGGAATAATCGGCTTCACGGGAGATCTGATGCCCTTTGTGGGACGAGCCCCTGGATCATCTGTAGAGAAAGATTCAGGGGAGTGGATGGCGGCTGCGTTCTGTGGTGAGGGAATGGTATGGGCTTGGCTTTGCGGGACAGCATTGGCGGTTATGGTGCTTGGTAAAGAGGGAGAGTATCTGAAGGAGGGTGTTGGAAGACCGGGAGGGAGGTTGGGCGAGTGGTTCCCGAAGGATCTTTTGAATGTTGATAAGGCGAGATTGAGGAGGGCGGACATAGCCAACGTGGCGGACGCCTTTGAGGGTTGATCTCAATTTGTATATACCTACTTGAGGAAGATACGAATACCTTAGGTACTGATTTCCTTATTGATAACTGGCCGCGTGAGAGGTTGTGGAGTAAAACTTTGACGGCCGTCTGCCAGTGCCAACTGAACAGCTGCACCACCACCATTTTCATTCATCCCACCGCGATATAATTCCTACTTCTCCCTCTCATCAACACACAGTTTCTTCCGCGTCACGTTCTTTCATTCTTTTTACTTCACTTTCAACCCTCTTTCATTGAAGTGTTGCCACTCCTTTCCTCCTTTTGACCATCAAACTAATTCCATTCCTTTCATTACAATGTCACTCCTCACCATGCTGCCCTCAGAGCGCATCGACTCATGGCGGCAACGCGTTCCAAGCCGCCTTGATCGCGATGACCCCTTCGAAGGAGATGGTTTTGACGAGCGTCCTTCCACACGACTCGTGAGTCCCCTCGCAAAACTCCAGTTCATAACTAACACCTCAACAGACATTCCGTGATGTTTCTCCCCCCTCTGAAGATCGTCCTCACTCGCGTATGAGTTTTCTCCGCGCTGCAACACCGCTATTTGGACGCTCTTCAACACCATCTACCCGACCTGCTTCAAGCATGATGGAACGACGTGCCGAGGGGAAGCGCACGAGTCTACTCAGCTTACTCAGTCGAAAGCGGAGGAGAAAGGAGCAGAAGGCTGAGATTCCTCGTGAGCCTGCTCGCTTGAACTTTTTGTTTGTTGGGAGTAAAGCAGCTGGACAGACATCTTTGCTATTGTGGGTTTTGTTTCCAAGTGCGTTTAGATGTATCTGCTAACTTTGTATAGTCGATCTCGCTATGGTTACTTTCCTGATGTAAGTTCGGCATTGACCTGAGTGAATTGATGTTGTACTAACATTAGTAGTCAAACGCCTTTTCTCGTCCTCTGTATGAGACCTACGTCAACGATCGTGTGTACCACAATCAGCCTGTGCGCATGGAGTTGTAGGACACCTCTGGCGTACCAGACCTTAACACCGTCGAGAAGTTGACCTACATCGAATGGGACGCTGTGTTTCTCTGTTTCGATATCACGGACAAGATATCCATGTACACTATCATCCAATGGGTAAGTTCGCTATATCACCGATGAGATGAAACTAATTGAAGTAGTGGCAGCATGCTTCCGGTCATGGCTTTACCAAGTCTGCGGATTTGGAACCATTGTTGTACCTTGTTGGACTGAAGAAGGATTTACGCGATCAGTGCTTTTTGGAAGATCATCGAACTGGCTCAGCGTATTCATCCTCGGAACTGGTGGCGTTTCCAACCTGTTGCGTCTGCCCTACAGAGGTGAGTTCTTAGACTTACAATACCACGAATAGATCATCTGACTCTTGACAGGCGAGCTGGCAGGCGATGCGGATTGGCGCAATGAAGTATGTCGAATGTTCGGCTGCAACTGGTGAGGGGATGAAGGATGTCATCGATGATTCTGGAAGAGACGCTATGAGGAGGATTGTTGGAGCGTCTGAGGATGAGGTCGTTTCTCCCAAGAAGAAACGTAGGTTCTTTTGAAGGTGTGAGTGTGAGGCGTAGTTCAGCTGTCAAGTGACAGCAGGACTGTTGTTCTTACTCATGTTGGACATGGCTTCCATTGAGGTCTCTATTGAAGGAGATACTGTCAGCAAAGCCATCTTGGACCTCAAGGTATACTTGGGCAAGGGAAATAGAAGGCAACCCAAAGCATATTTGCTGGTTGAATTTGGAGACAACACTGTCCTGTATAACAATGGATCTCGCTCAGATAGAAATCTCACCTCTTATTATTGATTCAGGGTAGCTTGATAGTCTCGTTCGTATAAGTCAACTCAACTACTGATTTTGAGAACAATCTCAAAAAGAGATGTTCATTTTGAAGATATTTAGTTCTATCTTGATATGGAATATAAAGTCAAAAAATAAACTAGAAAATTTTTAGTGATTAATTATCTTTTGATGAAGCTTTTTTATGAGTTGGTTCGATGTACTCATCTCGAGAAGAAGACGAAAGTAAGCTCCTGTGGGGCCGTGCTGCTTGACAGTAGGTGGGCATCCACTCACTCCCAACTTCATCAGAAAGAGATGCGAATGAATTTCTTGTGCCACTCTAGAAGACTTCGTTATAAAACCTCCGCTCTTTTTTCTATTTTGACTGAGGACATTTTCTCTCACTCATTTGGATATCATGTCTAGGTCCTTCGATTTGGTCTACTAAGTTTGTACCATAACTTTGAAGTGGGCTACCTGGCAAGATCCATCCCTACCAGCCTCAAGAGTCCTATCTTCGACCTCAATCTTTCCATCGTTTCCACCAAGACAACTCAACGCAAACATGGTCATCGCCTTAATAGTCGCTGGCATAGGCCTTGCCTTTGGAACCGTCGCTTGGGGACTCAAACCACCTCTAGTCTTGCTCACCATTCTGTTCCTCTCCATCAACCTGCTCATCTTCCTCACTGTAAGTTTCACCCCCAGTACCAAAGCCATCTCTAACAAAATCAAGACTCGTCACATTCAACTTGTCCAGCGTCGCCGCGGCACAAAAATCAGCAAACAGGCTTCTCTAAACCAGCGTCGCAGCTCCCAGGATTACTACCTCTTCGTCCTCGGCTCCGGTGGCCACACCAAAGAAATGCTCATGATGATGGATGATGGCTTCTGCAACTTTGACGGGCTTCACAGACGCTATCTCATTTCTTCCGGTGATACTATGTCTGAGAACCATCTCATTGACTACGAAGCTGAGCTGGAGGCTTTGTGTGCTGCGAAGGGCACGAAGCCAGGAACCTATGATACTGTAACCGTCACTCGTGCGCGCCGCATACACCAGTCAATCTTGACCACCCCTTTCACGGCTTTTCTCAGCATCGTCAGCATTCTTCCTGCGCTGTTGAAACCACCTGCCAACGAGACTGGTGCGAAGCTGCAGTATCCGTCTTGTATCTACTCCAACGGACCCGCGACTGGCTTCTTCGTTGGCTTGGCAGCACACCTACTGAAGTTGCTGTACTTGGTACCTGAGACCTCAATGCACCTCATCTACATTGAGTCCTGGGCACGCATCAGTACCCTGAGCCTCACAGGGAAGCTCTTCCACTACACTGGCATCGCAGACGTCCTGGTGCAACATGCGGAAGTGGCTGAAAAGTACGGCGTCAAGAACTGTGGCGCCATGGTCTTCAATGCTCGACGACCAGACGCCTGATGCGACGGATAGAGAATCAATGGATGAGATCCCAGCCCAAGTGTCGTCTTGGAATATGCGTTTCTGCTTTGATACATAGACAATAAAGTTTACATGGTTTGTGTACAAGACGGGTATCGTCCGCCATCCCTGATACAACATCAAGGCTATTTTTTGATCTCTGCATCTGTAGCCACAGGCTCAGGGATTTCCTCTTCCATTTCATCTTCCACAAGAGTCTCCTCCTCCTCCTCCATACCAAAGTCCTCAATATCCGAGTTGCGATTCTGCTCTTGTCGCTCTGTCTCCTTTCCAGCCCAGATCTTCCAGTTCTCAAACTCACGGTCCTCGAGCATGTGTGCAACGTCAATGCGTGTCTTGCCGAAGTAAGCGCCCACGTACTTGGCCTCCTCGAGAGCCACTCGCTTCGTCACCTCTTCCTCTTGACGTAGATGGTAGAATTCACGGCGTGTGATATCGTATGCCTTGCGCTTTCCCATATTCTGGTTCTCCATCAGCCACATTTGACGCTGAACAACACTGTATACAGGTTAGTTTGACAGTTATCAGACCATAGCTTTGGTGCACTTGCCATTCACCCGATAGAGGAATATTGGGCTGTCTCAAGCCCTTACTCCAATCGCAGTGCTGATAATCCTTTCCATCCGACTCAAGAATAACACGAGGTCTCGCCAGCTCCCAAGGATGGTCTTTGTAGAAGGTTGTTCGTAGCGCATCTTCACGATATGTTATCGTTTGAGGTCGATAGATGTTCTTGGGCTTGGTGGCTTTGAGGCTGGGCGTTTTGTGCCGGGGCGGGATGGTTCGGACGATAGTCTCGGCGGGAGGAACGGATTGCATGATCTTGTACCATGGCGGCGTAGCGATGGTTTTCTTGCCGCCGAGGATGCTGTGGTTGAGCTCATCTGTGACGGTGTGCAGGACCCTTGCGGGTCGGATCTGTCTGCCTCCCATGGCCAATTCTGAGGCTGTGGTTAGCAGAGATACATATGAGTTGCAAGAGAAAGTAGTTTCGGACTTACATAGTCAATTGAGGCTCTAATTGGGAGTAAATGTCACGCGGTACCTGGCTAGAGCCTCGATGTCGTGGTGGTGAGTGGAAATTTTGGAGATGCATCGGTAAATCTTAACGCCGACCGCGGGATGTTAGTTGACAGTAAAACACCTGCATTAAAGACGGATGGTTATTAAGCTTGTGCTCTCATTCGGCCAGATATTAAGAAAATTAAGAATAAATCTACCATAAAACATATGCAGATATTGATTGGTATAGAATTCTTCACATACACAACTTGTCTTATTATCATATTGCACTTATTCTGTTCCTCTAGGTACCTACCTACCTATGATGTAGCATGCATCTTTTATTTTCACCCACCTGGGGTAGTATGTCTGACTCGGGCCCGGTAGCTCGGCGCGAATGACAGTGTAGCAAAAAACAATCTCGAAAAAAAGTCCCACTTACAAGAACAAGCTTCCCGTCTCAACTCCCGCTACTTAAGCTCTTCCTGAGAGAGATTGCCGGTCCGATTTCTTTCTCAGCGTCGTTCAATCAAATCTCTGTATTTTTCCCTATTCGAGACATTCCGTTGATTTGCTACGGCTACGCAACATACGTCGCAGCACCATGAGGAGGAGCTCATGAAAGTCTCTAGTCGATTAGACGGCTCCCTCTGTGCGGTGCTTTCGAACCGACCGTCGGCCAGTTTTGGGGTCACTACCGCAAGGAGGAGTCTCTGCACTGCGAGGGATACTGGAAAAGAGACGCACAGGAAAAGGACGAATCCGAGTTCGACTTCCTCATGCTCCAAGAGCTCGTCATGGCTTCTCTCTACCTTTACGCCCACCACCAAGGCTTCACGTGCTTTGCCTGTCCCACGGTCCCGACATGTCTCCAACAATTATAGCACCGCCGCCGCCGCCGCCGCTCCGTTCCCTCCGATAAACCAACGGTTTCATACTCAGTACGGACATGATCCACGGCACCTTATGGATCTCGTGCCTCAAGAAGATGCGGGAACGGTGCAAGAGCACCTCGAGTTCTACCAGGATCCCTACCGAAGGGGATACGCCCAACCGGACGGCCAGAAGCTGCAAGTGTCAGAGAACAGACGGGATGTAGAGTATCCCACGGCGGAGGAAACCTTCAAAACCGACGACGAGATAAAAAAGTTGATCGCCAAGCTATGCAATGCCATCTCGTACAAGCTCCGCCATCCATACCGGGCAAACCTCGAATCGATATACAACATGTACCTCCAGCTCCCCGAACCAAGAATGTTGCATCTCACCTGGCAATGGCGGAATAGGTTATTCAAGGTTATGGGCACACCCCCAAAACGGAATTCGGAGTCGATGCTGCGTTATTTTGCGCTGGTCGCTGATGTCAAGAGCGCAGGATTGACGTTGCGACGGGCGCATTGGAATTATGCTCTGGCGTTTGCTACCAAATACTCGTCTCGTATGACTTCGACTGAGTTGGATACTGCTCTGAGGTTGTGGAGGGAGATGGAGCGATCGGCCAATGTCAAGGGAAACGAGGTCACATTTAACATTCTGTTCGATGTGGCTACCAAAACTGGCAATTTTGCTCTCGCCGACATGATTTACCAAGAGATGGAGAGCCGAGGTTTTGAATACAACCGATACCATCATGTTAGTCTGATACACTATTTTGGGCTCAAGATGGACTCGGGTGGAATTCGGGCCGCTTACAAAGACATGGTTGAGGCCGGTGAGATGATTGACACTGTTGTGCTCAATTGTGTAATATCGGGCCTCTTGCGATGTGGTGAGGAGTCAGCAGCAGAAGTGACATACGAGAGGATGAAGTCCGGCCACGAAATGGCACCCAAAATCCCGGACAGGGACTACGGGATGGGTCGGGTCATTACCAAGGTGTTGATGATGTTTACGAGGATCGGCAAGAAGCATCCCGAGCTTCAAGAGCCGTTGCAGAAGCAAATGCAGCTCTCGCCAAACCTTCATACCTACAAGCTTTTTGTCGAGCACTACTCGGTCAAAGTCGGAGATTTGGCCAAGGTGGCGCAATACCTTGACGAGATGAAGTTTCTCAAGATTCCCATCCACGCAACAATCTTCCTGTCCTTATTCAAAGGATTCTACTCGCATGGTGGTTTTCCTGGTTCTCAATGGAGCGAGCAACGTCTTGAAGGAGTTTTGAAGGCAATGTACCAAGCAAGAGACGAGAGTCTGAGAGGCTTCACCATCGACAGATGGTTGGTCATCTGGGCCTTGCGGGCAGCCAAGAAGTGCGGCTCTGACGAGGTCGTTGTCCAAGCGTACGATGACATGGAGAAGCGTTGGGATATTCCGCCGGACCGACAGCCGTTTATCCAGTCCCTGCTTCTCACCATTCTTGACGGCACAGATATGAAGTCGTCAAGGGGTCAATGGGACGGCCCATCGCATCGAAGATATAAGAAGAACGGAACGAGATTATGATGTAAAAATTTGTACCACCATGTACTTAACAAGTTAGAATAATACCCCGGGGCTCTAGAGTTCTGTATATAAAGATCTGGTTGGCTGGGATTTGCATATGGGCTGGAACTGATCATAGTCGCAACATCACGTATGGTTTGATATGATAGCTGATGGTCGAACAAATGAAATTTCGAATCAAGAGTCGAGAATAACTGATGTCTGTTTCGGCTAAGTACACCACATTCCACCTCGAGGCCTCCCAGTCTTTTGATCAAACAGCAAATCCAATCTGCTAGCGACAAATTTACTGGGGCTTGTAGGTCTGCCAGACTGCGCTGCGAGTTAGCATCCGGGTCGTGAATCGGGAGACGTCGGGAGAGAAACCACGCACCAGCAATACCGAAGGGAGCGAAGAAACCGGTGGCCATGACGCCCCAGAAGCCAACGCCGAACCACTTGCTTCGGGGGTTGAAGGGAAGGTTGCTGTAGGCGCCCTCGGGGTAGTGGTAGGGCGAGGACATGCGAGCGCGGGTGGTCTGGAAGCCTCGCTTGGTGACCAGAGAGGTCGTGGCACGGGTAGCGGCGCGGGAGAGCATCTGCGGAGCGAGAAAAGGGTCAATTCGGTTCGAAAAAGTTGGTAGAGCAATGTCGAGCAGGTCAATGGCTCGAAGATGTATTGCGTGGACGCACCTTGACGTTGAGGAGTGGAGATTGGGAGATGGCAGCTTTTGAATGTGTCAGTGATGATAGCATCCGAGGTCAGACAGAGATGGTGGTCTGAGGTTCGGGAGCAAAACGCTTAGCTTAGCAGGTCACGTGAAGGCTCTGGATGATTGGATCGTAAGTTTTAGAGGCGTGACGTCGGTACTAACCGCTTGGGGGATCTCTGCTCCAGGCTTTCACCGCCTGCAGCTCGTTTGCCCAGGGGATTTTTTTCTGCCGCGCAACCCACTTTCCAGTCAACCAACTTTTTTAATCGCCCAGGCCCGTGTCCCACGAATCGAACTGGGACGATCGATCGATTCCTCGTGTTGTACAGGACGACAAGCTCACGCCTAATTTGACGAGGTTTTTGTCCTGTGCACACGTCAAGGCGAGGTCCTTTTCCCTCTTTAACCTATTTATCCCGATTTTTCTTCCAAAGCGCGACGTTTGAAGCAGCTTATCCGCCGCCAGCCACTCGATCTCGATCGTTTTTTTCCTGCAGCTGGCGATCGGTTTCCGGTCACGGGTAAACATCGCCAACATGGATGAGATGTTTGACGTGTTCGAGGGCAGGGTGGAGGCCCCGAGCGCGAGCGAAGACGAGGCGGTGCCGCAGAAGAATCGCAAGGGCGACACGAAAAAGAGAAAGGCAAACGCGATCAACGGCGAGAATGGTGATGCCTCAAAGACTGAAGATGTCGACATGGACAACAAGACCGAGACGTCAAAGGACGGAGACTCTTCCGGCGACGAATCTTCTTCCGAGAGCGCCAGTCAGCAGGATAACAAGCGGAGGAAGAAGGAGGATGGCGTTGGCCCTGTCATGACAGATACGTTCCAGACTGCTGAGTCAAGAGAGGTTGCTGGCGCAGCCACTTTCACGGAGCAGGATTCATCTCTCGTTTTGTCGCACAACATTCAGCATCAAGTTGCCTTGCCTCCGGATCTAGACTACGAATACGTCCCTCTTTCTGAGCACAAGGCCCCCGAGCAGCCCGCGAGGACATGGAACTTCAAGCTCGATCCCTTCCAGAGTCTTTCCGTCGCGTCCATCGAGCGAGAGGAGAGTGTTCTTGTGTCCGCGCATACTTCTGCCGGAAAGACTGTCGTGGCCGAGTATGCTGTCGCTCAGTGCTTGAAGCGCAACCAGAGGGTCATCTACACGAGTCCCATCAAGGCTCTGAGTAACCAAAAGTACCGAGATTTCGAGGCCATCTTTGGAGATGTCGGTCTCATGACTGGTGATGTTACCATCAACCCCACTGCAAGTTGCCTTGTCATGACGACTGAGATTTTGCGATCCATGCTGTACCGCGGTTCCGAGATTATGCGAGAAGTTGCTTGGGTCGTGTTTGATGAGATTCACTACATGCGAGACAAGATCAGAGGTGTCGTATGGGAGGAGACCATCATCATGCTTCCCGACAAGGTCCGATACGTCTTCCTTTCTGCCACCATCCCCAACGCTTTTCAGTTCGCCGAGTGGATTGCCAAGATCCATCACCAGGCCTGTCACGTCGTATACACCGATTTCCGACCGACTCCGCTCCAGAACTACTTCTTCCCCGCCGGTGGCACTGGCGCTCGCCTCATTGTCGACGAGAAGAGCAACTTTAACGAGCAAAACTTCAACAAGGTCATGCAAGAGGTTGAGGAGAAGAAGGGCGCTGATCCCAATGATCCCACAGCTCGCCAGAAAGGAAAGGGCAAGAACAAAAAGACTAACAAGGGTGGTGCTGACAGTGGCTCGGATATCGCCAAGATTATTCGAATGACTATCAAGAAGAAGTTCAACCCCGTCATTGTCTTCAACTTCAGCAAGCGAGAATGTGAGAACATGGCCATGAACATTTCATCCCTCAGCTTCAACGACGATTCCGAGAAGGCCATGGTCCGCAAGGTTTTCAATAGTGCCATCGAGAGCTTGTCAGAGCAGGACAGGGGACTTCCTCAGATTATCAACTTGCTGCCTCTGCTGGAGCGTGGTATTGGTG
The DNA here is from genome assembly GCA_013623715.1 of Fusarium verrucosum. Classification (NCBI taxonomy): domain Eukaryota; kingdom Fungi; phylum Ascomycota; class Sordariomycetes; order Hypocreales; family Nectriaceae; genus Fusarium; species Fusarium verrucosum. The sequence continues at coordinate 160,699 of JABFFJ010000233.1, forward strand.
TGCATCACTCTGGTCTGCTGCCTATTCTCAAGGAGACTATTGAGATTCTCTTCCAGGAGTCTCTCATCAAGGTTCTGTTCGCAACTGAGACCTTCTCCATCGGTCTCAACATGCCTGCCAAGACTGTTGTCTTCACTCAAGTCACCAAGTGGGATGGTGTCAAGAGACGTCCTCTCACCTCATCCGAGTACATTCAGATGGCTGGACGTGCCGGTCGTCGTGGTCTTGACGCTCGTGGTATTGTCATCATGATGATCGACGACAAGCTTGAGCCCGATACCGCCAAGGAGATTGTTACCGGACACCAAGATCGACTCAACTCGGCTTTCTACCTCGGCTATAACATGATTCTGAATCTTCTCCGTATCGAAGCCATCTCACCCGAATTCATGCTCGAGCGATGCTTCCACCAGTTCCAGAATGCGGCTAGTGTCCCATCTTTGGAGAAGGAGTTGATGTCATTACAACAGGAGCGTGACAACACTAGCATTGCTGACGAGGCCACTGTGAAGGACTACTACCAGATTCGACAGCAGCTCAGCGCTTACACCAAGGATATGCGAACCGTCATTCAGCACCCCAACTACAGCATCTCTTACCTCCAGCCCGGCCGTTTGGTGCAGATCTACAACCCCAAGGACGAGAACGAAACCATCGCCGGAAATGGCACCGACTTTGGCTGGGGTGTTATTGTCAACCAAACTCCTCGCCGTGCACCCAAGATGGGCGAGCCCGAACACATCCCCCAAGAATCTTATGTCATTGATGTTCTTCTCCCTATCTCCAGGTCAAGTGCGGATTTCTTCCCCGGCCAGCCTGCCGAGGAGATGCCCCCTGGTCTCAAGCCCTTCAGCGATGACGATGACATCAAGTTTGCAATTGTCCCTTGCCTTTTGACCTGCATCAAGGCGATCAGTCAGATCCGAGTCTTCCTTCCTAAGGAGGGTCTCAAATCTGAGGCCGATAAGGAGACGCAGTCCAAGTCCCTTATGGAGGTCAAGCGCCGTTTCCCTGACGGTCTCCCTGTTTTGGACCCTATCGAGAACATGGAGATCACTGATGACTCATTTAAGAAGCTCCTCCGAAAGATCGAAGTCCTTGAATCTCGACTTTTGGCCAACCCTCTGCACCTCTCACCTCTTCTCCCTTCTCTCTGGGACCAGTACCATGCCAAGGTTAAGCTCACTGAGAAGGTCAAGGAGACAAAGAAGAATATCGCCAAAGCTTATAGCATTGCTCAGATGGATGAGCTCAAGTCACGCAAGCGTGTGCTGCGCCGTCTCGGCTTTATTAACGATTCCGAAGTCGTCCAGCTAAAGGCGCGTGTTGCCTGTGAGATTTCTTCCACCGAAGGTCACGAGCTGCTCCTTTCCGAGTTGCTGTTTGATCGCTTCTTCAACGAGCTCACTCCTGAGATGATTGCTTCTGTCATGAGTTGTTTCATCTTTGATGAGAAGATCGAAACAACTGCGCTCAAGGAGGAGCTGCAAAAGCCCTACCGTGAGATTCAGGCCAAGGCCCGAATTTTTGCCAAGGTCAGCCAGGAGTGCAAGCTTGAAGTTAACGAGGAGGAGTATGCGCAGAAGCTCAAGTGGCAGCTCATGGAAACGGTATACGCATGGGCCCAAGGACGTCCATTTATCGAGATTTGGTAAGTTGACCCCGGCAAATTTTCAGTAACATAGCTAACATTTTCTAGCAAAATGACAAAGGTCTACGAAGGCTCATTGATTCGTCTCTTCCGTCGACTGGAAGAGCTTCTGCGACAGATGGGCCAGGCCGCCAAGGTCATGGGCAACGAAGATCTGACCAAGAAGTTCGAGGAGAGTCTGTCCAAGATTCGCAGAGATATTGTGGCCGCCCAGAGTTTGTATCTATAAAACCTTTTTGGTCTTGGAGCTACGCCGATTAAAAGGGGGGACGTCATGTAATTTTTGCTATACCATTATTGGCTCGGGAGTTTGGCGCGTCAGGAAAAGATATAGTATCTTGTCATGGGGGGTCGACTGGGAATTGAAGCTGTGCAGCCCAGAGTGACGCTATAATTGATAGAGCATTGTATGTAGAGTTCCGCTTGTAAAACGCCTAACGCCATCCGTCCACTGTTACTCATGCTTTGGCATGATCTTGCCATTCAAATCAACCCTGATAACTCCATAATCCCAAAACAAAATGCTACCTTATATGATGACCAAGGTCATGGGCTCTACTAAGGCCTGTCTCCTGACAACTCCATGATGAAGCCAATACAGAGACTAAAGACAACGCCAAATCCGACAAATATCTGCCATCTCTTGCTCCAGATTCCATCCTGGCGCATCAACCACGCCAGACTTCCTAATGGGAAGAAGAAACCAACCATCATGGCTTTGAATAATATCTCCAGCACGGACGCCATGCCCGCGTTTTCGTCTTCCAAGGGGTTGGATCCAGATGGAATGCCTTCGGCGTTGTTGTCGATCCAGGCATCCTCCATGTTGCGCAACGTATCAGGCGATGGCATAGCATCTGGTGTGAAGCGTGACGTATGTATCGACGTAAACTGTGTTCTCAGCGTTGCGATCTCAGAAGGCGAGAACCCAGACTGTAGTAACCGATCAAACCCCCGTGGCCGCGGCCTTGTCGAGGCAGTAGGTTTCGAACCGTCCCCAGCTGCATCTTTCGGCGGCTTTTGCGCTTCCTCCTCTTCCTTCTTCAACTCTTCACCCGTCAACTCATCTCCAATAGAACAATTGACATAAACCCGCGACACGGTGGCCCCCTCGACAGCCTTGCCTTTCCCCTTAGGATCATCGTTGGTGCGGGGCGGCGGGGGATGTGCTTTGAGGACGGAGCTGAGAGCTGAAGGATCGGGGAGGATGCGACCCTGATGGATCAGACGTAGGCGACTGCGGGAGGCGAGACGTGTGCGCAGGAGGTGCTTGAGAGCGAGGACGGTTGTTGTTTGAGGTGAGGGGATGTCGAGTTCGAGATCTGGTTGTGATGTTGAGAAGCGAATGGTGAGATGGAGGGGAGGAGGCAGAGGGTGTGATGATGATGGTTGAGAGGTCATGGTATCGGCATTGTTTGTAGATTTGCATATATAGTGTGACTAGCACAAGAAATGGGAGTTAGAGGGTGAGGTTATGGAAAAGAAGTTGGCTGCAGATGCTATGATGTGAAAGTAAAGTGAATAAGCTGGGTGGTATTTCTGGTGACGTGACCTTGCCGAAGAGAGACAACGATGTAGCTCAGCCACCGACAGACCTTTGAAAATTATAATTATTAATCTAGATAATATTTATCACCTTTATAAAATTAATTGTAATAAAATGTATTTATTGTATTAATTCTTGATATAATCTACATAGGTAGGTAGATAGAAAGATCCTACAAAGTTCTGTAGGTACAGGCCCACATGCTAACAACCTTCTGGAAGGATGCTCAACAGGGGTCTCCATCCCGCCCGTCCACAAGGGCCTGTCCTACGGGCTGTTTACAGTAAAAACCGCGACCGCCCGGCAGAAACACCACAAACATCCGTCATCATTCTTGATTTGCTGGTCTTCATGTTGATCAACAAACATACACCAAAACAACACTCTTGAACCTCGCCCTTTTTCAATCGTGCCATGGTCTTCTCACGATGCCGCGATTGCGAGGGACTAAGTATTTGACCTGCTTTTACTGCGGCAAGCGGTCCAATACCAAAAATGACAGCTATACACGCCAGTTCCTATGCACGACGTGCGATGCAACAAATTATCTTGATGAAGTATGGATGCTGCAATTGTGCTTTAATGAGGTTACTAACGGATTATAGAATGGAGAGATAACGGATCCCCCAGTAGCCACCGAACGTGAAGCTCCAGCAACGCAATACGCCGTCCCCAGACATTCACCTACGCTCTCCTCCACAGACAACATCTTTTGCACAACATGTCTCAAGAACCAGCGACTCTTCACTTCATCTCTGGCGCAGTATCTTCCCGACGACCCAAACCATCCTGAATATCCCGAGCTCGAGCGCAATTACTACCGATATCGAAAGGGGTTAGAGGAACGATACCCTCAAGTTTGCGATGAATGCGCCGAGAGGGTTGAAGGTCAGATTCGGCGGGCAGGATATACGGCCAAGACAGATCATCTTCGACGAATGATGGAGAAGAGCAGGGGAAGGAAGGGCGCTCCTGAAAAGACGGGTGCTCTGGACTGGGTTGACAGCTTGGGTAAGATGTTATGGTGGGGAGGACTGGCGATGCAGATGCTGTGGCATTTGAGGGCGGTCACTTTCGCGTTACAACACCAAGATGTGGGAATGTACGATCCAGACGATAAGAGTTGGTCAACATTGGCCGTGACTGGGCTGGGCCATGTTGTTACCTTTCTTCCGCCGGCCGATACCCTCATCAACAGCGCGGTTGTGGCGAGCATACTTTCGGCATGGTGGAATCCTCAGTTTGTACAGGTCAGCCGCGGCTTCACAAGACATCTCTTGGGGTTCACGCAGTGGTACTCCTTTCAGGGGCTGATCGTCTTCTTCCGCATTCTATTTCGCCGCGTGATTGAGATGGACGGAGGTCAGGCGCAATCACGCAACGCTCAACTTAGTGCGCACCTCGTTATGTCAGTTGTTATGGTCATGGTAAGTTATTGTGAAGAACTATGCAGTTACGGATTCACTAACCAGTTTAGATATACTCGTCCGCCAAAAGATCTATCAAAGTCGATACTACACCCCTTTTCGGCACCTCCGATACAACATTCTCGCCCCCCAAACAACCCAAGATTACTCGAAGGAAAAGAGAGGAACCAAAGACCTTTTCAGAATTGTTGAATGAAGCACTGGACTCTCCCACAGCAACACCTCAGGCCGATCGATTCAGCCAACCGCGTGTCCATTCTATTTCGCCTCCACCATTCTCACCTACTGGCTCCTTCGGCGTGTCGGGAAGCTCGCACCCCAGATTTAACGCCCTTAACATCAGCCAACAGCCAACACAAGAAGTTGGATATTCGGATGAGATGGATTGGACACCAACAGAGTCTCAGACACAGCCCCAGTCACAGTACCGAGCTTTCCAAGATGCCCCAGTCTCAAATGGACCAAGAAGGTTTGGTGAGGCGCCTGTGAGCACTGAGCAAAGCCCATTCTGGTACAAAGTCCCCGCTGCGCCAACGAACCCATCTCAGCGTCTACGAAATCCACCTAATGCACCTATTTTGAGAAGCAAACCTGCAGAACAAGAGAGCATCTTCTTTCGAGGCGCGGCTAAGAAAAAGGATGGTAGCGAAAACGACGAGCGGGATGTTGCGTTCAAGCCACCTAGTTTCTTTGCGCCTCAAGAACGCAATGACGAGGCTAACGGGCTGGCGGATCTCTTGAACCAGAGTTTCACTCTTGGCAATGAAAGTCAGGCTGGAGAGTCGGGAGGACACTCGCGCAGACGGATATCCGGGACTCGTACTTCTCCTGGTGCACCTGGGCCGCGAACTTTTGGTCCTGAAGTCATGATTTTGACTGCGTTGCTCGTTGTTTGGGGTCTTACCGCCTCATTCTCGATGCCTTTTGGTCGAGAAGTTCAACTGGCCTTGCTATCGGCAGCAGGGATGATCGCGCTACGAGTAACAGGTGAAACAAATCGAGAAACAAGGGGTCAACACCCACCTACCACAGCGACCTATATCAGCTCCGCATTGAGTGTCTTCGAGCTAGCTGCAGTATGCTGGCTAGCATTGGAGGTATGGCAGGGAAATGAAGATGCTGGCAAGTACGGCGTTGGGATACTGGCGACTATGCTTGGGCATCAGGTTTGGAGTACTACGATTTGAGTTTTCTGCATACATAGAGAGGGCGGATATACTGTTTTAGAGATATCAGATACAGGCGTTGGATGAGACATGAAGTATTGGATGTATGGATATGACAGCTGGCTGGAATGAGAAGTCAGATGAGGCATGTCGAGATATCAATGAAACTTTCGATATGTACGAATTCCTTTTTGCATGGTATGTTCTAAGGTTGGTATGATGGAACTTGATGGGGAGGTTGACAGTCTTTTGTCCAGGCTCCGTGCTTCGTCGTGGTCTGGAGAGACAGAAACATGGCCGACTGAATCAAAATACGAAGCGGCAGCTGTCGAGGTTATGGACGGGAGATACAGAGGCATGCCAATCAATATGACAAGCGAAGAAAATAATTCATATATAGCATGAGTTTCATTGCTATCTCGACATGCTATTTCCATCTCATCATACAATCTCGAAATTAGCCCTCAAAAGGCGTCTCATAAGGCCGTTCAGCCTGTGGTGTAATGCGAGCAAGATGCCTTCGCTGCCCAGAGTTCCAGTCAAGAATAGCAGTATGCTGAACCACTCTGTTATCCCAGACAACAACAGTATTCTCCTGCCACTTGACACGAGCGTGGAAGTCCGCGCCCCAAGCAATATGTTCAAAGAGGAAGTGGAGGATAGCATCTGATTCTTCCTTCTTGAGACCGACGATGCTTCGTGTGACTGTTTACTTGTTAGTTTGGCTTCGAGTTTCTGGAGAGCCGACTTACACTGAGGGTTGACAAACAGGGACTTTTCACCTGTCACGGGATGCGTTCGTACAATAGGATGTTCCGTCACAACAGGCTCACGACGCTTAATGCTACCTTTCTTCACACTAGCGTTGACCTGCTCAATACCAGAGTGTGTAGCCTTGAGACCGTGCAGCAACTTCTGAAAAGTAGGTGATAGGCGGTTATACGCCTCGACAGTGTTGGCGAAGAGTGTGTCACCACCAGTGTCAGGGTTGTCGAGTACATAAAGGAATGTCGTTCCAGGAGGCTGCTGCTCATATGTAATATCAGAATGCCAGGCCACCGAGCTCAGGCGTGTTTTGAAAAAGTCTTCATGTGATCTATCACCCGCGCTTCTATGCACGAGATGGATCTCAGGATGACCCTCTGGAGAACCAGAGGTAGGATGAATATGATGACGACCGAAATATCCTCCAAACTCGAGAGCCTCAGAGATGGGAAGATCTGCAAAATCCTGGTTTCGAAAAGCGACGACTTTGCGCTCGGCGACATAACGTGCGAGCTCATCTTTTCCAGCTTTGGAAAGACTGCTTAGCTGAACTCCTTCGACCTCAGTGCCGATGGTAGGAGTGAGATGAGAGATCTTTGTGTCTGATTTGATGAGGTTGGAAAAGCTGGGGTCTGCGTCTTTGCCATGGTCGTAGTGCTCGTAAGGTTCAAGGGGAGGGTAGACTTGGTCTTTGTTCCATGTAGGGAGGTAATTGGGGTGCTACAAAGTCAGCATATGATGTATGCACCGGTGATGAGAGGATATATATACCTTTGCGCCAGCATGGCCCTCAATACCCTTCTCTTCGTCTTCACGGTGGTAGGAAAAGATGCCTAACTCCTTGTAAGCACCCTCGACATGGCCGGGGTAAAGCTTTATCTTTTGGGCATCGGTGGCAGTCGCCGTGGTCTCAACAGCTGAAGGGGCCATTATGAAGGTTGATATAAGATGTTATCTCAGTCTTGGATGTGAGCTTAAGATCAAGGAGCAGTTTAGTTGGAGATTAATGCGGCCTTTATATATATGACAGTCCTCCAGCAACCTATCATGGTGGTTATAATGCGAGGAAGCATGCTTCCGTGAGATCAGGTTCACTATGGCGAAATGCCATTGAGATGATGAAGCGACTCCAGATCGCAAGGCCGCGTATAGTAAATTGATCAATGAGATGTGAGCTAAATCACGCAATGACCAAGATAGAGGCAAATTGCAACACTACAATGCAGAGAAACTTGGAGGTTTGGGGTAAGTTCGCACAGAGTCGTAGTGTAGTTGCTATTGCGCAATATCAAGTATTGTGGTTGAGGGTGCTGTCTGATTGTCGCAATTGCCAGGGATAGGTCACGCAATACCGTTATCAATTGCAACTATCAAGACGAGATATTGATACCTCTAATGTCGGACATAATTATTCAACCATAATAGTGCTTTACAGATTTATTTTAAATTGCATCAAATAAATATATGGCTATATATTCGTGAGTTGCTGTTGACCATAAGTCTATGATTCTCTGAGGAGATAGCATGTCTACCCCGGCTCAACTCAATCTTACCTACCAAACATACTATCTCTAACTTTAACTACCGATTCCAGCCAAGCCCGAGAGTTTCTCCAGGAAGAGGCCAAAATATCCGCATTTCACGGCCTCTCGGTCGGTTTCTTCAGCGATTGGTCTCCATAGCGAGCACGTCATGACCCTATCTTCATGGGAAAGGATAAACCTCCGAAATCGAGTATCACTAGTTTGAAGCACCTCATACTTTATACCAATTGTAAACTGAAAAGATAAATCTCGATATCGACGTATGCGGTCTTATCAAGAGACGGTTATTGGCTGTTGCTCACTTGAACCGTTACAACGATGAGCCAACGAACCCCCAACTTCGCGGAACCAACAACAATTGTTGTATTTAGATCCTCTTTCTTCGGTGGTCCCCTGTCCCAGCGTCATCATTGTTTCGTGGGGGCATTGATCAACCTTGAAATGGTAGGTTATACACACCAAATACATGTTCGCCGATATTTGAGGTGATTTTCGAAGCTCATCACGACATTGATTACACCGAACCCTCTCATGAATGATACAACCGAGGTTGTATTTAGGCGATGTTGGAAAGTCTCGAATCTATCTAGTAGTAGCAGCTACGTTGTAAATTGTCTCTGGGAAGAAACGCGAATCCTTTATAAGCCAGGCCATACACCATCAAAATCCTATCATCTTTTGACATCTCCGCGGTCTCATCTTATCCTTTCTCTCCAAGCAGCTTCATAGTTGGGCTGTGACCAGCGCTTCCAATTATCCTCCACGATGACTGCCGTTGGAGACTCCAAAGGGGTCATCAACAAGGTCGATTCTAAAGACCAGGATCGTTTCGACAGCAGCGATGAGACTGCTGCTTCGACAGTTGAACACCCATTCACTGATCCAGAGATCGCTGATCGTTGGAGAAAGATATATGAGAAAGCACAATATGAGAACCGTCATCGGTTCGATCCAAACTTTACTTGGACGGCTCAGGAGGAGAAGAAACTTACTAGAAAGGTATTCAATCTTCCCATGAAAGGCATATGTTACTATAACGCCATAATACCGGAGAATTAAATACTAACATGATCTATCTTAGATTGACTTTCGCATCTGTCTCTGGGCATGGGTCATGTTCCTCTCCCTGGACTTCAACCGACGTAACGCTAACCGTGCTATTTCCGATAACATGGTAAGTTTACTCTGCTATTCGCAGCTTGAACCTTCACTGACCCCTGTTGCAGTTGCCGGAAATAGGTATGAATACTAACGACTATAACTATGGCCAAACTGTTAGTCGACCCTGCGAGCCCCTGCTACATCGACTAACAACGACTTAGATCTTCCTTGTTTGTTTCCTCTCAGCAGAATTGCCCAGTGGATTGATCAGCAAAAAGCTCGGTGCTGATAGATGGATCCCCTTCCTCATCTGCAGTTGGTCGCTCGTTGCTGGTTCACAGGCTGGACTGCAGAGTAGGGGTGGTTACTTTGTTGTCAAGGCTCTTTTGGGTCTCTTGATGGGAGGGTTTATTCCGTACTTCTCTCTTTTATCATTCAGAATGAAAAGTTTCTAACAAGTATAGGGATATTGTACTTTGGCTCACATACTTCTACAAGTCCAACGAGCTACCCCTCAGACTGGCATTCTTCTGGACTGCGCTTAGCACCAGCAACATAGCTGGCTCTCTTCTTGCAGCCGGTATTCTTCAGATGAGAGGTGTTCTAGGCTGGGGCGGTTGGCGATGGCTGTAAGTACCTGACTTGTCTGAGTTGATGCTGAGGCTTACTTGATTATCAGGTTCCTACTAGAAGCTATTGGCACTTTCATCATCGGTCTCTTCTCTTGGGTTCTTATGCCGCCTGGCCCATGCCAGACAAAGAGCTGGTTCCGTGGCAAGGATGGCTGGTTCTCAGAGCGTGAGGAGTATATTATGGTGAATCGACTTCTCCGTGATGATCCAAGCAAAGGTGATATGAACAATCGGTATGTTATCGTGACTCTAACTAGCAACGCTTTTGTCTAATACCATTACAGTGAAGCAGTCAACCTCTCCAAGCTCTGGAAAGCTATCAAAGACTGGGAGCAGTGGCCTCTATACATCATTGGCCTCATGGTCTACATCCCTCCCTCTCCCTTCAACACTTACTTATCCCTCATCCTCAGGCAGATTGGCTTTTCTGTCTTTCAAGCCAACCTCCTCGCCATCCCTTCGCAGTTTCTCTACGCTGTCAACTTACTCATCATCACGTGGATTTCTGAACGCGTCAAAGAGCGAGGCATGTTATCATCCATCTCCAACATATGGATTTTCCCTTGGGTTCTCGCTCTTGTTGTCCTTCCTGGCGACATCTCACCCTGGATTCGATATGCGCTCATCACGGGTCTTTTGAGCTACCCATACTGCCATGCTATTCTTGTCGGTTGGAATGCCAAGAATAGCAACAGTGTGCGCACAAGAGCTATCAGTGCTGCTCTGTACAACATGTTTGTGCAGAGCGGTAACATTGTGGCGTCCAATATCTTCCGAGAAGATGACCGGCCTTTGTATCGCCGTGGCAACAGAGTCATCCTCGGTATTACATCTTTCAACATTGTCCTATTCTATCTAGTCAAGGGATTCTATATTTGGAGGAACAAGGTCCGTGATCGAAAGTGGGATGCTCTGACGAAGGAGCAGCAGCAGGAGTACATGCTCAACACTACAGATGAAGGCCAGCAGCGATTGGACTTTAGATTCGTTCATTAGTTGAGGGTGTGTTTTCTGTGTGCTTTCTCTAGAGCGAGAATTGCGAAAACGAGCAAAGGGTTCATTATCATAAGGCGACAGCAGATAGACTATGACAACCGGTTAATGCTCAAATTACCAATCTTATAAATTGGGATTAGTGAGATAGTTTCATAGAAGCATTATATCACAAGACAAGACCTGAATAACTCTCAAGGGAATGAATTATAATATTGCTGGGTCTGAGCCAACTCGGTATATATGCAAGATCTCTACATGTAACTCAAAAAGAAACAGCCATTGACTTGCAAGATTGTCTTCAAAACTCATAAACATGATATTAATGAAGGAACGCATACAATTATGGAGTGTACTCAAGAACGTGCTCCGGAACTGGGTTGGCGAGGAAGTCTTTGGGTAGTGTATCAGGAGGAGGAGCCTGGGTCGAAGATTATTAGTACTTTATAATCCAATAAGTTCACGCAGTATGGTACTCACCTGCAACTTCTTTGCCCATTTTCTCACGTCATCATAGTTTTTGCAAGTGTGCTTGGTGTTGAAGTCGGGGAACGCGTTGGGGTCCTTCTTGTCATACCAGACCTGTCCAAGGACACCAGTATCGACGTTGCACATGAGGACCTGACGAATGGTATCAAGGCAATGTGCTGCAGCAATTAGTACTTTATCATGGCCAAGGGAAGAAGTGTGACTCACTGACGTGGAGGCGAAAGACTTCGCCATCATTCTTGAAGGCGTGTCCGCCCAAGGCTTTGTAGTGGTCGTAGTTGAAGTACAGAGTCTTACGGATGAGGTTCTACAAAGAGGTTAGTCAGAGAGGTCGTGTTCTTGAAACATGAGTACATACCAGGCAGTGAAGGTGATGCATGCCCTCAACATTGACGATGAAACCACCACCATGCTCAGGGCTGACTTGAACATGAGCCTCAGTGAGACCACTGGCAACTCCATCTTCATAAGATATGACACCGGGTCGATCTAAGTTGTGTTAGTCTTATAGTCGGATTGATGAATGCATCAACACGTACAGTCAACTCCCAGTGACTCCCATGCTTCGTCAACTTCAGCAGAGCCGTTCTTACGGAAGTTGTTTTCTTCCATGAAGGTGCCGTCAAATGGCTGTTCGTGGTATTTTATCGGAACGTCCTTGAGAACCGGTGCTTGAAGGTGCAAGGTTAGAGAAATGTCCTCAAGTTGGGAGCAAGGAGAGCTTACACCACTGTGCTGTGTGTATAGCGCAGGTTTGATCAATGTTGAAATATGCCATTGCAATCCAAGCACCAACAATGGCAGAGATGAAGATAATGGAGGCCAAGGCAAAGAGCCATACAAAACATCTGCATGCCGTACAACGTCGCCTTCGAGGAGGGACATAGTGGAAGGATTCTGAATCTTCGTCGGTGTCTTCGTGACGGTCGACGAGAGGATCTAAGAGGGCAGACTGTTGTTCTGGTTTGGGTGCCATTGTGTGAGGATGAGTAGTTGTTGAAGATGATGGAGTCAGTTGAACGAAGAAGTTGTGTTTAAAGGTGTAAGTGAGTATGGGTAAGATAGAAAGTAGAGTCAGATATGAGAAGAAGGAAATAACCCAAATCACTCGGAGTTCGACAAAATTAGAACGGGAACTCTCGAGACCCTTAACATGACAAGAATAGTGAGAGGCTGACACCCATAGTGCCAACCCAATTTGAGCTGCCGATCCAGCCGATGCAACCTAGCAAAGTCTGAGTCTGCCTGATGAGGCAACCCTGGATTATCACAGCCATGATCAAGGTCTAGACATGGATATCTTGAGAGAGGCTTGTCATAGCTGCATCTAGAGCATTGAGATACGTAGCATGCTATCAAGACAAACAAGCTTGATATAGCCAACAGAGACAATAAACGAGGCGGGCACCAATCACTTGCACCTCGAAAGAAGCGATCATACCTACATTGACATAGCGCATTTCGTGATAGCGTCGCAGAGAAGGCTGAAATGGGTTGAGACAGACAGAGCTGAAAGAAAGCCCGCCTCCGCATCCGACTTGGATAATGTACGCTAAAATGTAACCATACTAGAGAAGCTTCTTCTCCGCTTGTCAACAAATCGATATGGTTGGAGACCGTAGTAATTAACTTTCCACAACCGTGAGGCTGAAGAGAAGTGGAGAGTCTAGCCAACGACATCACTCAGCCAAAAGCCACTTTCTATGTAATGTAGTATTTGGCAACTTTTTTTTAAGAGAGTTGCCTTATTTGTTTAAGGTTGTGATTGACGCTTTCTTGGACGTGATGGGAATAAGGCTTGCGGGGGCTGGTAAACATTGGTGGTGGTGGTTTATAGTTTTTACCACGTTGATCTCTATCTACATCGACGATTTATTGATCGACTCAATTGAATTCAGCTGTTTTCGGTTGAAAGGAAGGTAGATCATATTCGCTTATCAGTGGTTCAGATTGATCTTAGACATGGCCCCCATCAAATACATCATGATCTGCCTCGAGACCCATCTTATGCACGTCTGACACGACATATAAAGTTTTACATCTATTTACGTCTTGGAAGAATTCCAGCCTCTTAACGTGCATTAGCTTCAACAACCAACACAATTGATTATCTCAGTGCACCGGAACCCGAGTCGGAAACCTTGCTGATTCTGAGCTGCGGCAAGCTTGACAACACACTGTTCTAGAGCTCGGTGAGGCTTATACGCATCACGACAGCCTCTCCAGCTTGTGAATTCTGACAAGGATAGCCAGCCACAATTATAGGACCTAACTAGAGCTAGAACTCGGAAATGATGCAAAGCTTCCGCCATCTTTGCGGTGGGAAGCAAGAGACATACACCTTTTCAGCCTCGGCATGGCCAATCGAGAGCCTCGTGGGTGGTGATCCCCTCCACTTGCTCTCACTCAACGTCACTTAGCTCGAAGACGTGATACGAAGTAACCCCTCAGCTTAGACTTCACAAGTGTTAGTCTAAGCTGAGTTGCTGATGCCGCAAGATCCGGACACCATCGTCGAATCCGACAGAGACCCGAGTCCAGATCGAGAGAGGCGGCTTCCGTGTCAAAGGCCTTCCAGGACTATTCTGCAAGCCAAGCTTCATCAAGACGATCATGATGAGCTTTCCTTGCATCGGCGCGGCGTCGATCCTTGTCCATAAAGCCTGACCTCCCATCCCGAGCTGAATGTTTCCTCACCACCCTCTTCTCACTCTCACCCACCCTCCTCAGCCTTAAATACTCAACACTCACACTCAACACTTCCTCTCCATCACTCCGCTTCAGACATCAAGATGAAGTTCTCCGCTGCCGTCCTTGTCACTCTCGCTGCGGGTGCCGTTGCCGCACCGGGCTACGCAACCTATGGCAGTTATAAGGGAGCTGGAGAGAACCTGCCATCGTACCCAAGCTATGGAAGTTATGGAGCGAAGCCAAAGCCAAAGCCAGCAAGCCCTCCTCCTAAGAAGTACACGAACTACGGTTAGCCAAGCTTCACTCTATCCTCAAGTTTCTGCTATTGACTGTGTCTTAAGGCGCCTACAACTACAACAAGTACGGATCGTACGGCAGCTACAAGCGTGAAGCTGAGCCTGAAGCTGAGCCCGAAGCTGAGCCCGAGGCCGCTCCTGAGCCTGAGCCTGAGGCCAAGACGTACAAGAACTACGGTAAGCAGTGCTCGTTTCAACACCGGGTTCCTCAGTACTAACTATGTCTTAGGGAGCTACAACTACAAGAAGTACTCATCGTACGGCCGCTACAAGCGTGAGGCTGAACCTGAAGCTGAACCTGAGGCCGAGCCTGAGGCCGCTCCTGAGCCTGATGCAAAGACGTACAAGAACTATGGTTCATACCCTACCAAGTACACCAACTATGGTGAGTTGAGCTCTGTCACAATAACCACGAAGCACGAACTAACACTCTCACAGGATCGTACAACTACAAGAAGTACGGCTCCTACGGTACCTACAAGCGTGAGGCCGAGCCTGAGGCCGCTCCTGAGCCTGCTGGCCAGACATACAAGAACTATGGCTCATACCCTACCAAGTACTCCAACTATGGTTCATACCCCTCCAAGTACACCAACTATGGTGAGTTGAGCTCCGTCACAACAGACACAAAACACAGATTGACACTTCTCACAGGATCGTACAACTACAAGCAGTACGGTTCCTACGGTACCTACAAGCGAGCTAAGGAGTGGCTCAGCTCTCTCTTCTAAGCTGGAGACCGAAATTGACATGGGGATGATGGGTGTTGAAACTGGGACAGAACACGACGGCACGACGCACAGAACTGTTCTTATGAACGACTTACGATTCTCAACGAGAGACATGCTTGTGTTTTAATTTTTGAAATGAATTTGAACATACTGGAGTGTTTGGGAAATGGGATGGGGGTGGATTAGATATATTCCTAGACTCTCTTTAATACTATTAGAACTTTGCTCCGCAGTCTGCTCCAGACTTTGGTGAATTTTGGTAACAACATGTTAAATTATACCTTAAGATGTTTTGTTTAAAGCAGGACTTCTAGTCTGCAAGCAATGCAACATCCATAACCCACGATGTCTCACATCACTCAGGCCTTCCAGAGACAAGTTAGATCTTGGACGAATGGGTATGGATTGCAGGTCTTTCCCATCTGTTCTTCCTCAGAAAACTCAGTCATCTTTACTCCGGCGGGCTTCGCTCCATATCACTAGCAACATCATGAAAGATTGGGTCTCAAACAGGCACTGCGACTGGTAACTCTACCATTGCAAACCCAATCAATCGTTCCACAAGTCTCCTATCCAAAACCCATAAATAGACAACAAGGCTACTGTGGTCCAGTAGGTCAAACAATACTACTTCTTATGTATCATACAAAACCCAATTGTGGCAAAGAAGTATCTCATCAATGTAATTAGAGACGATATATCAACCTGGCCCATGTTGATACGACGCACTTTCTGCACAAACTGTTTATTACTCTTGCAAGCCGCTTCCTCTCACTCATCAATTACTCTCACAAACCAATTCCTCTTGCAAACCACTTTCTTGTACACATTAATTACTTACATAAACTAATTACTATATCGGTTTCCCTTACTCATATAAGTCGATTACCGCGCCGACTTTCCTTCCATTAATTACTTATATAAACCAATCACCCTCTCGAATTACTTTCTTTTATATATTAACTACTCACACACACTGATTATTATTATGAACTGCCGATATTAACACTAAATAATTCCCGTTTATTTTGCGCCTTGCTCACATCCTAGTCACCCGAATAAGGATACAGATTACGGCGACTCTTCTCAGAACCTGTTGTGAAGCCTAGAGTAACCGTCTCGTATGAGGGATACCTTCGTGCAATCCAATTGTACGGCAGAGAAGACAAACCTTTGACCTCCTACAGGGTAGACAGATACCATAGGTGGGTTCAACAAAACGGCCAGTTTCACGAACAATACCCAGCACAAGCGTTCCGTGACGGCTACAATCCAATTAGTGGCCACAGTGACGCTTTCCGAGGCATTCGCTATCCAGATCCTCCAGTTGATGGAGTGACTTATTCAGAACCACACTGGATCACTCTCCGCGCACTCCACACACTCAACGCTACGGCCAAGCAGCATCACCAACCCATGCAGAGACTATATCCTCTGGCCTACACAACCAAGCGTAAGAGACTCAGCCGGGCGCTTTGTACAACGAGCGACCCGAGGCAATCAGAGATCCCGCCCTCCGGCCTTCACTTTCCACATTAGAAATGTGGTGGCCAAGCCAGGAGACGCAGCCAACAACGCAATTGGTGCAGCTGAGGATGCACTTGTCCTGGCAGAGATGCTGAAAGATCACGCAAGAGACCAAGAACATGGCGGAGAGTATTCTTGCTTATGTTGGCGACATTGAAGGGCTACAGGGAACACTCAACTGTTCATAAAGAACAGAAAGGGCAGTCACAGCCCCCTACTGCGGAAATCGGATCGACGCTTCGGGTCGTAAACTCTCCCGCCGCATCAATGAGCTCGGCGCTTCGATCTGTTAACGCATCTTCGTTCAGCGATATGCCAATCCCATTTCCTCTTGCGCAGACCGCGCAAAAACTATATGTAGCTCTGCTGCAGTCTAACAGTCACATACGACCACAGGTAGTGGAAAATACGGGATCCCGTCCGCTCTCCCATAGTCAAGCCACTAACCGGCGGATTAGTAGTTGGGTCGGTGACGACCAGCGAATCCCCGCTGTTGTATGTTTTTTGCCGATTGCAGCACTGATGTTTTTGTTGTTTAGCAGTATCACCTCCAGTTAATAGCTGGACGAGGCTCGCGCGGTTTCAACAGAAGACCAGCCGCGAAAGACAGGACTGCCTCTGTACCAAGCCTGGCCCGACCTTGGCCAAATACGCCTTACACCATTTCCGACATTGTTCAGTTCGGTGATGGGACAAAGAAAATCATCTCCCTGATTGCAGCCGACGAGGTTATGATCTTTCTTTCTAAGGATATTGCAGAAATGTTTGGTATCCTATTAATTACACTATGACACAAGATGGCACAGCTAGAATGGCTGGCATTGATGATACTTTTGTCATGTCATTTGACATGCCGCTATTCCTCCCATCAACTTCGTCAACAGCTGCTGCATCATATATCAATGCAGTCAGTAAGATCCCTCTCTTTGGAAACGACAAGGTCGCCCAGCGTGTTACTCAGAGAACTATCGACTACATGCAATAAGAGAGATGGCAACTATCTGCTGAACTTGGTCTCAAGTACCAGCGGGAACTATTAAACCAGGTAGATCGGTTCATTCCTATGAAGATAGTTGCAGACAAGCTTACCCACCATGGACAGCCTTGGAAGGTTCTTATCATTGAGGAAGGGGTTCAATACCCCCGAACGCTCCCTCGTCAGGGCAAGAATTCACCAACTTCTCTCTCATCACAAATACAGTCAACTGGACCAGCTTCCCGTGGGTTTCTAAACGAGAGTATTATTGATGTAGCACAGCCATACTAAATGAGTGACCTTATAGCTTCCTCCAGACCATAAGAGAGCGTATCAGATATATATCTGTACTAGGTCAAGCCATACTTCTTCATGTGTTGTTCAATTCTTCATTCAGGCCTTGACCTCAGCCTGAAGACGACGGAAGCCACCAGAGGCAGCAACATCTTTCTGCAACTGAGCAATACGCTTCTGGTCACCAGTAGGGTCACTGGACTCGCCAGAAAGAGTCCACTCAAGGTACGAGTTGGTGTAGTTAGGCTCGAAGCCCTCGTCAAGCACACCAAGACGCTTGCCGTACTTGGTGACCTTCTCCCAGTCACGCTTGACGTTCTTGAGGTCCTTGCTGAAGTAGGCAAAGCTGCGCTCGAATATCTTGCGGTTCAGCTCCGTGCCCATGACGGGCTTGAAGTCGACGTACTCGGCCCAGGCCTTTTCGGGCTCGGCAAGGACAAAGTCGGTGGCCTTCTTTACAGCGCGGAGGAAAGAGCGGACCTTTTCGGGGTTCTCGTTGAGGAATTTCTCGTTCCCGATGTAGAGGATGGTGCAGAAGCAGCAGCACCCAAGCTCAGCGAGTTCATCAATGCGAAGCATCTGGACGTCATCCTTGGGGCGTCCCTGGGCAGCGAGCCACTCCTCGAGCTCGACCATCTGGACGTTCTCAAGGCCAATGCCGGCGTCGATCTCGCCCTTGATGATAGCCTTGGAGACGTTCATGCCACAACGCACAGCGGTGTAGTCATCAGGGGTCATGCCGTAGTGCGAGGTGAGTTCGTCGATCTGAATCTTGCCAAACTCGCCGACATAGCCGATACGCTTCCCCTTGAGGGTGTGGAAGTCGGCGGTGATGCCAGAGTCCTTGAGGTAAACGACGCCAGTGAAGGGCTCGTCGAGAAGACTACCGATGGACTGAACGGGGAATTTTCGAGCCTTGGCAGCCAGAGTGTGAATCATAGCCTTGAAGCCAAGGTCGACTTTTCCGGTACCAATGATCTCGGTGACATCCTGAGACAGTCAGTGACTTCTTGGTTATTGATCAAGAAGCGTGCACTTACACTCGGTTCATTGGGCTCAAGAAGAGCAACCTTGATTCCCTCTTCCTTGAAGTATCCCTTGGCCTGGGCCAGGTACAGCGGCGCGTGGTAAGGCGTAGCGTGCCTGGTAATTGTTAACTCAAGTTCCTATGCTAAAGCAGGTCAGTTGTACCAGTTGGTGAGGAAAGTGATCTTGTCAGTCGACATTTTGAAAGATCAAGTTTTATTCTACTAGAGTTAGTTTCCCGGTCACCCGGAACAAAGGGGGGTTTCAAGAAGCATGTCCTTTCGCTGGTATTATCCAGATCAAGTTCGCCGGTATTTCTCAGATCAACTGCTCTGCTCTGCCCGTCCGCAAGTATCCTCAAGATTAGCAATTACCACAAGGTAACTGCTAGGCTTGTGGGAACAATAGGGGGTACAGAACAGAAGCAATTGAACACCCGGATGCGTTCTTTTAAACGTTACCTTGATACATGGTAATAATTGCGAAGAGAGCCATTGCTCCTTATTCGTGTGTTGTCACATCGTACCGAAAGTTATGTGAGATGGTGTAAAAAGTAAAAGGTTGCTAGTATTGTAGCCAAAAGAATTGATAGAGATTGAGTTGAGTGAGAGTGAAGAGTCAGAGGAAGCGTCTTGATATATGTATGCCTTAGCAACCCCTCAGCGGGGTTGACGTATCCCATCTGACCTCAACGTCACGGTGATGTGGGCATATGTACGGAAACATATGTCTCATTGGTTATCGGTTATCAATGGTAAAGAATAATGGCTCAATTCTGGTGATAAAGATACCAAGAGTGCATCACAACTCGGCTTAACATGTCCAGTCGTGGGGCGTAGTGCAGTAGGGTAAACTTTACTCTGGTTCTGAACATGATATGACAAGTTACAACAGATCATGAATTAAAAGACATTCATGAAGAAATGACGAATCTTGAGCGTAGATAAGAGCATTAGATGCATTCTGTTATTAATTCAGTCATTTACAATTCATGATAAACAACCTTGAAAGTGATGCTGTGTTTAGGGTAGGCGTTCATCAAGGCCCACACCACTTCTATGATCGTGATACTATTCGACACAGACTGGAAGCTCGGCATCTCGCAGGAAGATGCAGATGAACCAAGATGTCGGTTGGAAATTTGCTATTAACTTTGCTGATGATCTGATGATACGTGAGAACACGAGACAACCCAACAAGTAGTAAGTTTGGATAGCATGATGCTCATTACAGCTGCCGGCAAAGTCAGTATAGCAAGACAACTGCCGGGTCTAGTCCACGCGGCTCAGGAGAGGTTTGCTGTTGGAAATTTGTGTGAATTCACACACTCTTTTTGGTAGTGATTCTGCATGTGAAACAGCCATACGAAACTTTTTTGATTGTCAGTCAGCTCTTCGGTATAATTCAGTTGCCCCTTGTCCGCACAAAACATCACGAAGCTTTGGAACAAGCATCAGTATACCGAGAGCAAGCATAGAGAAAACCCTTCAGTACTACGTAGTAGTAATTCACTCATAACCTTCTCTGCAAATGATAGCCAATCCCATTGGCTTATTTTTCCAAGACTCAGCTCCGTGCCCTGGGCCGGCCGGGCGCATGTTCCGCCGTTGACAGGGCTGAAAGAGTCTGGAGCAAAAACCTCAACACAACAAAATTCTAAATGCCTGCCGCTTGATCATAAACTCTCAACCCTTGATTGGTTCGGGGATCTATTCCCGGAGTCAAAACCAGCCGGGGAGAGCTTGCTTCCCCTGAGAACGTGGAGCTTGGAGCTGAGAGCGTGGGATTTCGGTGTCCGGAATAGGAAGCCCAAAGCTCCAATATCACGGACGCTTCACCCGTTGCATCTTCGGTGTCGAAAAGCGCAGGTCTTGACGTGGGAATGGAAACAAGACCTGGTTTCTTCTGTTTGGTGCCCAACGAGGCCAGCAAATTCGAGACAAATCTGAGGTTGGTGGAACCTAAAATAGCCGACCGAGATGTCTCTCACTGAAGGCTCATGTTATGCTTGCTGGTATGTATACGTAAGGAAGCTCCTGAAAGCTTCATCCCACGCCGTGAATCTCAGTGTGAGGCATTCCCCGGACCAGGGAAGAGCCTGGGAGATTGAGGCCTACTCATTCTAGGATATGATTCCATATCCGTGTCAATTTCTGATACGAGCAAAGCAACACGCGAGCACTTTCCTTTCTCTACACATGTTGGATATCAAACATTTCATGCTGTTCACGGACCAAGAGATAAAGTTAGAGCCAGCGAAATTGAGAAATGACGAGTGGTAAGCGAGATATCTGCAAACGACATGTCGCGTGCAAGCGGGCGATGTACATTATGCGGCCGCATTCCATTCAAAAGTCTCACGAGTTTCCAGATATAGCAACAAAGTGAAGAACGTCACAATTATATCGGGTGAGGCTGGAGCTGAGGCTGGAGTTGAGGCGAAACAAGTCTCGTCAGCAAGCAAGCAACGTCAAGCAAAGGTGATGACGTCGGTCAGCTATTCATGATTTCTGGGGGCTGGTTGGTTGCATCAGCATGGGATATCCTGTGATGGGGAATATGATAGATAGCGGATGGTAATCCCACGGGCCGTGGAAGCACAGTCCAGCAAACGGATCAGGCAGAATCTTGGTACGATATAGTTAAACGCCGGTCTGATGAAAACAAGAACAACCGGTATACAAAAGAGCGAGAACGAGCCCGCCCCCGGGGGATATCCGAGACAGCCGTCCGTTCGTAATTACGGCCGGTCGGCGGTTCGGACGAGTCCGGCCGTCAAGCTTCCGCCACCCACAACCAGACCAGTTCTGGGTTGAGAACTCTCATAGTTTACATAGCAATCCTCATCATGATAGACTCTGGACACGAAACACGTCAGTTCCATCATCACATCTTGCGTGTACATAACATGGGAATAAAAATGCACCCTGAAATAGCCATCCATGCCAGGGCAAAACAAAGTAGGTACAGTATGCCATGATGCACAATTGATCATCATTCAGGGACCCCCCGACTGTGCCGAACCAGCCAAGAGACATGATGATCACTGTGGCGGCAATGGTTCAGGGCTGCAGTCGTGTCTGTACAAATGCTGCACAAGGTTGACAAAATAACACGGACAGTGTCTTTATTGGAGCACCGAGTTCTGCCAAAAAGGCTCTAATTTAAGCTGTGCATCATTGGTAGCATCTTGTGGGGATGGCCCAGAAAACACATATGGCTTGACGTTGCTTTCTTTGAGACGTCTGGCGTCTAGTTTCGAGTCGTTTCATGAGGTGAAGATCTGAATAAGGTAAAGGCACTGCAGTAGAGTACATACATATATGTGCTACGTGGAGGTTTAACTCGAGCATGAGAGATCGACAGCAGGGCTTCGCGTGTCTCACCGCGCCTCTGCCTTTGCCTCCAGACTGACATCACTTGGGGCTTAACACCAAAACCATGTGTATACAGGATCTTTTTTTAACTGGTTTCAAAACAAAAGCCCTTTGTTGAAAGAATAGTCTTTCACGAGAAAATCCTGCGTCGTCAGTTACCCCTCAATACCTGATGCGTAGCTCAAGAGATCAACACACCAACCCAGTCTAGCTAGCTGCCAAACGAGCACCGGCGCCCCCAAAGACAGCAAGATCCAAGGTGAGCAGCGGTCTGTTGAAAAAGGGTCCTGGATACTGCTGGTTGATTGGTTTCCAGACGAGCTTTGTTATAGTACCTCCATCCACTCACCTTTAACGGCAGCACACCACTGATCTACAATAGCAGTGTGCTTTTGAGGCAGGAAACTCTATGCAGATCTCTTTGGTTAGAGGATGATCCTGGGTAGGGTAAAGCAAAGAAGGAGGAAATCTGGGGATATGTTGTGTATTGTATCGTGTAGATATGTATAATGCATAAAATAAGTTAAGCTGTTTCCGATGCTGTCATCACATGTAGTTAGTCTTGTTGTTGCTGAAGAAGCTGTTGCGGCTAATGAGCGCCTCGACAAGGGGGCACCATGCACCAGGACGTGCGTCTCCGTCTCCGTCATCATGTTCCAGAGAGGGTGAGATTGGGTGAGAAGTGGGTGTGGCTTGGAGACACCATGTGGCTCGAGGGCTTCGAGACCATGGATACACCAGTTCTAGACTGTTGCTGTATTGTATGTACATATGCATGCATGTACTCTTCAGCCTATTCAACATCATTTGCTTTTATGCGAGCACGCGACAGATACATACATACATGGGAGGAGTATCGTGGCAGCTGCGTTCAGACCACGTAGCTACCTTAGCTATATACGACGTAGTTGTCTCACCAACTCTCTAATTTCCACGGGCTCTAACTAACGAGGCATGCACTTACAGTAGCTTCTTGGTATGTTGACTCGTGCTGATGGTTGTGTAAGCTGGTGACTCAGTATATACTTTTGATGTGAAGCACCTCTCAGGAGCCACAAAAGAAAGATTGCCATGTGCAATGACAGCAACAAGTGGGATAGAGTTTGGCAACGCGGGGAGATTGACAACTTTGCTTAAACTCAAACATGTCGGGGTCAAGAAATGCATGATTGCTGTGGCATACATATTGACATTAGGATCCTTTGGACGTCTTACAGAGGAGAAGCTACATACATACATAGTATGTCTGCAACAAGGCCCTGGTTTGGTCTGGGGACTGAGCATGGAAGGACAAGTCAAGATCAGCCCTTAATCAAGCCGAGATCCATTGATTGACAGACAATCTTGTGCATAATACGGATACATTAATAGTGACAACTGTACATACATAGGTAGTGAGTGACGTGAAGCGAAGCGAAGCATCCATCCAATATCTCCGCCCGGACTTCTCTCAGTGACTTTAGAGGGTGCCCAGCGACCGACGGAGAGCGAGGGCCGCCATAAATTACCCCCCGACAACCTGGATCAGAAGGGTCTGGCCGCATGGATAGACCGCCAGCCTGAGTAAAGCCAATCACAGACGTCGACATCGTCCCAGTGGCTTGCCCCCACCCCCCGTCAACTCGTTTATTCTGTCGCCCCCTTCTCAGCCAAGTAACTCTCTCTCACTCACCACTCATACTTAACCCATCATCATCACCACCACCAGTTTTTTTCCCACTGGCAATCCTTGTTCGTGTCGTGTGTTGGTTTACTACGACGGTCACTCCTCGCCCTTTTTCGCTTCCGAACTGGCTTCGCGAGGAAAGGAGATACGGGACTGCTCAAACCTACTTTCTTTGCTACACTAGCTATTCGACCAAGAAGGTAAGATAAAATAACATTCAACCACCTCACACCATCTAGAATTTATTGACAATTTTACAGAAATTTATCCAAAGTCTAACCCCCAAAGCCAGTCACTGAACTGAACTGAACTAGAACTCAAACTGCCCTGGTCCCTCTCCGCTCGGCGCGCCAGTAATTAATCCCTGGCATCATCGGGAGTTTCTGCATATCCATCCGGTGGACCCTTGCTCGCTGAGACGAGACGAGACAGCCTTGTCTTGTCTTAACTTTCAGCATCATCCTCCATCTTTTCTTGACTTGTCTTTGGACCCTCGCCCCATTCTTCTTCCCATCACATCCTACCTACCTTACCTGATCTCGCCTTATCTCGCCTTGTCCCTTCTCCTTGACCGACGAGCTCCTCTCAGTTACTGGGACCTGCTTCAACGCAAGGATTCCCCCACGGCCTTGGATACTTGATCTCGTGCCTCCCACTCCCTCCCTCACCCAATACCTTGACTACAGTTGCTCATCCAGCTCCTTGTCGCCAAAATGATTTCTACAATCTTGTAGCCGATACTTGCAACGCGCGAGCTTTTGCATTTAGGTTGCATTCCGACCTGCATACGTTGTGTCTACGACTTTACTTCTCATTCTCATCTTTGATTTAAAGTCTAATTCACCTTTCAAAGACCAACTTTTTCTCCCCACGATAACCTCACTCTACCTATTCAACCACCCGCCTACTTCCACCTTCGACCTTTACCTCTGGTACTAGTAACCCCCATACTCGTACTACTCTCTCTGCACCGCGATATTTTATCCGACATCTTCGTCAACACTCGACCTTTCGACTCCATCATCTTCTCAGAAAAGTCTGGTACCAGCTATAGACTATATACAACATGGCATCGAAACGCAACTCACGACTTTTTGTGGATGAACCCACACATGCCGGTAAAGGCCAACAAAACCCCAACGGAACACAATTCCGTTCAAGACAGGGCTCTCGTAGCTCCACAAGAGAAGAAATGAAGCAAGAAGCAGACGAAGACTTGTTCAAGGGCCGCGATACCTCGAATACCGGCCGTTCACAGAGCATTTCTGCCGTCAGCATGGAAACCTCCCTGTCGGCCGCATCCAGAACTAGCAATTCTAGTGGTAAGTTACACATGCTAGCCTGCGTCAATCGAGCCATCACTGACTTAGTCTTAGCATCATCCTCATCGGCATATCAGTCACAATCATCCGAATACACTGCGCCTCTCAATGGTCGGCCTCACAACTTTGGCGTTGTCTTTCCCGGTGTCTACCGAAGTAGCTATCCTAGGTCTCATGATTTCGAGTACATCAAGGGCCTGGGACTCAAGACGATTGTGTTAGTCGCCCCATCATGTGTTTTTGATAACTCCGCTGACCTCTCGTAGCACGCTTGTCAAGAAGGAAGAAATCGACCAAGATCTGGCCACATTCATCCATCGTGAGGGCATCCGACAAGTCGTCTTTGACATGAAGGGCACCAAGAAGGAGGCCATTCCTCTTGTCACGATGAAGGCCATCCTGAGCATTGTTCTCGACAAGTCGAACTACCCTCTACTCATCCACTGCAATCACGGAAAGCACCGAACTGGATGCGTTGTTGGAGTTGCCCGCAAGATTGCCGGCTGGGATGCTTCGAGCGTGGTTGCAGAGTACAAGAGCTACGCCGAACCCAAGGCTCGCGAATGCGATGTCAACTATCTTGATGAGTTCCAGGTCTCAACTCTGGTCATTCCTCAAATCAACGCGTCGACGAAAGATCTCTGTGTCAAGTGCAGTCGGTTTCAACCTCGCACATTCTTTCGAACTGTAATATTCTCTACTTTCGTCCTGTTGCTGTGGTTCCTCTCTGGGTCACAATTCAGCACAGCCGCAAAACCCGACCATCTTCTATGAGCGCGTCGTCCGAGCACGTGTCATGAGATCCCATCAAAACTTTGATCTTATACCGAAAATCTTCGCGTGAAAAGACACTTTTCCAAAAGAACACACACATGTACCACCAATACTTTTTCCTTTATACTTTTAAACAGCCTCGATTCTCAGGATACAACGACAGAAGAAGCTGAGCTCCTAAAAGAAGGATCTCACTTCCAAGCCAGATGTCTTGAGGTTTTCTATTCATGACATGGTATGCATTTCGACGGCACGGGCCGTATGGGTTTTGGGAGACGAATCAAGGGCTGAGAATGTCTTCCCGACTGGCGTTTTACTCTAAAGAGGCAGAGAGGCACTGAATGCTATAGTAGACTTGGGCTGAAGATGCCCCCCTTTCGACAAGGGTTTTGTATGCTGATGCGATGCGGGCGAAAGGCGCATTGGAATACAGGGTATGAGCTGTATTAATAGATACTCATCGACGATGGCAGGGCGTTGGGTAAAGTAGCACAAGAAGAAAAAAGTGTATCATTCATGAGTGTGCTGCCTGATGTGTGTGATAACAACCATGCTATTTCCGTACCTGCTTATGTGGTTGAAGCTATGCACAATGTTGAATGCGATGAGTTGTTATTACAAACCATATCCGATCCCATTGTTCTGACTCATCCCATTCTTTGCAGAGATATGACTAAGATGTCCGGCTCGGTTGAGGCTTTGATCCTATATTTGGGCGATATTGCATATTCGTATCTTCTGTCAGCACGGCCATAATGAGGGAATAGACTCAACTGCCACTCCTGCTTATAAGAGGAACGGTCTGCATGTTCTGGATCGCAGGCTCACTGTGCTTGTCAGATGCCATGGCACATCAGATAAATCTGCCTCATTGTCTCGTATATGCATCTAAAGGTGGTGGTAAGCTTGTTCCTGACGCATGCCGAGATCGTGCTGGTTCTATGATATGACCCTTCTCCAAGAATTCGAACGTCCTCACGCGGGCGTTACATCTATAATAGCAAGGGAATAATACATTTTGGTTGGTACGGGTGTGGTATACGAGAATGCGACATTTGGATTCTGCACAGCAAAGGTCTCCAGGGTTAGGAACTTTGTTGGCGCCCTGTACTTGGCATCGACCCTATAATGAAACTGATAAGAAAATGTTCCTTGTAATGAATTATCTCTATTTCCATCCATTCGCCCTAACTACCATCACCTAGGACTAATGACTCCGTGAAGTCTCATTAGACATATCATACACCTTATCATACACATCATACAACTCCAGTTCTAATTACCCCAGCGATTTCTCTCCACCCTCGCCTTCTCATCCTTCTCAAAATCCCCATTGGCATAAACCCAACCTCCAGCAACACAGTTCGCCGCACCCAGACCGATAGCAGTGCCTCGTACGACGCCCCGGATCGAGAAGCGTCCACGGAGAGGCTGACGGCGTCGTAGAGCCAGCAGAGCGTAGAGACCGGACCAGGCTGCGGTCAGGCCAGCACTGCCGGTTGGATAGCCGGAGAGGTTGAGGTAGGATGAGAAGAGCAGAGGAGGGGTGAAGATGAAGAGCGGCAGGGATGGGGGCCGGGCATGCAGGGCGGTGATGAGGGTTGCGAGAAGTGATGGGGGGAGTGAGGCAGCTGTGATGTAGTCAGTTTTGGGTGTTTCTCTTATATTGAGTTGAGTCATAAGCTGAGGTTGATGTGTTGCAAGGATGGGATGCGTGAGTATGAGTTTAGGAATTACTTACTGCCCCAAGCGTTAAGATAGTCAAAAACAGATTTGGATTTGACCTCCGTCACTGGACTTTCATTTGCCATGATCGCGATTGTGTAATCGAATATGCCTGTTGCAATTGATTGGCGCTTAGCGATGAGCTGTGAGTCGTGATAGATGCTCGCTCACAAAAGATTTGAGCTACCCCGGTCGATTTGTGACGTCGTGCATGATGACTAAGGCACTTTGACCTCCAACTTCTACCTAGAATGAAGTCACATGTCTTATCCAACGCCACGAGGGTTTCAATATCAGTCAGGCTACAGCGGACAAACGATCCTTCAACAACGTCCAACACAGGCATGAAACTCAATTTCTTTCGTCGAGATCTATTATTATTCTCGCTCCACTGCTGGTGAAGAGCTCTGGGGCCGAAACGTTTCGGCCTGGGGCTCTAGCTCTCGCTCCGCCACCCCCCAAACAGGTAGGTCATATCGTACATCAAGCTCATCAAGGAGAAAACATTCGATATTTCATGGCTTCCATTGTGTGCGCCTTGCCATCATCAAGAACGTCCAGACCTCCTCTATGTAAGTGTAAAAAAAAAAGACATGATGGGTGCTAAGAAATGTGTCTAACAAAGGAAACAAGTAACAGGATTAAAGGGGGTATATCAAGAAGTGAAGAGCCTAAAAGCTTATAATAGTCATACAGTTCCGTCCGTCGTGATGTCGTTAAATCCAAGTCAGCCTTACCCCACAATCACCGCCCGTTGTGGTAGTATCGCGGATCATGGCCGTAAGCGCTCTGGTCATACTCGCCCCAAGCTTCATTTGAGTAGCCTTGGCCATATTGCGAGCATCCCGCATCCCACTGTTGGTAGTTGGTGTCATATGCCTGCATGTTGAACTGGTCTCCCGAGGGTCCAGCCGTGGCATAGCCTGCCGGGGCCTGATCAGCACCCGAAAGCAGGTTGAGATCGAATCCGTCTTCAGGACTGAGCTGTGAGAAGTCGAATTGGCTCAGCACGCCTCCTGTCTCTTCTCCCGAGGCCGCTGTTCGAGAGTGTCCGTGATGCTTGCTCGACCGCTTGGAGGAGCTTCCCCCTCTTCGAGAGCTAGAGCTTGAGGGGCTGTCTCCGTCTGTGGACTTGCGAGGACTCTTCTTCTTGGAGCCTGAGCGGGTATACTCGCAGCGAAGTCCATTGCTACGACATCGTTCGCAGCCATTCTTGTCTCCACTGCACCGGAGCTAGAGACGATCTTGTCAGCAACTATGTTCTAAGCGAAAAAGGTCGACTAATCAACCGGGTATGGGAAGCCTGGCGCTTGGCCACTGCTTTGCAAGCGTACCTTTTTCTCATGACAACGATCGCAAGCCTGGTGGGAACTAGAGCGGGCCGTGACAGGGTCGAAGCCGTTGCGAACGCTCTGCACCTCATCCGTCTCAGGATCGTACTTCCAGGTTCCAAACATGGCTATTGCTGATTCTGACTCTGACTATTTCTGATAAAGGAAGAGTGAGGGAGTCTTGGGTGGCCATAGAAGGAATGGCAAGAGGGAGAATGATGATGTTGATAATAGGGAACTTGTTTGCACCGATAGATATCGATTGTGTGTAGATGTGCCTTGATAGAACTTGTGTGACTTATTCTCTGCCTGAATGGGAAGCATCTCGTGGCGTTTTTAAACCCCGGGGCACCTGGAATAGCTTCGAGGACAACCTTGAGGTCTTATAGGCAACCACGGGATTTTGACCCAACGATGGTGTTTGGCGAGCATCGATGACCCCATCCCAGTGGGCATGAGGCATCGTGCCGAGCCGCACTGCCAGGCTCCCGTCCATGGGATGTGATACCCTTTGGGCGAGTGAGGAATATGCTGTTGGTAGTATGTAAGGCCCCCCCCCTGTCTCCGATCTAAGTGATGCCCCGAGTCTCTGTCTAAGTCTTGCACACCGCGCTAGTCATGCCGGCTCTCTCGCATAATTATGTGATGCTACGTTTCTTTCTGAGGAATGATTGATTACGTTGTTCCTCTTTTTAGAATTTAGGCTGCCTTGGGTGAATGATGAAAGATTTTGAACCAAGATATTCCTTCGCGGTGCGTGTGCCGCTGGTCCAACGTCAAGTCAAGCTGGGTAGATTAAAGCTGAGTTGAGTTGTATTGTAGGTGCATCCCTGTGAGACGAGTGGTCCGTCCAACTCCACTCCGTGCCTGGAGGCTGTAGCTATTCCTACGAGTGTAATCCTGTCGAATAGGGGAAACTCTTAGTGCGACGATGTTTGATGTCTGTGTGGCTGTGTCTGCGTCTGCCCTGGATGTTCTAGCCCAGCTTAGCCCAGTATATATTGATAGTATGATAGAGTAACACTGCATTTGGGCCCCCAATTTCTTTGCTGTACTGGCGCTTATCGAAGTTTGAGGCGGCTATGTTGGGTGTCGTTGAGACGGATCCTTCTTTGGAGGATTCGAATGCACTGACTGCCGAGTGCCTTGCATCCTTCGATCTACACACACACACACATACATACATGATTGACAATATCTTCTGTTGGTTCATCTCAACGTGGGGGAAAAGACAGCGGCGCCGCAATTTTAGGCATAAGCCTCCACAATCGGTAGCGAGCCGACAAGCGAACCCTTGACCAAGCCGGGCAAAACATTAAATTAACCCCAATACAGACTACAACATTATCGTGTCATGCCGCCATAAAAAGACCGAGAATTGAGTCATCTGCTTAGCGGGACCATTGTTTTTTTTTCTCCGGTGGACCGTTCGTGATCCATAGAAGTCAAACGACAAATTACACAGAAATACGATCTAAAGTGGTTGCATGAGGTGCTTGGGGAGGGCACGGTGAGTCGATGTTCGATGGGGGTGGCAGGGCTGCTACCTATAGGTTATGATATGGATACATACCTATATCAGCCTTGTACGGCACGGCGTGTTGTATGAGTGGTGCCCGGAGGGTGAGGTGGTTCGGATTTAGGCAGACTGTGGGGGCTGAGGCTGGCCTGGCTGTCTGTCATTCTTGGAATCCCCTCATCACTGCATTATCATGGGACGACTGATTCGAAAGGCCTCAGTATAGCATCTCGTATATTTGTATCTTTCTATTCAAATTTGCTTACCCTGTATTTCGTAATGTCGTTTCTCATACTCGTAGACTCATCAATCTCATCTCTCATAACAATCATTTACCAGCTCAAACTTGACATCTACTTCACTCCGCTCAGCTCTGACATCGGGCGCCCGCGCCCAAATTCAAGCCCAATGCACACGTTTAATCTCCTTGATCTCGAGATACTCAACATCTCTAACCAGCTCATCCAGCGGAATATACTTGCCGAGCCTCTCCGTCTTCCCATTCTTCCAGTGAACGACAACCTTGGCGCTATCCTTGTTGGGCGCCAAGAAGGCCACAATGCGATCGCATGATGCCAGAGGATTTACTGAAATAGGAAACCAGAGAGTGTCCTTGGGCCGAATTTCGCTCCTGGTGCTGTCAGTTACCTGGATGACGTACCGGCCCGCCGAGTTTCGCTTGTTGCGGGGAGGTTTCGCGTCAGTAGGATGCACATCATGGTCGGGGAGATCCTTGTTGTGGCTATGAGATACGCCCGTGGGATGTGGGCAGCATTTGCAGCTACATGTTGTAGGATCCATGGTTCGAAAATCTCCTTGCATCTCCAGGGGCAGAATGTAAGTGCCGTAGGTTGAGGCGCGGTTCGCCCGACCACTGTTGAGAAAGGTGTTTATCTTTTTTGGCGATGAAAAATGTCGCTCTTCGTCTAAGCGAGAGCGTTGTTCGCTCTTAGTGCGGCTGCGATCGCTTCTCGCCCGAGACCCCTCCGATCTTGGACGAGAGCGTTGATCCCTTCTGGGGGAAGGACTCTCCTCTCTTTTTGAATGAGAGCGTTGATCCCTTCTAGGAGGACTCTCCCCTCTTTTTGAATAAGAGCGTTGATCCCTTCTAGGAGGACTCTCCTCTCTTTTTGAACGAGATCGTTGATCCCTTCTAGGAGGAGGACTTTCTTCTCTTGTTTGACGCAAGTATTGATACTCTGGAAAATTAGAGCGTGCTTGAAACTCGCCAGGTCTGCGTGAGTAGGAGTCCGAAGTTCGACTGTCGCGATACTTGCTGTTGAGTATCCGACCATAGTCGCTGAATGTCTTTTTCTTGTTAAAGAGTTGGTTTCGCACGCTGGTAGCTGCAGCATCAAGATCGTAGCGTCGCTTCGAGAAGAGCATAGTGGGATATGGGGTTGCTTCGGTTTACAGACCTGGCTTTTTGTGGATATGGGATTTGGAACAGCTTTGGAACAGTGATCCTTCTTGGTGATTGTGTAACAAGAATTCTCTTTCACCTTCGATGCCGGATCTTTAGGATATAAGTAGTGAATGCACGACGAGCATGGGCTCGTCTTTGTTGATGGCCCATTGAACAATGGACATGGGCATGGTGTTGAGTTGAACAAGAACTGTAAACATAGAATCTCGATATGTCTTTGTTGAAATCTCAAAATCACATATGTTGTTCACTTGAACAATACTGTCTCAGTCCATGTTCTGAGGGCCGGACCCGGAATTGATCAAACTGCTCCGCTTTCATCATCATCAAAGAACAGGGTCGTCAAAGAGTTCAAGTTACACAGTTACCGAGTCTCTGTTTAGCTTATGAATGTATGTTCAATTGATCGAGGTTCGAGTCTGTGCGAATAATTGAGTATGTATGTATGTAAGAATAGAATGTGGTCTTTTGACGGGCTTCGAGATAAGAGATCAATCGATGGAAGCCTTGGGAAGTCGGAAGAATATATCGCCATGAGGCTCGGAGCCGATAGCTGACTTTAGTGAGATAACGTCCCCTAAAAATTCAAGATACCTAACCCAATAACCAATAGTAGGCACCTATGGAGCTTATCTCATCCTTTTGCTTGCGGGAAACTTCCCCACAAGTGGCCGAAGGAGGCTAAAGGGTCCGTCCGGTGCGGCAAAAGCCACGGTGGAGGTGGAGGCCACACTCCAAAAGGCCAGCAAAGACATGTCCATTCCATTCCATCCCGCACTCAGATTCTGATCTTTGTTTCTTATCAACCCCAAACTTTGGTACTGCCTTTGTCCTTTTTCTTTCTTTCCTTATTCTCGTAAATCATTCTCGGTATCTTCAACCCATTAATCAAAATGGCTCTCTCTCCTCAGATGTAAGTCACCCTTCACGCGACAGCTTGTCGCGCGAATTCCTTGGTGGCGCAAATACAAAGAAGCAAGAATATTGACATGTTTGCGATAGCACCAACCTGATCATCATCTTGGGTATGATGCAGGTATCGAAGCGTGTTCCCTTCGATGACCCCTTCGTGCTCAACGTTGTCCGCGCCGTCTATCTCGCCAGCAACGTCATCATCGCTGGTCTCTACTTCTACACCCAGTTGAAGATCAACAAGAAGAAGGGTAAGACAACCCACCCCTCCGCTGAGGCGATTTGGACCATGACGATACTGACATAAGCTTCTACAGACTTGACAACCCTCAAGTATGTCGAGCCTGCCCCCATGGGCTCCTCTGAGGAGGGTAAGCTCGTCACCACCACCATCCACGCCTACGACAACGAGCAGATCCGCACCGCTTTCCGTGGTCAGGCTATGGGTATGGCCATGATGGCTTTCATGCACATCTACATGAAGTACACCAACCCTCTTCTTATCCAGAGCATCATCCCCCTCAAGAGCGCTTTCGAGAACAACATGGTCAAGATCCACGTCTTGGGCCATCCCGCCGCCGGCGACCTCAAGCGTCCCTTCAAGCAGGCCCAGGGCTTCATGAGCGCCATGCAGGGTGGCCCTGCCCAGAGCGACAAGAAGGCCGTCGAGGCTGCTGAGCGCGCTGGCCGTGGTGGTGCCAAGGAGGAGTAAGCTGGAATCATTAAAAGAAAGATTTGGGTGACAGGATAGGGTGGATTGTAAGTTAGGGCTGTGATAGACCTTGCTTGTACGATAATACAGGTGTCATGACTGGCAAAAGATTTGTGTTGTGGCGAATGTTAAATCCAAGGCATTGGGATATATCTGCAATTTATGAATGGCGTCTAATGCAAAAGTTGAATCGTATTAAGAGAATCCCAGGGTCTATTTCCTTGGTCAAGTTGTAAACTGTTTCTAGTGACTTGAAAAACTGCGTTGGTTTTGGTCACGTTTTCTCGTGTTAATTGGTGACATAATTCAGATTCCGAGATCGCGACAATCCGCCCCTCCACCACCGATCGCAGTCACATCCGAATCTTAGCTTGTCCCTTCAACTTCATTCTTTCTTTATTGCATACTTGCAAATCTGGTTCATTAGCTTCTGCAACTTGCTGCGAAACCCACGATTTCTCATTCTTCCGCCGATAGTATTTCCCATTACTCATCATGGACCGGCCATCCACGCCACCTCGTGCAACAAAGCCTGCGCCGGCTATCACTCCGCCTACACCAGAGGTTACAAAGCGCATAGTATGTTGGAAGCATAATCTAGGACTCGAGATTTCTTGATAGGCTGACCATTATTTAGGAAGAGAACCGACTCCGCGCAAAGGCGATCCGAGACCAGCGTGAAGCTGAACAGCGAGCGACAGGCACCGTGCCCGACATTCCGAAGAGCTCCGGAGGCTTTGTGCCAACAGAAGACGTTTATATCTCCAAAGCTGCCAACGGAAAGCGCCCATACAACTCCATCTCGACAGCGGAAGCTTCTAAGGGAACAAATCGAGATGGGCGTAATAAGGGCGATGAGGAGGCGCTCCGGCCGGCGCGCAAGTTCACAAAGTTTGTCGATTACAACATGAGTGCCATGACAGATACAAAAGGCGGTTTCTTGTCAACGGAGGATGATCCGCATAACTATGCCTTGGGTGGCAAGAAACCTGGGCAGCCTGAGGCGGAACAGCGACCGAAGCACATGAGCGTCCAGGAGTGGGAAAGACTACAACTGATACGGAATTTGAAGCGACAAAAGGCAGGCCCTTTTGAGCCGGGGTTGAGTGTGCTCGCCGATGAGGAGACGAGGAAGAAATGCCAGGATTGCAAGAGCTTGGAGATTGACTTTGTTTGGGAGGAGGTCTTCCATATCTGTGTCTGCAACAAGTGCAAGGAGAAGTATCCAGAGAAGTACTCTTTGTTGACAAAGACGGAGTGCAAAGAAGATTATCTTCTCACGGATCGTGAGTCGTTTTCCCCGGATTTTCAGATTACCATCGCTAATATTAAACAGCCGAGTTACGAGATCCCGAGCTACTACCCCATCTGTCCAAGCCAAATCCTCACAAATCTCATTGGCACGACATGATGCTTTTCCTACGATGCCAGGTAGAAGAGTATGCGATCAAGACAAAATGGGGCTCAGCAGAAGCCCTAGACGCTGAGTATGAGAGACGCGAGACACAAAAGAAAGCTCGCAAGGAGGCCAAGTTTAAAGAGAAGCTACTAGATCTGAAGAAAAAGACACGGACGGACGCTTTTCGCAGACAAGCTGGCAATCTGAGCAAGTCTGGTGCTAGCAAGTTTGGAGATGCGATAGGAGGTGGGAGGCATGTGCATGAATGGGGAAGGACTGTTGAGAAGGAGGATGGGACGACGGTTAGAACGTGTGTTGATTGTGGGATGGAGGTTGAGGAGATGGTGTTTTGAAGTCATGATACATTGTTTGGTGGCCATGAATTGGAATTGGGATTTCTCGATGAAGTCCCTGTTTTTTCTTCCAATGAAATCAGGCCATATAATCATTATATAACGAGAGTCATCTTTAAGAGCATTCTCTGGGCCTGATAAATTCTGCCGTTTTATATGGAGCTCTTAGCACCAGTCCAAGCCAGAGAGTTCAGCTTTACACCGTATAAACAGACAGACAATCGGCGCTAGTATAAAAGACAAATAATCTGTTTGCCAGCAAACAACACGTATTTTCGTTAACTACCTAACTAGCATCAAAATTCCCTGTTGATTGTCGGACCCTGTATCGTTGATCCGTAACCTTAGCCAGGGGTTTGTCTCCAAGTTGATGCCTGACAGCCTCATATCCATTCCCAGGACCAAGCTTGTTCAATCCTGATTGGCCAAAATCTCAGCGGCAAAGCGTCGATACAGAGTGTAGCACCAACTAGCAGCGTGGAAGTACAGGGAAGCAGCACACAGGACAGCACAACAGACAGACGCCGACAAGCTTAGCAGCACACGACCTAACCCTGATTTTTTCGCCCTATTATCGACAAAGAGAATCCTGCGATATAGACTTGGTTGTCTATCTATCTATCTTTCTATTTAGATAGCCCAGAACCGAATCTTTACCCAGACGACAACACGTGCCAAGGCTCGTCGAATCGTGCGCGCAGAGCTTCCAACCTCCAGCCTCTGGCCTCATCCTATCCCATCACCACCAAACACACCGAGCTTGTCCGACTTCGAACCGGCACTCGCTCGCCATCATCGCGCTCTCTCCCGTACCGACTCGAATCTCCATGCACCCGCCCAATTGAGAGAGGCGCGCCGCGATGGGCCCGAATGCTGGAAACGGCGTGGGCGGCCTGGAGATGGGGCCCATGATGCAGGGCAATGGCTCCAACCTGCCCCAGGCCACCGAATACACTCTCCAGGGCGTCATGCGATTTCTACAGACCGAATGGCACAGACATGAACGCGATAGGAACTCGTGGGAGATTGAGAAGCAGGAAATGAAGGGCCGCATCGCCAACCTCGAGGGCCAGGCGCGGAGGGCCGATGCCACTCAGCGCGTACTGAGGAAGTACGTGACTATGCTGGAGCGAAAAGTTAAGGAGCAGACGGCTCAGCTTCAGGGGCAGGAGGCTGTTGATGCTGAAACGGCTGCTAAGAACGACCGGGCAGCTAAGATACAAGAGAAGCTCAGATGTGAGCACCACCCGCTTGTGTGTCGACTTTGATATGCTAATATTATTGCAGCTTCCTTGGAGGAAATGCCCGTTCCCGGTGTCGATGGCGTTAACTACGACAAGCTTGACCGAGGTGATGAGGAAGCGCAACGACAAGATCTCAAGACCTTCCTCGATCAGTGCCAGTCCGAATTTATGTATCTTATGATCACCCCCGCAAACCCGCAACCGCCTCGAGAATCTCCCCCACTACCGATCATGGAGGATCTGCGAGAAGTTGAGGCATTCGGCATGCCAGCTCCCCAGCAGCAGTTCCAGCTACCTACAAGGAATGCCCAGAATCACGCTCAGGAGATGAACTCGAGGTTACCTCAGCAGAACCACGCGCCCCATGTTCAGAACCAGCAGCCTCATTTTGGCCAGAAGCAGTCGGAGCACCAGCCCCAGCCTATGGTGCGATCTGAGCACCCGCCCGTTATGTATCAAAATTCCAACAACGACTGGCCCACACCTGTATCAGTAACCTCTCGCCCGGTTGAGGAGCACATCCCTCAAGCGAACCATGCGGCAGAAGTTTTGGGCGGAATGGAGGAGTCTGCTGAACTTAGAGAGAAGCACTCTGCACCACCTGAAAACGACGGATGGGAATTTCCCGAGGGCACATTCCCTGAACCTGGAACCTCTCAACCTACTCAACCTCAACCGAACCGCCCTGATACCGATGCCTTTCCCACTGCTGACAACCCCCCTAAGTCGCCGACCCGACGAGATAGCTCCCACCGAAGAAAAGGCTCCATGTCTAGGAGACGAAGTGCCGATCATGAGCTAGCTTTGGCTGCCCAAAAAGCTGAGAGTGGTAATTTCAAGCTCAGATTTGGACTCCGAGGCCATCTCGACACTGTTCGCACCATCATTTTCTCTGGAGGCGGTAGCCCAGGAGAGCCCGAGATCTGTACCGGTGGAGACGATGGTATGATTAAACGTTTCCACATTCCTCGGTTAGACGGTCATCCCCCTGGAAGTTCTTCGCACACAGCGTCAGACTTGGATGTTACAGCCAACTTTACACACCGCGGTCACTCAGGAGCGATTCTTTGTCTGACATCATGGTCACCCTCGCCAAACTTCTCGACTGGAGGTCGCGCAACAGGCGATGGCTGGATATTCTCTGGCGGCCAAGATGCGACCATTCGGGTTTGGGAGCGTGGCAGGGTTGATCCTAAGGCAACTCTCGAGGGCCATACTGATGCTGTATGGGCTATCTGTGTTCTCCCAGCAACTCTTGGTTCAATATTCGGCAGCTCAAGTCCTTACGGTAACACAGATCGCATCTTGGTTGTATCGGGTGCTGCAGACGGCAGTGTTCGTCTGTGGTCAGTGAGCGCCCCTCCTCAGTTGAGCTCACCACAGCCTGGAACGAACCGAGCCATGACCGGTCGTGGAGGCCGAGTGCGCGGCAACTCGATGAGCTCCGGAAGTGGCTTCTCCAACAGCCCTCAACCTACTATCGCATCCAACTCGCCCTTCAACCACACACTTGTACACAACATCTCGAGGTCGGACGGTTCCACAGCTAGCCCAACATGCATTACGCCTCTGGGTACTACTGGTGAATCGTTTGTTGTCTCGTACTCAGATGCGGCCATTATTGTTTATGATACTCGAACCGGTGAACAGATCGGCAACATGGATAGCTTGGAAACATATGATCAGTCCAACAAGACCAGTGTCAATGCTGTTGTGGCGACGACAATCGGTCTTGACCAGGCTAATCAGACCCACAGCGGTAACATAGGCGAAGAAGATGCCAGCACAGGCGCTACTGGAGGTGGACGATCAATGGCTGGTTCAGGCGTTGAGGGAACTATCATCTCGGGCCACGAAGACCGCTTTATCAGGTTCTTCGATGCCAACAGCGGTAAGTTGAGTCAGAGACTAAGAATGACAAACACTAACGATTATCCAGGTCAATGTACATATAACATGGTTGCTCACCCCGACGCCATCTCCAGCCTTTCTCTCAGCCCCGACGGTCGTGAACTTGTCAGTGCTGGCCACGATGCCTCCCTCCGCTTCTGGAGTCTCGAGAAGAGAACCTGCACACAGGAAGTAACGAGCCACAGAGTAATGCGCGGCGAGGGTATCTGCGCCTGCGTATGGAGTCAAGACGGTAAATGGGTTGTCAGCGCTGGCGGTGACGGCGTGGTCAAGGTATTTGCACGATAATGGAGACGGCTTTGCATGTATGTATGTATGGATGGATTGATGTCATGATATTGAAGATCTTGGTACGGACGGACGGTGCATTGTTGCTTGGCGGACCATTTGTGGTGTTGCAGCAGTTGGATGGGGCTCAGCAACGAGAAACCCTGTGTCATACATAGTATCTGTGTGCTTGTGTTTTTTGGAGGACGATTTCGCTTATTCATACTACTCGTCGATACCCGGCATTTAGTGAGTTTCTTCTCTAGCATTATCGCGGGGGAGTGTATCCATAGTAATATGTATGTTTTTAATCCACTACACGAGGTATCGTGATGTCCTGCGTATTGCTAGGGCCCCAGTCCATCCAGTGCTCATTATATACAGCTCTTCTACTACCGTGTTATTTCAATAAATTAGCCACGCCTCGTGGATCCTTTTTACCTAAGTTTAGGTTATTAATTAGCTAAAATAGCAATAAGAATCTAATATTTGCACTAAGTATTAGGATTTCTTAGGGAAAAGGTATCCAAAGGGCGTGGCTAATTTATTGAGATAATACAGTAGGCCATTGCCCCAAGAGCTATACAACGGCTTGCTTCACTCATGGCCCGAGACAGTTCCCTCGAGGTATCTGCCCTCTGCTTCTCAGGGTCATCATTGAAGCCTGGGGGTAATTCTTCGCAGCCCATTCATTCCGCATGCTTTTGCTCTTGTCCAAAACATGCATCTTTAGCTGTCAGTAAGCCACCGGCCAGATATGAGGTTGGGACAAAAAGTAGCAGTCGTTGCCACCAGTTCAAGCGTCCAAGCACCCCACACACCAAGTTGAAGCCTTTCCTATTCATCCTCAACTCTCCAATCCCACAGCCCAAGAGGCCTAGGACACCCAGGAACTGGTTGAAACATTGCCTGTGAGACAAGTAATACCAGACAGTGGCGGCATAGCCGTAGTTCTCGGGGGCAGGAGGTATTGGCACGTATTCAAACATTCCACCAAATCGTAAAGGTCCTGAAATACAAAGGCCGACACAGGTGAGACCAATCGAAGCAATGGGGCATTGACGTATGGGTGAAAGCGGGCGGATGGTGATCATTTTGGCGATTGTAAGGTGATATTTCTTTTACGAGAATTTCTTGTGTGGGTGAGTATTCAGTGAATCAAGAGCTCAGAGGAGTGAAGTACCTACTAGGTAGCGAAGAGCGTAGGTTCGAGGGTGTAGATTGTAGAGTGTAGGTCGAAGAGTGCAGGTTTGCATGAGGATGAACATGGGGTCCTTGGCTCTTTATAGCAAAGACGATTTACTTTTTAGATTTATGAGTTATTGCGCGCATTTGTTGGACTTTAAATCTTACCTCGTGTTCTTTGAGTTGAGAAACTTGGAGTGTAAGAATGTGTAAGTACCTACATATGTAAGTTTGAGTTATTCTTATTACTCTTCAGATCGATCAAGTCAAACTGTAAAAAAGAAAAGGGAAAAGAGGAACAAAGTTCTATATACAATACACTTTAGGCATCAGTCACGATGCTCTCGCTACTAAATAATGCTTGGAATACAGATAGCAATGATCATAAATAAGCATTGATATAGCCAGTAGTTTCCACAACTATTCAAATTCACTACATATATGTATGTAACGAAAATACTCTAAACCTTCTCCATCACTAGCAAATGCCTATTAAGCTGAGACACAGACCCTATAACCCTTCCATAAAGATTGACACTTTGTACCGACCTTTGGATTCCACTTCACAAACTGAGCCATCGTGATCTTGTAGTACTTCTGGATAGAGTCGCAAGTTGTTTTTTCTGCCACCTCGTGATACTTCTTGCAATTCTTGGTCGTCTCGGGCATGATGGGCGCAAGGTCCTTGGAAGGATCGTTGGGCTTCTGTCCGATAACACCAACACATACATTATAGTCAACCCATAAACCCGTGCACTTGGTGCCCACTGCAGGATTCCACTTGATGAACTGCTCCAGTGTGATCTTGTAGTAGTCCTGAATCGAGGCGCAGGTGGTTGTCTTCTTGACCGGGTGGAACTTGTTGCAGTTTGTAACCATGCCTGTTTGGATTGGTGATGGTGTCTTGATACCGTTGGCGGGAGTGGTAGGGGTTGGAGGGCTCCAGCCAATAACCGAGACACAGACATGATAGCCCACCAAGAGAGATTGACAAGAGCTGCCTACGCTGGGATTCCAAGAGTAAAAGTCTTTCAGGGGTAGCTTATAATAGTCGCTGATGGAGGAGCATGTCGTTGTCTTCTGTACCTCGTGGAACTTGTTGCAGTTCTTGTGAATGCCGTCCTGGATTGGCGATGGGGTCTTGATACCGTTGCTTGGTGTTGTTGGCGACGCTGTAGGGGTTGGCTTGTAGTCGTCTGTCATGATGCAAACATGGTAACCCACTATCAGTGAACGACAGTCAGTGCCAACCGCAGGGTTCCACTTGTAGAAGTCTTTCAGGGGCAGCTTGTAGTAGTTCTCGATCGAGCTGCATGTAGTTTTCGTCTGTACCTCATGAAATTTGATGCAGTTCTTGGCCATGTTCTCCTGAATAGGGGAAGGGGTCTGAATTCCATTTGTAGGCGAAGGCTTGGTCGGAGACGGTTCAGTTCCAGCAACACCAACACAGGCGTAGACTTCAGACCACAACTTGCTGCAGTCAGCTTCGACAGAAGGGTTCCAAGTCACAAGTTGCTTCAAGGTAATGCCGTTCTTGGAGAGAAACTTGGAGCACGACATGCCCTTTTCCACAAAGTCAAACTTGGCACAGTTGTCAACCATATCTGGCTGCGTGGGCTGAGGAGTCTTGACTCCATTGGTAGGCGTAACAGTAGTAGCAGTCGTCTTGGTGGTAGTGCTTCCCTTGGAATCATTTCCCACGACACCAACACAGGCGTAGACTTCAGACCACAGCTTACTGCAGTCAGCCTCAACAGAAGGGTTCCAAGCCACGAGTTGCTTCAAGGTAATGCCGTTCTTGGAGAGAAACTTGGAGCAAGACATGCCCTTTTCCACAAAGTCAAACTTCGCACAGTTATTCACCATGTCTGGCTGTGTGGGCTCAGGAGTTTGGATGCCCTTGGTAGGGGTACTTCCACCAGCTGTTGTCTTGGTTGGGACGTTTGTGGGAACAGGCTCATTCTGAGTCTCTACACAGTAAGCCCAGCCAGTCTGGAAGTTACTGCAACCAGGTCCAAGTGAAGGATTCTGAAGAATTACCGTTAGCAGTAGTCTAGTATAATTTCAAGATCAGTTTCATTTACATACCCAGCGGAGCAATTGATCCATAGTGATCAGATATGGTTCAAGTATCTGTTCACAGGTGTCTCTGCCATCATTGTCGTGCCAGTAAACGCAGTACGGGCTAATATCTGCATGCGTTGGATATTTGGGTGAGAGGCCCATCAGCCTGATTGGCTGTTCCTGAGAATCTTTCTTGGGAGCTTCCTTGGAAGTCTCCTTAGGAGAAGATTCATTCTTGAACTGGCGAGGGATCATCATTGAAGCTGCATCTTGAGCCATGAACAAGAGTGAGGCTACAGCCAAAGGGCTTGCAGCCCAATTGAACTTGACCATGATGAGGAGAGTAACTGAGAGATTGAATCAAGGATGGATGGATGATGCGAATACCCTCATCGGAACAGAAAAGGCATGATAATTATAGTCAAATCTTTTCACCACAAGCCTTAGCATCAGGCCATGAACTGAATGTATCTTTCTATCAATCCGAGTACTGGTACATTGCTTGTCCTGTCTGGATTAGGTAGTCTTGGATTCCATATGATCATTTCTTTTCACCGTGCCGTATTCGGCAAATCTGTGTCTTCAACTCATGATCGCGGGAATCCTCTTTCTAGTAAAATGGTAACTTGTGTTGGTTGCTAGCGTTATGTTTGGCCCCCAAACTTGCCTGTTGTTCGTCACGTTGACTCCCAAAAGTGCATGTTGCTCCATAGTAAGGCCATACGGGAATCCTGCAGACACTTATTATCAATCACAAGCTAGTATCAGTTATCTCTAGTGTTGTTCTCCGGGTGGGCATCGGCAGGGAAGGCCCTGGATGCCTAAAAAGCATATTGCGGCTGAGTTGAATAACTTGGCTTAAAGGTAACGTCGCTCAGATTGTGGATAGGACTGCAGAAGAACTGATTACCCTCTTGCACATCGATAAACTACGCTAACTATTCACAATGGTACTTCACCTTCTCTGAACAGTTCTCCGAAAGACCACGGAGACTCTCCCGGTCGCTCGAAGCCGTCTGGTGTTGGTTCTACCAAACTTGTCACTTCATAGCCCTTTCGTCCCTCGAAACTGAAAAGAGACTTTCCTACCAATCTTTCATTGTGTATCAACATAGGAATCTTTCTCGGGTATTCTTTGTTCCACTCTGTCCAAGGAGTTATGCCAAACTCTTGATCTGGCATCAATGCTGCACTATGAGTCCAAGCTGTAGGAAGCCTTGTACCAGTAGCCAGCGTTCTCCACGGACGTCCGCTGGCTATCATGGCGAGTCTTTCGCTGTTGTGGGTCACATATGCCTCATCTCTCGTCCGGATGTATTGGGCGACAGTGTGGTTCAGTCCCGCCAGATGTGTGGTTGGAAATGACCATGTCTTTGTGCCATCGGCCCCTTTCCTTACGTGACAGCGCAAGAATGTTTGATGGATATCCCTTCTGAGGTAGCCACCTGACGGAGAATCCTTCAAAACTGTGATGTCCGCTGAAGCAGTCTCTGGCAGCTCCACCACCTGTTGCAATCCCTGAATCATCGAGGTCCAGACCGTTGAAGGCTGTGTCTGTGGACTTGTCTCTTGCCTTGTCACCTCACATTTTGCCGTCGCGATGCAGTTGATATGGAGACTTTGTAGATGAGGTAGGCTGATGGCCCGGAAGCTTTCGTCCGCGTCCCACGTTCCTAGCATTGCATCGCATACGTCTCTCAGATCGAGATGAACATGTTGCATACGAGGTAGCAAGCGGCGCAGGTCCTCGCAGACATGGGTGGGGTTGTCGCAGTCTATGACTACTACCGTAAGCTCTAGACTGATGCAACCTACAGGGAGGTTGTTGAGAAAGGCAGAAATGGTTGATTTCCTAACTCCGAAGTTGCCAAGCTGATGATGCTTCGCGAGGGAGAATGACTTGATATTACTCATCAATGGGATAATATCTGTTGCTACTTGCAGGATTTGTAGTTGAACTTGGTTGTGTCTGACTTGATCTACTGCTTCTCGCTGACTCGGGTAGAAAGTAAAGGTTCGTGTGAGAGAGGAGATAGCCTGTTGATCATGGCATGCTATGAAGCGATCTAATGACAGGCCACCGAGCAGCACTAGATCTCGATAGAGGATTGACAGGGAGATATCTCGCCACGCTCGATTCACAAACAGACAAGGAAAGATCTTATCATGACTCACATGGTGAAGAATCTTTGTGAGAAGTTCGGTGGGGAGAGTGCTAGCCATCGAAAGGAGTATAGATCGCGAGATGGATAGCGAGCGAGCAGGGACAAGATGAGACGAGGGCAAGGATAAAAGGATGGACGGGACGACGGTTTGGCCCGGGACTAGTAAGCATCTTAAATAGTTAAGTTATGTGCCGCCTTGGCGCTGCGGCGACAGGGATAAATCTAGTAGTTTATTACTCAACCAACAAACCATTTAGCAGGGTACCTTCGTATTTCTATCAGACCATTTTATAGTGCATACGGCATAGCATATGCAGGAACGAAAATTTATACCCAGTGAACGGGTAAAGGCGAGTTCCATTGCAAAGAGGAAAGGGATCAGCAAGATATCCGAATATGTCTTGTGGGTAACACATTGACAACTGAAGGAGCCCAAAGATACAGTACAAAATAATAGATGCTATATCTGAGAATATTTCACTATAAACGAGCGACATACATGAAATCAAAACATCTT
This sequence comes from Fusarium verrucosum, assembly GCA_013623715.1. Lineage (NCBI taxonomy): Eukaryota > Fungi > Ascomycota > Sordariomycetes > Hypocreales > Nectriaceae > Fusarium > Fusarium verrucosum. The sequence continues at coordinate 205,423 of JABFFJ010000233.1, forward strand.
TCCAGCGTCTGATTTATACCATATCTCTTACACCAAGATTCGCTGCCTTATGCAGCAGGGATGGAGAGGAAATCATCCTTGATCACCTAGTTGCACTTTCCAAAACCTGACTGACTAAAAGAACATGTCAGAGAAAAGTTTTACTTGGGAAACATTTCAAACAAGTTGACTTACCAGCCTAGATATTTGTCGCAGTTATACTCATCATCTCCGCAGTAGCCAGCAGCCGAGCAGCAGTCGCCAAACTTAGATCCCTTGCAAGTGAAGCCGCTCTTGTACGCACAAGTCCCATCTTTGGAGGGTGAGAGCGGCGCCTTTGTCGCTGTTGGCGCAGCTGTTGTAGATGAAGCCGTTGCAGTACCTTCAGAACAGCTGCCATCTTGACAGTTTCCAGGGCCACAGAACTTTTCACCAGAGCCGCACCTAGTAATTTATATCAGTATGTAGCAGAATAATTGTACTGCTGAGAATCATCAACTCACTTTCCTTCGAGGCCGCAACAGTTGCCGAATTCACTTCCGACGCACGTCGTGTTGAAGCTGATCTTTGGGCCACAAATACCATCTTTAGTGATGTTTCGGGGCATCTCGATGTCTTGATTCAAAATATTTTGATCAGAAATTATCTATCCTGTTGATTGATCAGGAATTGGGGATGGCTATACTAACCAACACAATAGGTTTCTCCAGGCACGAAACCATCACAATCCTTCCCAATGGTAGGGTTGGCAAGCATGAATTGCTCCAATGTCAGTTTGAACTGGGCAAGGACATCATCACATCCTGTCCAGACGTCTGTCTTGAATTCCATGCGACAATCTACTTCTTTTCCTTTAGATGCCTGGCGGTTAAAGAGGTCCAGGCCATCTGTGAGAGGTGAACAAATCGCACACTGAGCGGCAAGAAGAAAGCCGGCCAGATATTTTGAGCAGTACATATTGAGATTGTTGATTGGGGATGAATGATGAGAAACTTGGTGAAAGAAGATGGGTTTACAGGAGCACAATCGAAGGGGAGTACGAGGACTATCCATTCTTTCATCTGAACTAGAAACCTATTTCTGATCATGGGTCACTAACATACGAGGTTCTTTTGATCGAAGGAATCTGTGGTTGTTGGCTTGGCATACATAACTTAAACCTAGCCCTGCAATGTTACCCTGTGTTATACCAAGCCAACATTCGATGTCGCTTAATCACAAGCGTGCGCGATTTACTGGAGTAGTCTGAGGAAATCTCATCATGAGAAGGAAGTCACTTTCTGAAAAGAACGTTCCCAGGTCTGGCGTGGGATGGAGAAGAGGATGGATGGTTGATGAGTGGGAAATAAGAGAGAGGTGTATGTCCTGTTGAGCCATGCGAAATAAACCAACTTTGCAGTCTGTTTATCCGGATTTTTATGCTATCAACTATGGTCTATGAATAAAGATCGAAATGTTTCTTCCCTCTCATATCAGTGCAAGCCCAGGCTTGCTGCTGTTGTTGTCGTCGTTGTTGTTACCATCAGCTCAAGCCCAAGTATCTACCGTCAACGGCGTCGCCCAGTTTGGGGGGACTCCGGTATCTCAGAATGTACATGGCATACCTACCTTGGTTTACAATTGCGCCAAAGTACCGGCCTTGTGTGAGAATGTCCACAGGAAACACCTGCTGAACGCCTACACCTATACACCAACAATCAACAACGTCGCCCAACCAGCTGTCACTGGCCTGGGCACTATGCAAGGCAGATCATATGTTCAGCTACACCTTGACAGGGTAAACCCCTCTATAGATAAAAGAAAGAAGGTTTGCCCAGATAACTGGAAAGACCACCACCCGTGTCCAGAAACTAATCAGCCACCGTACGTTCAACCATGCCAGAAATAGGAGTAACTACCTACCTACCTATCTATGTATGATTTACTAACAATCTATACCAATTTAGGACTGTTCCAGCCGGAGCAGCGCTTGGGGAAGGCTCTTTTCCGCCTGCTAGATACAACCCAAGTGGCTATGTCATGGGCGACGCTGGTTTCAACAGGATTGCTAATGCAATGGGCCAGTTCTCTGGTATGATGTGGACCTGCGACGAGTTTCCCTTTGCTAGGTATGAGTCCTCTCCTCTCTCCCTTACTATTAAGATCCCAAAACTAAAATATTCGCTACTGTATGTAGTTCTGTCGAAGGAGGTTCTAATGCGATATCATATTGCGCCCCTCAGACCGCATTGTGTGCAAGCGTACCTCCTAGCCCATTTGGAGTATCTAGCGAGCAAGATTTCCAGAGCAATGCTATGATCAATCTAAGAGACAAGGTGATAAATGATCCGACACCGCCCGCGACAAGGGCAAGCGTAAGGGGCATATGGAGATACCATTTCAAGACCCAATTCCTAGGGGGCAGAGACTCTGACGCTTTGCATCTTGAGTACTACGCACCGAATGCTGAATGGATCGCTCGATATGGTCGAAAGCGCTCAATTCAAGGTCGCGATGTCGAAGAGAGCATTGTCCGAGTTATTCATGCGTATTACAACAACGGCACAGTGGAAAAGAGACATGAGCCCGTGTTCAAAGATGAGGTAAGGATGATACTATTCCTGCACGATACGGTGGGTAGCTACGAGAGATTGCTGATTGCTAACACCATTTTATAGTTCAAGATACTCCGCAGAACATGGGATGCACATCTTGCGTGCAACAGTTCTGAAGAGGCCCTTGCCCACAGCGCCATGAAGCGCTTCATGAAACGGATGCAGAAGCGTGATAACAACAACAAAAACACCGGCACCACTGCGATCAGCTCCGACTGGCTGAATGCTTCGGGCAACGGTACCAACCCAGCTCGTCAAGTTTACGAGGCTCTGGACAAGGCCCCGCCATTGCCAATTCTTGGGATTGCTCAAGACTTTGTCCAAGAGCAAAAAGAAGACAAGCCGGCTGAAGAGCCCTACATTGTGCGCGCTGTCAAGGCGAGCGACGAGAACAACACCTCTACTGCAGAAGTTAGCAGCACACTGACTTCGAGGGCTGTTGACAAGCCTGGGTGGATGTTCCGTCGCCAGTCACAACGACAGTGCGACTTTAGGACTCCATGTCCTGATGGCAGTTGCTGCAATAAAAAGGGACAGTGCGGCTACGGGAAGGAAGTCTGCGATGAGAAGGTCTGCGTTTCCAACTGCAAGGCCACAGCCGCCTGTGGAAAAGACAGTCTCAACGGCAAGGTAAAGTGTCCCCTCAACGTATGCTGCAGTGCCTATGGATACTGCGGTGTCGAGGACGACTTCTGCCGAAGTGGCAACAAAGACAATTCTTGTCAGAAGGGCTTTGGAAGCTGCAGCAAGGTTGAGCCTCCATCTTGTGGAGGACGCTCAGCCTTCGCGAGGAGCATTGGCTACTATCAGTTTGCCAATGTGCGCGAACGGCAGTGCAACCGCATCACGCCCAAGCAGATTCGCACCGAGGGTTTCACTCACTTGTACGGTGCATTTGCAACCATCGACCCGGACACATTTGCTGTGAAGCCATGGCACGAGGACGACGTCAAGTTGTACAAGGAGTTCACTGGTCTGAAGAAGAAGGGACTCGAGACTTGGATCGCCATCGGAGGCTGGACTTTCAACGACCCAGGAGCAACGCGGACCACGTTTAGTGACCTCTCTGCCAGCGCCGCACGCAGAGCACGATTCATCAAGTCTCTGGCTGGTTTCCTCGATGAACATGGATTCCAAGGCGTGGACCTTGACTGGGAGTAGTAAGTCACACCTCCTTCACTCACTCATGAACAACTTGCTAACGAGATGAACAGCCCAGGAGCTCCTGATCGCGGTGGTCGCGAGGAGGATACAGACAACTACGTGTCTCTCGTCAAGGAAATGCGAGCTGCATTTGGTACCAAGTATGGAATCAGTATCGCCATCCCCACGAGTTACTGGTACCTGCGATGGTTCAAGCCGAAGGAGATGCAGCAATACGTCGATTACATGGGCATCATGACTTATGATCTCCACGGACCGTGGGATGAGGATGTCAAGCAGGTTGGCCGTGTCATTCTCGGCCACACCAACATACCTGAGATTGCAAACTGGTCACTGCCACTATATTATGCCGGTGTCGATCCTGCAAAGGTCAACATGGGTCTTGCCTACTATGCCCGTGGCTACACGGCCGCCGATGCTAATTGCAATGGCGTCGGATGTAAGTGGTCCGGCACCAGTCGACCGGCTCCGTGCACCAACTTTGGCGGTGTCATGTCTCTCGAGGAGATTGAGAGGATGGTCAAAGAGGAGCCTGGAATCAAGCCACAGCTTCGTGTCAAAGACATGATGATGGAGCTCAAGTATGGTAACCAGTGGATTGGATATGACAACGAGGATACCATCTACATGAAGAAGCGCTGGGCCAGTAGCCGGTGCTTCGGCGGTACAATGGTGTGGAGTGTCGACATGTACTCGGGCTCTGGCAGCGGAGATACTCCTGACGATGGAGCCTCCGAAGACTCAGACGATCCTGGCGGAGGCCAAGGAGACGGCTCAGGTCTTATCTACATTGACCCCAAGATCTGGGAGGAGGATCAACCTGAGGTGAAGTGCATTCCGCCATGCACCATGGTCCTACCGCCGACTTCCCTCAAGAAGCCCATCACCCTGACTCTTCCGCCCTACGAGACCTCACTGGACGTCGCTTGGAGCGGTACGGATGGTTGGCACAGCACCATCCAAAAGACAACACTGACCGTCCCGGTTGTCACCATCACCACCATCGACGTTTGGCACATCACGGTGCGAGAGCAACGAAGCACGGTCACGAATATCTGGGAAACATACGATGTCACTCCCAGCATCAAGCTCCCAACATATACCATCACAAATAAGCTTCCCGAGTCCAGCAAAGACGGTGCAACCCAGCCTCCGGGAACCAGGACTATCACTCCTCCACCATACCCCTGGACTTACACGCCGCCATCAGATCAACCGACAACTACAACCACAACATCATCTGACGTTGTACCTATTTTCCCTATTGTAACCTGGCGTCCTGGAAAACCCGGTCCCCTGTGCAAGAAGAACTGCGGCAAGCCCTGTCGCGTCTTCTGCTCTTTTCCTTGTCTTCTCAACTGTCCAGACGGCGGCGGAGACTTTGCCGATCCACGCAATCCAAAGCCTCCAAAACTACCTGTACCACCACAGGCGACATTGCCGAAGCCTACAGGAAAGCCGATCAAGCCTAGCAACCTCCCAATTCCAGGTTCAAAGCCGCAGAACGAGGAGCACGAGAACGATGAGCAACAGTGTGCTCTCGAGTTCGGTCTCCCGCTTCCCACCTGGCGAGACCCGGAAACCACCACGAGCGTCAAGCCTAAGCCCACACCGCCCAAGCCGTCTCCCAAGCCTAACCCGAAGCCGCCGTCGCCAAATCCCGACACGGAGGAGGTCAAGTGCTACGGAAAGGGCCAATGGGTCAAACGAGCCTGGGCCATCGAAGCGCTGGAGTACTTTTGCGATAAATTTGAGGGTCAGGTGCTGGATGCGAACCAGCCCGACACCAAGCGCACTCTGACGTGCAAGCACGGCGTGGCCTGCACGGGAGATGCTCTTGGCTGCTGGACTGATGTTCTCATGAGCGTGACTGTCAAGAACGGGTGCCGCTTCACCATAGGCAACAAGGGGGCCAAGTCAGAGTGTGGCCGAATCCTGAGACGCATGATCGACGAGTGTGATACGGGTGGCACGGAGTACAAGAAGGGTGGCACCATGAGCAGCAATTGTGCGGATTGGAGGTTTGATCCCAATACTCGCAACGGGTGGACTGACAAGAAGGAACAGTGTTCGAATAGGTAGAACCTTGATGTATGTACGAGGTATGAGGCGATAGGTCAAAGTATATATGTATATAATTCTACAAGTCTTGTAACAATTGGAGCATAGATTACGTCGTCCGAGTTTCTCTGTCTAGAATAAAGTCAAACACAATTCATGTTGAGACTGCAAGCACTATAGATCTGATAGATCTGCCAGTGGGAGTTGGTGAATTTTCCCAATCAGGAAACTATTTATTCAGCTCGGCCAGGTTCCCCGGATCAATCAATCACCGACGTCAAAGCCGATGGACCTCGGCATCTTTGATATACCTACATACCTAATATCAACACTCAGATTATATACCATCCAAAGTCAAAACCTCATATTCTATCCGTCAATTGATAACACTTCCCAACATGTCGAACTATGAGACAGCCCAAGACCAATTCGTAACTGTAGATGGCATCAAATTCGCCTACCGACGCTTCGGCGCAGATCATGGAGTACCCCTCACGCTGCTCATGCATTTCAGGTGAATATCCCTTCAGTTCTCAACTTGAGGCATTAACTAATTCTTAAAGGGGCACAATGGATCACTGGGATCCAGCACTTATAAATCCCATCGCAGCTAAACGACCCATCATCACCATTGACAACGCCGGCGTGGGCCGCTCTGGAGGAGAAGTTCCTAAGCAACTCAAACAATGGGCGCAGTACTACATAGACGTCCTACATTCAATTGGCGTTAACGAGACTGATTTACTGGGCTTCTCTATGGGTGCATGTGCCGCGCAGCTCGTTGCCCTCAATGGACAAGGCTTAGTCCGTCGTCTTATTCTCTGCGGAGCGATGCCCAGTACAGGCGAGGGTGTAGTCCCAGCGCCTTCTCTAGAGCCGTTCAATCGACTCACTGCTGCCAAGACTGAAGAAGAGCATAAGGAAGCTTTCTTGATGGGACTGTTTAACACCTCAGAAAAGTGCAGGGCTGCGGGCGAAGTAGCGTGGAAGAGAATTACAGGCGCGCGCAAGAATATGTCTGATTATGTTGATCCCGCCAACTCTCACCGACAGGGTATTGCTTTTGCCAAGTTTATGGATCCGCAGCAGGCAAAGGATGCGTCTTATGATCGACTTGAGGAGCTTCGTATGCCTGTTTTGATTGCAAATGGTGAGTTGATCAGGCATCTGTGGAGTATGTGTTACTGACGGAAATCTAGGGAGCGAGGACCTTTTGATTCCAAGTGAAAATAGTATTTTGTTATGGAAGAAGCTGAAGAATGCTCAAGCTCAGCTGCATCTGTATCCAGATTCTGGACATGGGTTTATCTGGCAGTATGCGAATGAGTTTTCCAAGTTGATCAACATCTTCTTGGATGACGAGAAGAAACTATCAAGTCGCCTTTAGGCTTGAATATTATTTGATGTACTGTTTCTCACTATGAATTTCACAAACGTTTCAAATGGTAGTGTAATTGTATGCAAGTAAAGATTGTATGTATTTAACGCCTGTCCAAAAACACCCATGCCCAATCCCAAGTACCAAACCAAAAACTCCTTTTCCTCTATCCCTCAGGTTGCTATCTTACACAAACACCCCAGAACTTTACTTCTTGCACTTGCACTTGGGGTCAAACACCACAGGGCAATCGCAGCAAACATTATCCTTGGCCCAGGTGATGTGCGCACCCCAGTTGTAAACCTGGTTGAGAGTATTGTACTCAGAGTAAGCACTGGAGATCTTGCCAGTTTTCTGGTTCAAGAACACCATGTCGATGCCATTGCCGCGACCACGACGAGTTCCGCGGGGAACTTCAAAGTCGCCCTTCCAGTAAAAGGTGAAGGTGTTGCAGCCGTAGGCGATGGGGCCCTTGATGAAGGCGCTGGGGTCGTTGGTCTTTTCAGTGTTGCCTTTGATGAGCTGGTTGAGGTTCTTGTAGACGGGAGGAAAATCGTCGTTCTGAGTTGTTAGTGTGATGTGGTTGGTTGCTGACGGGAATATGCTTACCTTGGCGTACTTGTTGATCTGCTTGGATGATGAAGTCCACCAGATAGACTGAGAGTAAAACTTGACGTCGTCTTGAAAGATGGTCCTCGCCAGCGCTCCGCCATCGGTGATACCAGAGAACGTCGAGACGTATTTGTTGACTATAGACTCAAGCTTGCTCTTGGCTATGCACTTCGAATCGCTAGATTGAGCCTCCCCCTGCTTTCCGTTGGTGCTAGAAGAAGCCTGCTTCTGACCGACAGGCGCAAACTTGTTGGTCTCGGGGTGCTCATAGTTTCCTCCGTAGGCGTTGTATCCAGACCTGGGAACACCGCCAGGAGGGAGGAAGCCATCTGCCCTGCGGTGAATGTTTTTCGCTGTGGTTGAGAGGGCGCATGCCAGGATAGAGAGAGCGATATATGCCTTCATTGTGTATGTTGTGTCCGGTTTTGTTTTTAAGAGAGTGAAATTGATCCAAAAAGATCAAGATGGGAGTGGGAATTTCAAGTTGCTTCGTTTGTGGTTAAAGAGAGACTGAGACAAGCATCCGCAAACGGGAGGGAACTGGTCATCTTATACCGCATGAGTGCCAAATCCACTACCAGAAAAACTCAGATCATTACAGAGAATGGATATGTAGGTTTGAGCTATTGTTGCTCTAGATTCGTGCCTTGTGATAGTGGCCGTGGCAAAATTCCAGTTGTTCCTGGACTAGTCTCGATGCAGCGGGAGTGAATCCTGATATCTTCAATTGATCATTCGTAATCGATATCAAGCATGAATCATATAAGGATCATATTTCACACTTCAAGAGAGAATGATACTCCGATGCCCAGTTTCTGGAAGAATGTCTCATTTAGCACATGCACGTGGCTCAACTGAGACTATTGTCGTATCTTCAACAACATCCGAGACATACATAGACTTGGCATGTCCAAAGACGTTCCTGTGGCGTAGCTTAGTCCAGAACTAACCAAAGACCCTTACTCTAAGGAACCGGGTAAGTGAATGCTAAATCATGAGACAACACTTTGCCGAGCAATTTCGGAATGTGGTCTCCCATCGCCAGCCCCGACCCCAAAACATATCCGGAATGTGATACGTCGTCTATAGACCTTCCACACATGTCTTTTAGTTCACGGATCATCGTATTTTTCCGATTTAGAATCCTCCACTGTGCTTCGAGATCTGTGGTTATAGATAGCCACGTTCCGGCAACCAGGGCGAAGATGGGGAGCTTTGACGGCATTTATGCTAGTAATTTGAAATAATGTATCATTCTGGATGGATCTGTGGTGTCTAACTTCTCGCGGAGGATTTGGTTGATGAGGACTCGGTGGTGATGCCTCAGAAGCCGGTTCAGCCCAATAGCCACGGCGTTGATCGACAAGGCTTCTCATCAACTTCTGTCGATTGCTAAATGAAGCCCTACCAGGCACAAAAGCTTCTGCTTGGTTTCATAGGGTTCTTTTAGATTGAATACAAAGTTTCGCGGTTGTGTTCAAGTTCTAGAACTCAACGTAGTCGGTCGTCGGCGCAGAAAGTAGGAATGTTGTTAATAGCACCGTTATAGGAAGCCGCAGTGGCAGACGATGCATCTGGATCCTGATGTATTATATCTATTAATAAGACAAGGGTTTTGTCAGTACTAGCCATTCTAGGCGTATTGCTATCCTTTTTCGAGGGATAAGCAGAAGCAGACAAAAGGTCTATATGACATCTTCAGCCAGGAAGATCATGGACTTATCGGCAATAGGCAGAAGAAAGACCTCATCGTTCCCATCGCTTTTGGTACATTGGATACGATAAGAGGTGTTAAGGACAAAGATCGAGACGGGAGACAAGGCGAGGTGCTGGGCTTGCTGGTCGATAGGTCACCAGTGGCAGACCGCTTCCTGGTAGGTGTCTGGGCGAGGTAATGTCGGGAACACTGGAGTTCAGGCTTGAAGAACCGAGGCAATGTATCTGCTTCTCCTCTTGTATAAGTCTTGGCCATTGCCACAAGACCCTTGTCATTCCCAATCTGACTGAGAATGCCTGGGTATGAAAAGTCTTGGTAAAATATCTAGTCATATGAGATACCCCGAGACCCCGAAATATCATGACAATCAACCGACTCTTCGGTGAAGTGCGGCTTTAATTAGGTTTTATCCATTTCTACCATTGGACTGTACGTCTGGGGTAAATCGGGTACATGGCCACAATTTGTAAAGATCAGCCCTTGACCCTTGCTAGACCCGGGGAATAGTACCAGAGCGTCACCGCATAGAAGGAACTGCAGTATCTGTAAATGGCAACCTGAGCCGCGAATGCAACGATTTTTCGCATATTTCGGAATATTGTGGCTCTGGCTTCAACCGACACTTGGGAGCATGACCGTTGCATCCCCGCATTTACCCCACGATTGTTGATCAAGAACAGGTTTGAATCGGTCCGAACCTAATAACTAATGCACAGTCATGGGTTGTGGAAAATATGTCGAACCATGCGGTAGATATACGGTAATATGCTGTCTAAGTCGGTATGGGCATATATACCGTGCCACGGCGTAGGCAGTTTCACATACTCAGCCTTGTGTCCCAATCGCCCATCATGACACTCTCACATGCTGTGATACAACTCCTCTTTGCATCTCTGGCCGTTGGCCAGCAGGTCTATCTTGATGCCGAGGGTCCTACAGAGCGTCCTCAATGCAAGGCCACAAAGACAAGCGAGCCAAAATACACTTATACACCGTTCAGTTACACTCTCACTGAGACAGTAAGATATGCCACTTCGGTGCCATCTCCTACAACAACAACCACATATGCGAACCCACCAGAGTCCCTCATCACTCTTGTGCCTTCGCTGTCCTTCACCACCTGGGGAAAATGGGACCCTAATGCAACCACAAAAGCCTCAGACACAGATGACCCGTATGGGCAAGCCGCGTGGACTGCACTTTGGGAAGATGTAAACCCTACCAACTTCACCGAGACGGGAATCTATAGCACAACTGTATCACCCACTCCTATTCCAAGCAGTGAACTTGTCCTTCCGCCTAGGGACTACTTTGGTCCCACCGACTGCTACAACTTCCCCAAGGGCTTCAGCTTCGGAGTTGCCAGCTCTGCGAGTCAAGTTGAGGGTGCTACTGCCGAAGAGGGCAAGGCGCCGTCTCTCATGAACATTGTCGTTCAGGAAGATCGTCCCAAGGACTATGTGACCAACGAGCACTATTACTACTACAAGCAAGATATCGAGCGCGTTGCTGCTATGGGCGCCAAGCACTTCTCGTTCAGTATTGCGTGGACTAGAATCCTGCCATTTGCTCTACCTGGCACGCCTGTTAACCAAGAGGGAATTGATCACTACAACGATGTCATCAACTTTATTCTCGAGAAGGGCATGACCCCTGAAATCACGCTGCTTCACTTTGACACCCCTCTCCAGTTCTTTGCCGGCAACCTCACCCACGCTCTTGATAGAGGTAAGATCGGTTACCTCAATGGTGGCTATCAGAATGAGACTTTTCAAGATGCTTTTGTCCATTACGCCAAGGTTGTCATGGCACACTACGCTGACCGTGTGCCCGTCTGGTTCACCTACAACGAACCCCTTCTCTACTCATACAATGCCCTTGCACTCTACAACGTCGTCAAGTCTCATGCACGAGTTTATCACTGGTACAAGGAAGAGCTGGGAGGAAAGGGCAAGATTTCGTTCAAGCTCAACAACAACTTTGGTGTTCCGCGAGACCCCAAGAGTGAAGTTGATGTCTATGCTGCAGACCACTTCAATTCGATCCAGCTGGGACCGTTCTGCAATCCTATCTTCTTAGGCAAAGATTATCCCGAGTCGTTCAAGAAGACTTTTGATGATTATGTCCCACTGAGTGAGAAGGATCTCGAGTATATTGGCGGCACGGCAGACTTCCTAGGCGTTGACCCATACACCGCTACAGTCATCGCGCCACCTGTTCCAGACGACAAGGATAGCATTCTCGAATGTGCGACTAACTCATCCTCCACTTTCCGACCTTACTGCGTCAACGAGACAACCACAACGACGAACGGGTGGAAGATCGGCTATCGCTCTCAGAGCTACGTTTACATCACCCCAACCTACCTACGCAGCTACCTAAACTACCTTCACAACACATGGAAGACACCCATCGCTATTACAGAGTTTGGCTTCCCTGTCGCCGGCGAGGCGGAGAAGGAGTTGCCGGATCAGCTGTTTGACACCCCCCGAAGCATCTATTATTTGAGCTTCCTGTCCGAGACACTCAAAGCGATCTGGGAAGACGGCGTTGAGGTCATTGGAGCTTATGCCTGGTCATTCGCTGATAATTGGGAGTTTGGAGATTATGACCAGCACTTTGGTATTCAAACTGTGAATAGGACGACGCAGGAGAGGCGATATAAGAAGAGTTTCTTTGACATAGTGGACTTTATGAAGGCACGTGGTGTGGAGTAGGGATGGTGAGTACATAGAGAAATCACTTTATCTGGGTGAATAGAATCTAATTCTTTATCTTCTCACTCAAGTAAACCGAGCACCGTGTGAACATGAGAGCATCACACACACAAGAGTACACTCTTCGGCAACATGACAAGTCTATCAACGCTAAATGATTTGACTACATCATCGAATCAACGACATTTCTTAACAGATATTGGATCGTAGTATTATAATATGGAAGATTGATCTTCATCTTGACTACATAGACTCATTGCCCGCGAACGAGCATCTTCGTATACACAAATGCTATCCCATGTACAGATACATATTTAAAACAGCCAAGCAAGGAAGGTCTTGTAGAACCAACCTCCACGGTTGGGGCCCTCAGCCTCACGCTTGGCGGCCTGAGCAGCCAGGAACTCTTCCTCCTCACGGTCGATAATATCCTTGCCGGTGTAGAAGTCAACCTCATGGGGCTTGATACCACGAGACTTTGTGATGAACTTGTGCCCAAAGATAAGAATCAGGAACACGGGAATACCCAAGTAGCCAGTGATGAAGGTCTTGTACTTCTCACCACCAAGAATCTTGCCTGTAGCCTCATCCCTGACAAATACATCGTAGTTCTTGGTCAAGGCAATGAGAATACACATGGAGAGTGCGCCGACAGATCCCCACATGCCAAAGGGCGCGACGTAGGGAAGGGCCTCGTCTGCAAGGTTTTGGGCCTTCTTGGCACGGCACCACCAGATGTGAGTGGTGAGGATGGAGATCCACGACATGAGACCGAAGATGGTTGTCAAGTTGACAAAGTAGCCAAAGACCTTTGTCGAGTCATCCGAGACATTCATAAAGGCCAGGAGACAGAACGAAGCGGACATGGCCAGGGCGTAGATGGGAACACCGTGCTTATCAGTCTTCTTGAAGATAGCAGGGGCTGAGCCGTCAGAGGCAAGACCGTAGAGAGTTCGGCTGGCAATATAGAGATCCGAGTTGGAGGCGGAGAAGACAAAAATACAGATACAGGCGTTGATGATGTGAGGGAGGATCTTGACACCAGCGATATCGGCGGCAACAACGAAGGGCGAGGCAGAAGCACCGGCCTTGGCCTTGTTGGCAAAGGCAAGCTCCTCAGAGTTGTAGGGGACGATCATGCCGACGAGGAGGACGGACAGACAGTAGAAGAAGAGAATTCGGTAGAAGGTGAGCTTGATGGCGCGAGGAATAGTCTTGCGGGGGTTCTGGGCTTCAGCGACTGTGACACCGACGAGCTCAGTTCCGAGGTAGGCAAAGGTAGCGTTAACCATGCAAGACCAGAAGCCGAGGAATCGTCCAGTATCGCCATCCATGATATAAGTCTTGAAAGCACTGGGTCACGCTGTTAGTCGGGGTTCGGGAGGATTTCTAGAGTTTTGATATACATACCCAGGGTTCTTCCAGTATCGGAAACCCTTTCGGTCGTGGTCAGGACCACCGCCGAGGGCCATGATCAATGAGAAGAGGATTATACCAATGATGGTGATGACCTTAAACGAGGAGAGCCAGAATTCGAGTTCACCAAAGAATCGAATACCGAAGTAGTTGATAACGCAGATTACAACCAGGAAGATGGCAATAAAGACACCTGGATTTACTGTATCTCGATCAACCCAATATTGAATGACAAGAGCGGCAGCGGTGAGTTGGTTGGGCGTGACAATAATGTATTTGAACCAGTAACTATAAACTGTTAGTTCGAGTGGCTTTTAGGATTGACAAAACACTCACGTCCAGCCGAGCGCAAAACCGAGCGAAGGATCACAGAATCGAGAGGCATAACCAGTGAAACCAGCAGACATGGGGAGCCAAGCGGCCATCTCACCAAGAGCAGCCATGACAAGGAAGACGACAAAACCGACAAGGGTATAACAGATAAAGACAGAGCCGGGACCAGCTTGAGCCAAAGCCTTGCCAGTACCGATAATGAGACCCGTACCAATAGCACCACCAATGGCAATCATGGTGATGTGACGAGCCTTGAGACCTCTTTGCAGCGATGTCTCAGCGCTCGTCTCCAGACCGCGAATGTGCTGATCCTCGCCGAGGCCGACATCTTTGGTGGGAGCAGAGGCAGCATCATAACCCATGTCCGTCTTCTCGACGTCGTTTCCCTTCTCGACGCCGCTCATTTTGATTGGTGTTTAGGTGGTGTAAAAGGCCAAGATGCCAAGTCAGGAGGGCCAAGCTGCCAAGTTGAAGATGAGAGACCAAGCTTTTGGGGATCTGACGGCCAAGGACCTTGGCGATATTTCAAGATCCACGTTGCACGAAGAATGAAGGACAAGACGAAATGTGGGAGAAGAAGAGGGAGGGATGAGCACAGCTATATACGCCTGTTGTCTCTCTTATTGACAGGCAGCCGTACTCTAGCAGTGATACATAATTGATAGTCAATGCCAAGACAGTGCAACACTCCCCAGCCCAAGCTCAAAGTGGTAGCCATCGTATTACAATGGAACCTCAGGCGGACAGCTAGCTACTAGACACGCGAGGGGCGCCCGTTGATGAAGATCAATCACGTAACGGGATTGGGTACTGGGGGGGTTTGTTTGGTTACCACGTACAGTAGTAGCTCTAGCTTAATTCCAAGATCAACGGTCCAACTAACGCTCACTTAACCGTAAGACCCTGGATGCTATCTCTGCATCTGCCTGCAACTCTGTGGCGACATCCGGTGTGTGTGTGTGTGTGCTTCGCCCCCAATGTACATTACACTCTCCCACAGAATCACTGTTCCACGAGGATTCCAACGTCTCTGACATCGGGCGCAGGGCAGATTTGCAGGCTTTTTTTCTCCTCTGGCGTTGGTCTCATCTCTACAGTGACACCAACTCCAACTAGCAAAGATCGTCCCGGCACTTGATTATGGCACCGAGATTGGAGGAAAAACCAAAGCACGCAATGCAATGCTCATATTCTAGAAGCCCTAGAAAGAAAGATAAGCTTTGGCACACTGCTACGGGGCTACGGCATCTCCAATGGCTGCGTGAGAATTGGGATTACTACGTCGTACAGAGAGGCATCTTTTTCATGCTGGGAGAGATTCTTATTGTATCCACTGCTATCAAAGCAAGCCACTCCCCTTCAGGAAGGTCAGTTCGTTGAAAAGTTCCCGTGTGCGCGCGGTTGGAGATAGGCTTTACTGGTATTCCTCCGCTAGTAGCCTCCCTCCAAACCTTCAACCCCGGCCCGACCCAATCTTTATCTACCGTCTTGTCTCTGCGGGGAAGTCCAATGGATGACAGGATTGCAGATAGCAAGGGTGTCTCTGGCCAACACGAGCCCTGATTCAACGAGAAGTCTCTCGAGTGGAGAATGTTGGTGTCCACACCTTGAATAATATCATCACGTTCACATGATCTTTATCTCTCTCACGCACGCACCAAGGCAGGGATGTAGATTCCATCCCCGCATGCATATCACCCAGATACGTTCAAAGTTGGGTTTAGTCAGTGTTTTTAGTGAGAGAAGACACATTGCACTAAGGCGACTCCAATGGGTAGTGTCGCAAACAACTCTAACGACATGCTTAAAACAAAATCTGTTACCATATTATTAGCTAATTCTCCAACTCGACCCCAGCTCAGAATGCGGAGAGCCCGTGCAAGTGGTAATCACTTTCCTCTTCTGGTCTCTCGGGGTCGGGGGTCTCTCCGCATTCTGATGGTCCAGGCGGTTCTTGGCAGAAATAAGCACAAGAGGTAGGTAGATGGAGATGGTTTGTTTGTTTTGGGGAAGATATAGTAGATTTGGATGTTAGTTGTGGTCCGCGGGTAATTTCGTTTTGACATGACTAGCTAGTTCTCAGAGCCAACAATCTAATACAAACCTTGTTATGAAAATTCAGTTTCGGGAGAGACTGAGACATTTACAGTCATTGTGTGTGTAATTTGTTGTTATTGCGCGAGGGCGGAACTTGGACAGTGAGAGGCAAATCATGCCTTGTTGTATGCCTCTGCATTGCCGATCCGGAACCTTAGCCCCCAGGCTCTGGTCACGCCCACTATTATAATCTGACACGCTTAGGCTGATTCGTACATTATTTGGAGACTTATCATAATGTGAACCTAGATAAGGGCGAAGGGTTGGGCAGTAGACCCTACTAATACCATCACAAGCATTTAGACAGAGAACACGCCAATTTTACCATAAAGTCTAGAATATTACCTAGTTTGGGATGTGATTTCCTGGGATAAGAGAATGCAACAATAATTTCCTCAATGTCAACCCTTCGGACCCGAACATCCTTTCCAAGATACCAAGTGTCAATGGCGCTTTGCAGAGCCACGTCAAAAGCACGGATGCTAGGTCCAGCAGACAGCTGAGAGATAATCCTAAGCTTTGTTGGATTTTCATAACCATCAGTTAAGCTTAAGACAAGAGCCATACTAAACTAATCATTAGATGCTTCAAATCCTTGAAACCATGACTAATTTGCCTCATATGTGTCTCAAAGGCCAAGGCGCCGGTGAACCTGGAGTAAGCGGAATCGACATCCTAGCGCACACCAAATGATGTCAAGGTTAAAGAAGCTGAGGATAGTCTTGCGCTCATCTTCAAAGCTTCAAATTAATAGACCCCAGTCACTATCTACCCCTCAAAAGCCAAGACGTAGGTTTGGATCTGGGGCCCCAGCTAAGTCTGGGGATATTACGTGATAGCCGTCTGGAGATTCTGGGATCATGCATAAATGGTAACGCTAGAGAATTTATCGCAAGCTGAGACGTTATATTATCAAAGCTCAACATGATCTATGTCTTTTGAAGATATATCATGATGTGTGGTCTTGTAGTGGCGAAGGTGTTGGTTGGAGAGACCGTGGCCGGCGAAAACTCGGAGAGGTTGAAACCATTGCTGAGAAAAGGAATCAGAAATCATCAATCCTTGATAAGTGGAGGACAGTGGTAAATAAAGATATCTACTACTCTTATTATAGAAACTATTGCTTACTATCACAAAGCATAATGCACAGCAACCCAACACTCTTTACCCTTACTGGCACAACTCTTACCTCTAACTGCATCCTTTATCATGCTCCCAAACGCCTCATCGGGAGATGAAGTAGGCGTCTTAGATACATTACCACAACCTTGTTTCGTTCTTCCGTCTTTGATGCTGTAACTGGATATGAGAACTGCTATAGAAAGGCCACCGATGCTGGGGATGGTGACCGATATGAATTTGATCCGTCGGCAGTAGTGGCCAACAAAGTCGTCGTCAAAAGAACCTCGGGAATCTCAACTCTGCTATACTTGTGTGAAAATAAATCAGAGCCCAGGGAGAGAGAGCTTTTTCGAGAAAAATGGTCTTTATGAGCTCATCATCATATGCAAAACCTCTCCTTGCGATGCAACGTTGTAGTAAGCTGCTGTGCTAGCAACTCGTCTCAAGACTCACCCTGGTAGGCATTTGACAGGTGTGGTTGGATTTCTGGTCCATACTCAAACCACCATGGTACATTCAACCGTTTTGGCCATATCGAGCGCTGATTGGTAAGCCAAAGCCAGCTTATCTCGTACGAACAGTACTTCCTTTGCCGCTTACACATACGTCTCCCGAGATCGCGACCCCATTCAATACAGCGACACATGTTCAACATATGCCAATCAGAGGAAATCAACGCATAGCCGCAGTCTCATTATGCTTACCAAAGGTTCCAAGTCTTAAACAAATCCAGGGAATCCAATTCCATCCAAAGTAGACAAACCAGAAAATCTTCGGAGGGTCCAAGAATTCTCTTAAACTGTCTACCCTATAGTTACCGAGAAATTCCACATCCTCTCGAAAGAATAAGAATAATAATAGCTCTAAGTTATATCAATTATACTGAAATTCATGTGAAACCCTAATATACACATATCATCTACGAGATTATCATCGCCTCTTCAATATGGTCCAAAAGTTGGCGCAAAATCATGAGTGGTCATGTTATGATGGGCGGTATCGGCGCTTGAAAATAATGTTTTTGAAGGAAAATACGTAGAGAAATTGTTTATGGAACCAGAAACCAATATTTAGGCAAGAGAACGGGTAAAAATTTATCATAATCTACAATTGCTGTAGGGTGGCTTTATCATGCCTTGGGATAATATATGAATACTCCGGGGCAGTTCTCTAAACTCGTATGTATAATCTGCATTACGTTTAAATAGTGTTTTACCAGACCTAACTTTATATGTATATGCTATCTTCAGCCATGGGTAATGGGATCATATATTCGCTTCACGCAGCCGAATCGCACCACAAGATTGCACGGTCAGACCATTACAAGACAAGTTCACTAAACACCATCGGTATGCAAGCTGTTAGTCATAAACATTTTTCCTATCTAAAAGTCTAAAAAGTCCAGATATGACGGATTTCTATGATTTAATGGAAACTTGAGATCCCTCTCACTTAATCTTTGCGGGTGTCCGGGCCTTACTCCCAACATACCCCTTCCAAAGGGCACTTGTGTTGTCTGCCCTATCCGAAAGACGATGCCCTTGGATGCAAATGCTTCCTCAAGCTCTTTTATCTGCTCCTGAGGTGGCGCTTCATATGGGTCTACAGCAACGACACTCAGGTTCTGGAATCGGTGCAACTTCTCCGCCATGCCAAGTAAGTCGCGATGCATTTCTGGCCAAGCTAACACCATGCCGATATGAAGTATTCGTAATGACGAGGGAAGACTCGCCATAAAGATCTCGGGGCCGGATTCTTTCATCGAGTCAAACCGTTGTTTTCGTTCCTCTTCGTCGTCGAATACAGGGCCGTAAAGAAGAAGCTGCTCGACCTCGAGGATCTCAAGTCGGGGAAAGTCAATGAAGCTGGCGTCGCCCCGGAGTGATGAGTCCCAGCGTAGGAACATGGATATTTGTTCGATGAGATCTTGCGCGCCACCGGATGTGTGCTCCCACGTTGTGGTAGTGTAACATAATCGGCGTAATGATCGACTCACGGACGCAAGGTGATGGTGTTGAAGGATGGTGTATTTGTCCATATCGCAGAAGTACTCCAAGTCCTCGAGGACTGGACTGCGACGGAGTATTTTGGCTAGATTATCGGGGTCTAAGCCGTGTAATGATAGGCGACGGAGGCTTGCGAGGGCAGTATCCCAGGGTTCTGAGCGGAAGCGCTCACGGAGGGGAATGTCTGTCCCGCAGTCTGCGTCGCTGGCTACCAATACCTCAAGGTTCTGGGCCTTTGCTAGGATATCTTGCATCTGTTGTATATGACAACATTCGTCAGGATACTTGCCCTGGCCCGGTAGCACCAGATACTTGAGGTTTGGTAAGTAAAAGGGCGACTCTCTTATGTATTGAAGTCCTTCTTGCGATGATCGGTAAATAAGAAGTTGCTCTGCAAAAGGTGCAGCCATGATGCAAGCTTCTTGCAACCACTTTGAATCGATATTTTCATATGAAGTAAGAGCGCGGAAGCCAGCACGCTCACCAGCCTGTCGAAAGAGAGTCTGTGTTTGTTTAGAGATCCGAAGAGCAGTCACTTCTCTTAACGCAAAGAATGCTAAAGCACGGACATGCTTGGCCAGATCAGGTCGCTCAAGGAGAGTCCGCAGAAACGAGTGTAGAGTCTCAATCTCACGTCTCCTGGCTTCAGTATCACACCACCATTCGGGACTACTTGATGAATCAGATTGTCTCCCAGAGTGGTAGCAGTGATATAGAATAGGTTGTGCGGCGTTGCGAAAGCGTCGACATGTGCGGCTCAGTCGTGATAATGTTTGTTGAGCCTCAATGGCCTGATCGATCTCATCTGACGGGAGATCGACAACATGTGGATTCTGGCAATGTACACAGAGATTGCGGCATATGGAGGTAAATATCTCGATAGGAAGATCGTCAATGGAGAGCTGTCGTCGCTTTTGCCGTAAGGAAGGAATCTCTGTCTGGAATATTGGACTGCGAGACAAGAATCTCTCTCCGTGGAGGATATCTTGATCCATTCTGGCAACAAGATTCATGATATGATATGATGATGGTGATTTAGGCTGTAAGTCCAGGGATGTGGTTGTAAGAGTCAGTGTAAGGCGAAATGCGGTGATGAGATTGTAGGACCTGAGCGAAGGATTTAAGCCGCGAAAGTTGGAATATTATAAGAAATAACAGAGGTATAAAAACATGAATCATGGTAAATAAGTATGGTCCTCGGTAGAAAGGGGTCAAGTGATTAGAATAGGAGGAGATGTCAGATGCGGATGTTGAAGCGCAGGTGGATCTCATGTCTTACAGCGGCGTCCTCAAATACAGAGTACAGACCCGGAGCCGCTGAAGAAACCGGGGTTTACTAAATCGCAATTGGGTTCAAACGTTGGGCTTGAAGGATCGAGGCTAAAGTCAAGCCAATCGAATCTTGTGTTACGATCACCCATCCGAGAGGGGAGCAGGATCAAGGTCCCGGAGGTGCATCTTCCAGGGTTTGACAGCCAGGATCATGGCAAGATGGTGTTCGTATGCATGAGGTCTTTTTTTATGTGAGCCGACCAAGAGGGTAGTAGTCTCGGGCTTACGGGGGAATGCTAAAATGAAGCATCTGATGATGATGTTGTTGGACGGGGCAGAGCATGGTCTGTGTAAGTTGGAGAGATGTAAATGAGAGGGAGAAGAGAACAATCATCTCGGAACGAAACATGAAAAAAAAGCAAAGAAGCGTACATAGAAACGAACGTCTATCTGCAAGGGATCCAGATGCAAACACTCTTGCGAGGAAAAAGAAAAGAAAGTATACCAGGCTCTTGGGACGGACCAAATGGAACCAACTCTACAAGGTCAAGATCGCGAGGGCGAGACTCACCGAGAGCAACAAGTGGACCAAAGCGTGATCAAAGCTCCACTTCCCGCGATGGAATGGCCTCATTCTTGATCAGCCAAGCATCAATTAAACAGAGAGACCTTGCAAGTAATATACCCTCAACCAACCAGTACGATCTTGGACAGTGGGGTCGATTTCTACATCGCGTATCGAGCGGTGCAGAATGTGATAGCGCAGGATATCACAGTGCGTGCATCAAGTAGTAGCTAACTCCATATTATCTCGGCTGCTAACGTCAAATGGTAACATCGTCCATGGAAAACTCAGGAACGCGTGTAGTAAACGGACGAGGGGAATGAGACCGAGACCTTGTTAGCGCTGAGATATGGGTCGAAACATGGGCTGATGTGATCAAAGGCCTTAATAAGCTCTCGGGCGGCCTCATCGATGAGTCGTGGAATTTTATTTATAATTAATCTTGTTTTATTTTAGCAATTGGGGTTTGGTGTTTGGTCTTGACAGGTCGGTTAGCTATCAAACACCCTAATGCTGTTCACGCGGAGTCTTGTCTTTAGAGTAGAGGCGATCGACAGAAAGATGAGCCATCACATTTGGTGGAGTGAGCCACGGTACGATACCCGTGGTGGTGCTGTTGCCCACGTGACCTCGCACCGAGTCGCGTCACTTCCCAGGGCTGCTGCTACGTAACACCCGCGTCTCACCATAGTCACCGCGTAAAGGACATCCATAATTTCCACCACGTCACATCAGGGACTGAGTGGTTTGATTGTTTCACTCACGAATCGTCAGTCACTCAATATTCCACAGTCATGCCTGACCTGACCGGTATGTTCTTACCTGACATTCTCTTCTCCTCATCCGCCCTTACTAATGTCCGCAGAGGCGGATACCATCCGCATCCTCGTAGCAACCGATAATCATGTTGGTTACGAAGAGCGTGACCCGATTCGAAAGGACGACAGCTGGAGAACCTTTGATGAGATTTTGAACCTTGCCCGGACCGAAGATGTACGACTCATGGCCCATTACAATCAATCACAGCTCCTAACATGCACAGGTTGACATGGTTCTCCTCGCTGGTGATCTTTTTCACGACAACAAACCCTCCCGGAAATCACTCTACCAGGTCATGCGCACCCTCAGACAAAACTGTCTAGGAATGAAACCATGTCCCCTCGAATTTCTCTCCGATGCTGCATCTGTCTTTGAAGGTGCTTTCCCTCACGTCAACTACGAAGATCCCGACATCAACATTTCCATCCCTGTCTTTTCCATTCACGGCAACCACGACGACCCCTCTGGCGAAGGCAACTTTTGTTCGCTTGATCTTTTGCAAGCGAGTGGACTACTCAACTATTATGGCCGCGTTCCCGAAGCAGACAATATCGAGGCCAAGCCAATTCTACTGCAGAAAGGCCTTACAAAGTTGGCCCTCTTTGGATTGAGCAATGTTCGAGACGAGCGAATGTTTCGAACTTTTCGAGATCACAAAGTGAAATGGTTTCGACCTGGTGCCCAGATGGGTGACTGGTTCAACCTCCTGGCAGTCCATCAGAATCATCATGCTCATACAGCCACATCCTATCTCCCCGAGAATGTCCTGCCAGATTGGCTGGATCTTGTGGTCTGGGGTCACGAGCATGAATGTTTGATTGATCCTACACAGAACCCAGAAACAGGATTCCACGTCATGCAGCCTGGTTCATCTGTTGCAACTTCATTGATACCCGGCGAGGCAGTCCAGAAGCACGTTGCTATCGTGAGTGTGACAGGCAAAGACTTCAAGGTCGACAAGCTTCCACTCAAGAGTGTGCGCCCCTTTGTTACAAGGGAACTTATCCTCGCCCAAGACCAGCGCTTCAAGGGACTCGACAAGAAGAAAGATAACCGCCAAGAGGTGACCCGAAGACTTATGGAAGTGGTTGAGGAGATGATCGAGGAAGCCAACACGGATTGGGAAGCGATTCAAACAGACGAGGAGGCTCTGGAAGAACGACCCCTTCCGCTGATCCGCCTCAAAGTGGAGTACACAGCAGTGGATGGAGGCCAGTTCGAGATTGAGAATCCTCAGAGATTTTCAAATCGATTCGTTGGTAAAGTGGCCAATACGAATGATGTGGTCTACTTTTACCGCAAAAAGACATCACAGCGTAGGTTACAGTGCAATTTTGTCGAAACATTACTAACACGTCCTAGGCAAGGCAAATGCCGTTAATCCTACAGAAGCCCTTGAGGCACTTGAAGGTGCTGATGACATGGTCAAGGTCGAGAATCTGGTGCAAGATTTTCTGTCAGCACAGTCACTCAAAGTCCTTCCACAGGGACCCTTTGGTGATGCCGTGACCCAGTTCGTGACCAAGGATGACAAGCATGCGATGGAGCTGTTTGTGTCGGAGCATCTAACAGGTCAGGTTCGATCTATGCTCGGTCTCGAATCAGACGACGAAGATCTCAACAGTGCCATGGATATCTATCGCACTAGAATTGAACAGCAACAAGCTAGTGGTGTAAATACAGCACCGGCAGAGCGAAAGCGAGTTCTCAAACCAAAGCCAGCGACTTGGGACAGCGATTTCGATGGTAGCTGGGAGAACGAGCCAGATGCCTGGACGTATGAAGATGAGCAGCAGGCTGAAAGCTCTTCTCGCGCATCTATATCAGCGCCTGCGCCTGCACGAAAGACTGCACGAGGACGGGGCAAGGCAGCAGCAACACAACAGGATGAGGACTTGATGGATGAAGATGAGCCACCTGCCAAGAAGCCAGCGGCGAAACGAGCAACACGTACAACAAAAGCAGCACCAGCCAAAAAGGCGCCCGCAAAGGGACGAGGCCGGAAGATATTTGAGGATAGCGAGGAAGAGGAAGAAGACGTGGTTATGGAATCAGAAGATGAGCCTGCTCCACCTCCACCAAAGACACGACGGGCTGCTGCGGCGAAGAGCACAGCCAAGACTCCGGCAACTCGGGGAGCGGCTAAGACTACACGACAGACAAAGTTGAACTTTTCACAGTCGCAGAAGGGTAGTGGTACACAGAGCAAGGCGGTTGAGATAAGCGACGATGAGATTAGCGATGACGATGCGTTTGAGCCAGCGCCGGCGCCAGCACCACGAACTCGAAGGCGGGGATGATGTAAAATGGATACCCATATGTGGATGTAGGAAAAGTACAAAGATTTATGAATTCAAACGGTCACGACACTGACTACTATCCGATATCGCCTCCCACTCACTTCGGATCCGAAGTTGATGCCGCTGCGGGCCGCATATCATGATTTATGCGGGGTAGGTAGCTTCCAAGTTGGACTAGCTCCCTGCTTCTCACTCAGCTTGGATGAACCTTCAGTGGCATTTTATCTTACAAACCAAGACGCTGATGAAAGAGGCGCCGAGACATCCGCCGGGGACATGATAAAGATATTGACTGTCTGTACTGTGTTATACCTACTGTAGCAACAGCTCAATTTGTAATAGTGACTGCCCTGCCCCGCCCCAGCCTTCTATCTCAACATACCATACTTTAACTCACTCACCTGATTCTATATAACTGCTTGCTCTCCCCCAACTCACATTTCTCTCTTTTCTGTTGTACATTAACCAATTGATTCACAATGGCTGCAGCTGGTCACATCCGTCTCGGAACTGCCTCCCCCGGCACCCAATCCACCACCTCGTCCACAATCGCCCTCATCGACTCCCTCGCCCAGCGCGCCGCATCCTCCCACATTGACATCCTGCTCCTCCCCGAGGCCTTCATCGGCGGCTATCCCCGCGGCAGCTCCTTCGGTTGCGAGATTGGAAACCGCACCGCAGAGGGTCGCGATGAGTTTGCTCGTTACTTCGACCAGGCTATTGACCTCGGCGACACCGTTGGGCCTGCTGGTGGTGGCGCTGGTGTCAAGTGGGTGAAGAGACAGCTTGGTGAGGAGGATGAGGTTCGTGGCGATGGATCGCGTGAGGAGTTGGAGCGCATTGCGAGAGATACTGGTGTGTTTATTGTGGTGGGATGTATTGAGAAATCGGGTGGGAGCTTGTACTGCTCTGTTGTTTATGTTTGTCCCAAGGAGGGAATGCTTGGAAAGCGTCGCAAAGTCCTTCCTGTAAGCACTCCCCCTCCTTCAACTCGAGTTATCTTTACTAACATAACAGACCGGCTCTGAACGTCTCATCTGGGCGCAGGGCTCACCAAGCACCCTTCGCGCCGTGACAACCACCATCCGCGGCATTCGCATCAACCTCGCCGCCGCCATCTGCTGGGAAAACTACATGCCTCTCCTACGCCAGAGCCTCTACGCGCAAAACATCAACCTGTACCTCGCTCCCACCGCCGATAACCGCGATGCCTGGCTTGGTCTGATGCGCACCATTGGCGTTGAAGGACGCTGCTTCGTCGTCAGCAGCAACATGTGCATTCCCAAGGATACAGCCCCCGAAACGAACGGCCATACTGTGCGCCAGCGACGAGACTCGTGTTTGACAGAGGAGGGCTTCGAGATTGCCCTGCCGAAATCGCCTACGCATAAACGTCGCAAGTCGGTGTTTGATGAGGATGGGAATGAGATTGTTCTTGGCTGCGATGAGGATGGCGAGGCACCTACGCCACGACCTCCGTCTCCCATGAAGACCAAAACCATTCCTAGCAAGCTTTTTACCAGCAAACCTGCGTTTGTCTCGCGCGGCGGCTCTTCTGTCGTATCTCCATTCGGCGATGTCCTCGCTGGACCTCAGTGGGAGGATCCAGACGGATTGATCTTTTCAGATGTTGATTTCCGCGATTGTATTAGAGGTCGTCTTGATCTAGACGCAGCGGGAAGTTACTCTCGAAACGATGCGTTCAAGTTTAGTGTTGAGGGATTGAACTTGGATCCTCTTCCTTACTAAGTAGTTGAGGATGTATAAATAGTTTGTATCAGATTGTATAATGCTATAACGCCTGTATTTATGCAATGCCTTGTCTATGGGTATTCCTGCGCTTAAAAATTATCATTATTTAGACTCGTCACTTGGCGGTGTCCGTTGTCTCTGCTCTTCCAACACCTTGCGCTCTGTCTCGACTTGCTTCCTCTGTCTTTCAAGCGCTGCCTGCGCAAGGATTTCTCTCCGACTCATCCCAGCAGTTGAACCACCCCCAACACCTCCCAACACAAATTCACCACCTGTCCATCCTCCAAAGTCCTCGGGGTAATCCTCCTCTTCCTCATCATGGCCAGAAATAGTATATCGCGATGTTTCGCCGATCGTGTGTCCGCCTGATTTCCAATCCGCAGCGTCAACCTCCCGCTCAATCTGATGACACAAGTCCCAGAAGTTTCTATCGTGCGGACCGTGGACATTATGCGCGAGTTCGTGGCACAGCGTCTTGCGAATGGTTTTATAATCGCGATATCCATCGTGCGCATCTGTTCTCAATCGCAGTTCAATGACTTCTCCATTATTGCGGTTCAATCCCAAAATGCGACTTGTTCCCTCGTGCGTCGTCTGCGTATGCGAAAGAGGCTCCATTTCTGTGAGGAGTCCAACGGTGAATTTGTGCTTTGTCATGGCGGCGCGAATACCCGGGTCTTCCTTGAGTCGCAGAAGAAGTTTCTGACTGCGATCTGGATTCGGGAGGCCTTGGAGCGGTCGGACTTGAAGGAATGTATATTGCGAGTCTTGCGGGTTTCGGCGTGTGGATGCTGCGTGTCGAGCTTTACCCCGCTGAGCCATCCTCGCGGCATTGCGCTTTGCGACACGCTCAGCCATGTCCTGAACCTGTTGTATTTCTGCCGCTGGAGAGCCCATTAGGGTCAATGGCTTGTCCTTGAGGTCGAGGAGGAGCATATCGGGATTCTTGAAGGGCGCTTTGAGGAGGGGAGTCTTTGGGGCGAGGATCTTTTGGTTCGCGACGGGGATGTCGAGGGTTGCTTCGATTTCGTTGAAGAGGTCCGTGACGGTCGCATCTTGGGGGAAATCAAGGTCGTAGGATACTTTTCGGTGTGTGATTGAGAGTGTGAGCCAGGTCTGCTCGCTGTCGGACATGGGGGAGTCGGCCATGTTGGTACAGCAGCGAAGTGGCGATGGATGAATTGGGAGCGTTATGGTTACGGTTTGTAGGAAGAATTAGTTAAAGATGTTGAATGTATAATGACGTTATGATAAGGATGAGATAGTAGGGAGAGATATTCCTTTATATGTTGGAGTTGTTTGTAAGCAAGAAAGAGAGACTTTTGGTGTCGCATAACTTGATGCTATCGTGTTCGGGCACTTTCGGCATTTGCTTTGTAATACGTCACTGGCACTGCCTGGACGCCACTCTCTAAGCAGGACCGATTATTTATGGTTGATGATTACTTGGAGAATCGGACATAACGAAAGATGGGGTTCTTGGCTTATACCGATAAGTCCGGTTTAATTGAATACTTGTTGGAATTGTATTTTGAAGAATTACAAAGATATATATAATTGGTGATGATTGTTCAATTGGTAGAAGCAATGAGTAAATGCTTCACTGATTGAGTCTGCAGTGCAACTCACCACAGTCAATTACTTGCATCATTTAATGTGAAACACTGGCCAATAAATTAGTTCAGTGCGACACTGTATTTAATGCCATAATTTATTACGACTGTTTCAATAACTTGACCTCATCAACAAAGTCGGTAACCTACCCTGAATCAGCCTAAATGTGTAACCATCTCGTCCAAGCGACTATATTATACCGACCTATATGATAGCATCGTCTTTTCATCCCATCTTCCCTGCCTCGTTAACGAAGCACGAGACGGCCCGTGATGATCCCGTCCCGTGTGCCACAGACCACAAAAAAGAGCCTCATCACCAGCCTCACTTCATACGGTGATCTCCCGCTTGAATGAGACTATCAACGGCCAAAACGGTCACTCTAAAATGGACCAGACTTAAACTTTAGCTTCCGTGTCTAAGACATGGTCTACAATTTCACTTACTCCTGTTCGTATTAGTTACCGAGCTTACTCTTGACCATCACGGTTCACATATCTCATGTCTTCACCCGAAGTGTCACGTATCACATATCTTGAGAAACATGTTAAAACCCAAATTCAACCCTTTATTGACTCCTACTATACATAAAAACTGTATTAAACAAAGAGAGAAGCCGTTACTTCATGCCCAAACGCCGCGATATATCAAGCATAAGGGGAACAAAAAAACAGACGTCGTCGTCGCCGGATTATATAATAAACAAAGGCATTGCAAGGTTTTCATACTTATGCCCCTTCCCTAGATTACAGGTCACTATTGTCTATGCACTGTCAGATGAGAAAAGCGGACAGAAGAAGAAAGGGGTCCGCAGCCGGGGGAGGGGATAGGGTTAGTACTTACAAAAGTGCCAGTGTCAAATCACCGTGGATTCGGGCCTTGAGCTCGATTTCGATCTCGAGGTTGAGGTCGAGGTGCAGACTGAGGGCGTCGCTCTTACCACCGCCGCCCTGCTGTTGCTGTTGCTGCTGCATCTGCTGTTGCTGTTGCTGTTGTTGTTGCTGCTGTTGCATCTGCTGCTGCTGGCGTTGCTGCTGCATCTGCTGGTTCTTCTCGTCTCGCTGGGACAACTGCTTATGGCCCTCATCGTCAGATTCTTCGTCGAGCCACGCGGGACGTCGACGTCTTACATCGCCGGCCTTTGTAGCACCTCGCCTGCCGCCCTTGCGTCCGGGCTCAGCCTGCTGAGGGGGAGTAGCTGGTTCATTCTCCTCATCTTCAGACTCAGACTCGTCATCTTCGGAATCTTCCTCGGAGTCTTCTTCAGAGTCTTCTTCAGAGTCAAAGTCATCGTCATCATCCTCAGAGTCATCCTCGTCCTCGCTCTCCTCCTTGACGGGCTGTCGCTTCTTCTTGGCCTGCTCGGGCTTGGCCTCGTTGGTCTTGTCCTCAGCCTTAGAGTCGGCGCCATCCGCCTCCTTCTTTACATCCTCTGCCTTTTCCTCGGGCTTGGAATCTTCAGGCTTAGATTCCTTGGGAGTGGAATCTTCAGCCTTGGACTCCTCGGCCTTGGCTTGCTCAGGCTTCTCTTCAGGCTTCTCCTTGTCGTCGGGTGTCTCAGCCTTTGCGTTCTCGGTGTCGGGCTTAGACTCGTCCTTGGATTCTTCAGGCTTGGACTCAGACTCGGTTTGACCTTGCTGCTGAGTCTCTTGGCTCTGACCCTGCTCCTCTTGCTGGTTGTCGTTCTGAGCCTGGTTGAGAGGGTTGCTGTCGCTGCCCTGCTGCTGATTCTCCTGGTCTTGTCCTGGAGATTGAGGGGCCTGAGAGTCGTCTCGCTGCTGCGAGTCCTAAAGGAACTTAATCCCTGATCAGAGAACACAATTCACAATACTTACCTGCTGGTATGATGTAGACATATTGCGTGTGTTTGTGTTGTGTTGTGTTGTGTTGTGTTGTTGTGTTTATGTCTTGCGCTTCGCTTGATGAATAAGGAATGGGTTCAAAAAGAAATACTCAATGCTTGCTGATACAGTACAGTATGTAGTCGGTAAGTTGAAGTTGATTTCTAGACTAAAGTTCGAAGCATGGTTTTTGAGATTATACGTGTCGAGCAGAAACCTGTTACAGATTAAACTTGACTGACGCAATAAGTGTCATTGTATCGAAACCTTGACGGTTGAAGAACCGGTTTCTACATTATTGCTGCAAAGCACTGCAACATGCGAATCTACATGACAAGTCAGGGTGACGTAGAAAATGGCGTCCCAATCCCGGTCTTATGACGTTGTCCTACAGATTAGGGGTGTAATGGGTGGGAGGGAGTGTGAGCGAAGGAGTTGCAAGGATCATGAAATACCGTGTGTGTGGCTGGTGGGTGAGATGAATGGATCCTACAAAGTGGACTGGAATGAACGTCATGCTGTTCAACCATACCCTCACATACCTAATAACATACCTACAGTCGAAAAACAGGACAAAATACCAAACATGGTTATCGGATTACTTGCCATCACCGCTATCCCGACTGTTACGGGCGTGGGTAATGCCGTCAGTGCCCAGAAGAGACAGAATGAGAGTATGAGCAAGGAACAGGAAAAGTTCCACCTCACATTCATGCTGCCACAGAATGGAAAGATAGAAGAGGTTGGTCAAGGAGTTCTCGTGGACAAGAAGGTGAGTAAACTTCCTCTCCTCCAGACCAAATACTCACTCATATTACATAGATGTATCTCAACCTCTCAGATGCACCCGTGCAAGGCTACAGATTCTTGGGGTGGTTTTTCAAGTATCCCGGCGAAGAAGGGCATCTGGGACTGGTGAGCATGGTTTCGGACGACCCTCCAGCGCTGAACTGGATCTTTGTGGACAAAGACTCACACATGGTGACTTTTGGAGGGAAAAAGGATACCATCGGGCACGTCATAGGACCCTGGGGCTGGACTGCAGATGAGCGCTTCCTGACGCTCAAGGGAGATCATGATTCGTTTGTGGCGGTGCGAGATGATGAAGGGAAATGGTCTGTATACTGGGACCCGGAGGGTGATATTGAGGATGAGATTGACGACGAGGAGAGATGTCAGCCAGTGAGGCTTCGGAGACGGCCACAGCTTGGTATGGAAAGCAGTTATGTCAAGAAATAGTTAGCTTACACTCAGACTGCACTGAACGGACTGGGGTACAGTATGCATGTACATACAGTATGGTTTCGAGCTTGTAATGAATTAATGCACATGTTGAGATGGAGGGGTCGGGTCACATAAAGTGGGTTGAGTGAGCAGGGTATCTACTGGACTTCGATCTCGATCATGACCTCATGGGGTCCAAATCCTGTTATGAGGTTTCGTGTAGTCAAACTTATATCACGTCTCGTTCTTGGAGTTGACTTACTGTAATTTTCTTAGACTTGTATTTAGTGAGAAGCTATCTATATCATACTAATCCACTTGCACTTATACTCTTCACTTTCAACTTAACCTCAACTCAACCACCTCTTCTTCTTATCCCAACTTAAGCAAGCGATTCTCTAAAAACAAAAATGTCTTCCATGGAAAAGGACCGCGTCGAGTCTGACGACCAGACCATGTCCAGCGAAGAAGCTCCCCGACGAGAGCGCCGCAGCAAGAAGAAGGGCGGCAAGCGTCGCCAGCAAGCACCAGCCCAGCAGCAGCAGCAGTCTTCAGGACCCCTCGACCAGCTCCCCCTCGCCGGAGACCTGGGCAACACAGTCGGCGGCGTCACGGATGGAGTGACCAACACTCTGGGCGGCGTCACAGGTGGCCTGGGCGGTCTCACGGGCGGTCAGCAGCAGGGCGGCGGCGGCGATGCCGGCAAAGACACTCTGCGACTACGACTAGATCTCAACCTCGATATTGAGATCCAGCTCAAGGCGCGCATTCACGGCGACCTCGAGCTCTCTCTACTGTACGTTCTAAACCCCTCTTTCGTTGCTCTCCCTGTGGCCGTTGTATCTTACGAGGCTTGCAAATCTCCAGCACGGGATAAACGCCGAGGTGCTTTGCTTTACGAGCAGAGGCTAACTGCTTTGCGCTGTGCAGAAACTAGAACGTGTTCTCTATGGTTTTGGTCATGTTTTTGTACATGTCATGATGGTACCCATGTAATGATATTGCTGCTGTTGGTATTACTGTTACTGGTATTACGGCAGCTTGAATGGCGGCGCAACATGGTGTTTATTAATGATGGTTTACTACTGTTTCTGGGAGGGATAAATACTACTACAACTTACAATCCGATATATCTACAACCATTGAAGTTCTCTTTTCACAACAGTCCCTAATTAATTAATTACGTATCTATACTGTACAGTCTTACTATCAGCACTGACTGAGAACAGAGTGACGAAAATAATGCAACGTCAGATTGCATTGCATCAGACTAGTCAAGCCACCTCAACACCACCATCTAGGTCTAGTCCAACCGTTCCGCTCCAGCCAGGAACCAGCTCTTCTCAAAAGCTTGGTCGGAGAAGACAACAGGGACTAGGTTTTAGAGGCGCTTCAACCAATCACAGAACATTCTTGGCTAATAAACCAGGGTTCACGTTTTAACGTCTCGTCTCATCTTGGTCTTATCCCTGCTAGCCGTTCCCGGCGATCGTGATGAGCGCGGGCGATCAGAGAAACAGCCATGTCCTGGACATTATTCCCAGCCCAGATTTCTATCTTGGTTCTTGTATGTATCTTTGACTCTGTCTTTGCGGCTCTCGTGTGTTTCAACTATCTACCCCAAAGTCCCAGACACAGGGGTTAACCAGATATACTTTTCCCCAAGAATAGGGCCTCTCTATATTAATTACATGCTGCACTGCACTGACTGCAGCTAACCCCAAGACATACTAAAACCATCAATGTTCCAAGTTTATGTAACTAAACTGTCGTCATGTCCCCGCACAAACCAAGCTCTACCAGCCACACATCAACCTCAAAGCGACCCTTTTGGCACGGTGGCATCAGGTCAGCACTCTCCTCTGCCATCTCCATATTCCAGCCTTCTACCTCCAGACCCAGACCCAGGCCCAGACCCCCAACCGAGCTGAAGGATCAGCAGCAGCAGCAGCAAGAAAACCACCAACCCCAGCCTCAGCCTCAGGAACCCTCATCCGGCCCAAAACACCCCATTTCTATCCCAATGGCTTCCTCCACCCCTGATGACGATCCCACGCACAGCACCTACGAGGTCAACGTCCCAGTTAGCAATGGGAAATCCTCTGAACCAAAAGTCGCAAACCCAGAGATCCGCATACCCAGGATAAAGCCAGTATCTGAGAGCACAGATCAGCCGGATTCAAAACCACCGTCACCGCAGGACCTGGCTACTGGCCTCGACGGCAAGTACGTCGATGAGTTTGGCAACATCCTGGACTGGGACGGCACCGTCCTTGGCCGTGTAGAAGGCGATCTCCCGTCCATGGTAGGACGCCCAGTCATGCCATCGGGACAGGTCCTCGACGAGGATGGTGAAGTGGCTGGCCATGTTTGCGAAAACTACATCAAGCCGGCTCTCAAGCCACTCGCAGGCGGCCTCAAGGTCG
Source organism: Fusarium verrucosum (assembly GCA_013623715.1). NCBI lineage: Eukaryota > Fungi > Ascomycota > Sordariomycetes > Hypocreales > Nectriaceae > Fusarium > Fusarium verrucosum. The sequence goes on from JABFFJ010000233.1 coordinate 238,432, forward strand.
ATGATGATGGAAACATCTATGATGACCAGGGGAACAAGATTGGCAAGCTGGACAAGCCTATGCCGACGCACAACGGAACCGACAAAGTTTCCGATAGCAAGGACAAAGAGGAACAGGCCCAGGGTGCTGCAGGTGGAAGTGCCGGCACCAATGTCAATGCAAAGCCTTCTGGCGCTCCACGGCCTGACGAGCTGTTCCTGGACGTCAAGTCAACCTATGATGGGATTCAGCTCATCATCAAGATTCCAACAGTCTTCAATAGGAACCTTGTAAGTGAGACAAAGAGCAGTGGTAGCCAGACCGAGGCTACAGATACAACATAGTAGGTAGTTAGTAATCGATAATTACATACATACACTACTACTTATTTTTGGTGTGTTTCACAATTGTCCTACCTTCTCCATCAACCCCCGTCCATGCAAGTCAATTACATGCAATAAAGTAAGCCAAGCAACCAACCAAGGCAAGCATCCGCATCCATTCGTATGAGTGAAAGTGGCTCTCCTCACTCTCACGCATCAACGCCCCTCCACACCTCGGGACAGTAGAGTAGACCTCATGTGGCAACCCCTCCCGGTCACGCTACCTTAGTTCACCATTCACTCACTCTTACATACAGTTTATTTGCCATTCTGGCAGTTGAAAGCCGGTTGTTCATTGAGGCTACCGTGCTGCACACGCAACCAACCCCCTTCTCTAGGACTCACAAGCACAACCAGGTTCGCATCTCGATCCATACCTTGAATGTGCAAGCTCGTCTCAAAGATGGTGTGCATCTCTGCATCCGCAAGCCTGTTTTCCCACTCGTAGGACGTTCTCGTCGGGAAGCTCGAGGCCTCATCCCAGGACTTCAACACACATTGTGGCCTCGAGCTCTCCCGCCGTGCAACATTATCCATGTTAGGAGAGCTTCCTATAACGTCATCCAACAGCTCTCGCCACACCCTCCCACGCTTAGATCTTCAATCATGACGTGTGGCTGTTGTCTGATAACCAGGTGCGGCGCAGTATCATGGCCGTCACGGCTCCTAGCTAAGCTCACACTGACGTTTTGACTTTATCAATTGACGTGATGGAATGGCTGATGTAAAACTTGTTTTGTATAAGCCGTGTGTCGGTATAAGTAGTTCATGATGTGGTGGTGGTTGCGATCCTCAAGAAAACATCAATACATTCCATCTTTGGCCCATTTGCGAAGCGACGATCCAAACAATACCAGACCCCAACTAACACCACGATACCCCATAAACCCACTCTTATCTGAAAGGTACCCATACCTCGATCTTGAAGGAGCTGAAGAGCAAGACCAGCACACTATGGCAGACCTCTCCTCCCAGGTTCAAGATACAACAAAAGATACTGCTTCCAAAGAGCAGGACTCTCCTGGTGCGTTCACTGTCCTCTCACCAAGTTTGGCGCTTATCGTCCCCATTGCAGTCAATCTTGAGTCAGTCCCCAGGAGCGGAGCTGGCGTCGTGAATGATGCTGGAGATATCATAGATGACGCCGGCAACACTGTTGGCCGAATCGCCGACACCGATAACCTCAAGAACCTCGTTGGTAACGCCGTCAACAACGCCGGTGATATTGTCAGCTCCTCAGGTGATGTCCTCGGCAAGACTCTGCCCGTAGACAAGCCTGAGGATGAAGACTCCCACGACGAGGAGAAGAGCGAATATACAACCCAGACCAAAGACAAGAAGAAAGGAGGTCTGGGGAGTGCCCTCGGCAGCGTTACAGGTGCTGTTGGGAAGACACTTGGAGGAGTGACAGGTGCTGTCGGCGACACAACAAAGGGAGCCACAGACACTGTTGGCGATACAGCAAAAGGAGCCACAGACACTGTCGGCGATACAGCAAAAGGAGCCACAGATACTGTTGGTGATACAGCCGACACTGTGGGCCAGACAGGCAAGGATGCTGTTGGCGACGTAACTGATACCCTGGGAGCCAAGTCAGAGGCTACTTCTCAAGCTACCGACACAAAGACACCAGCCGAGACCCCCAAGGCACCTCAGGTCAAGGACGAGACACCTGATGTCAAGTCTGAGCAGGACCAGGATCAGAAGGACATCAGCCTGCAGGACCAAGAAGCTCCTGTTGATACTGATGACAAGCTTGAGGAGATTCCCCCAGAGCCTGTTAAGGAGACAACCGACAAGGCAGACGACACCGCCCAACAAGCCAAGGATATTCCTGAAGAGGCCAAGGAGGATGTTACCTCCAAGGTCGACGAGCAGGATGTCCCCAAGCCTGAGGATGTCGAGGACAAGCTTCAGGAGGAGGCAGGGGGTGCCCAGGACGAAGTTCCCAAGTCCGAGGCCCCCGAGCTTCCTGAAGGAGATGTTCCCAAGTCTCAGGCTCCTGGTGATGAGATTCCCGGTGGTGAAGCCCCTGGTGACGAAGGTGACAAGTCTAAAGCCCCTGGCGACGACTTGAAGTCTGTAGCTCCCGGAGAGGAGGCTGCTGGCGTCACAGACGAGCTCAAGAGCAAGGCTGCCGAGGGTGAAGAAGCCGCTGAGGATAAGGCTGCTGAACTCCCTGAGGATGCCAAGAGCAAGGCTGCTGAAGGCGAAGAGACCGCTGAAGGCAAGGTTGCTGAAGGTGAAGAAGTCGCTGGCGGTGTCACCGAAGAGGCTCAAGACAAGGCCGCCGAGGGTGAAGCAGCCGCCGAGGAGAAGGTTGCTGAGGGAGAAGAGGCTGCCAAGGAGCAACTCGACTTTACCATTCTCAATGGCACCACCGTTGACAAGGAGGGCAACCTCGTCAATGACAAGGGCGAGAAGCTTGGTAGGGTTGTTGAAGGAGAGCTCAAGCGACTCATTGGCCTCAGCTGCGACGACCAAGGTGTGATCTGGGACAAGACCGGCAAGCAACTTGGCAAAGCTGAGCCTATTCCTGAGTGGGACCGTGAGCAGAAGGATTTCTCTATCCTGAACGGTACCACCGTTGACAAGGAGGGCAACCTCGTCAACGACAAGGGCGACAAGCTTGGCAAACTCGTTGAAGGAGAGGTCAAGCAACTCATTGGCCTCAGCTGTGATGACCAAGGTGTTATCTGGGACAAGACCGGCAAGAAGGTCGGAAAGGCCGAGCCCATCCCCGAGTGGGACCGCGAGCAGAAGGACTTCTCCATCCTGAAGGGCACTACTGTCGATAAGGAGGGTAACCTGGTCAACGACAAGGGCCACCTCATCGGACGTGTCACTGAAGGCGAGATCAAGCAACTCATTGGTCTCACCTCTGACGATCAGGGTGACATTTGGGACAGGACTGGTAAGAAGGTCGGAAAGGCCGAGCCTCTCCCTGAGTGGGAGCGTGGTGAGCAGAAGGATTACAGCATCCTGAAGGGCACCACTGTCGACAAGAACGGAAACCTTGTCAACGAGAAGGGCCACCTCTTCGGCAAGGTTGTCGAGGGCGAGATCAAGCAGCTCATCGGCCTCACTGCTGATGACCAGGGCACCATCTGGGACAAGACTGGTAAGGCCGTTGGTAAGGCTGAGCCTCTTCCCGAATGGGAGCGTGGTGAGCAGAAGGACTTTTCTATTCTCAAGGGAGCCGTTGTCGACAAGGAGGGTGGTCTCGCCAACGACAAGGGAGACACCGTCGGCAAGGTCATTGAGGGTGAGGTCCGACAGCTCGTCGGTCTCAAGTCTGATGAGAACGGCAAGATCTGGAGAGACGGCAAGGTTGTCGGCCAGGCTGAGCCTCTCGCTGAGTGGGACCGCGTCCAGAAGAAGGACCGATCTATCCTCAAGGGCACCAAGGTCAACAAGACCGGCAAGCTTGTCGACGCCAACGGCACTGTTCTCGGCAAGGTCGTCGAGGGTGACCTGAAGGAGCTTCTCGGTAAGCGATCTGATGAGAACGGTGACATCTGGAACGACTCCGGTGAGGTTATCGGCAAGGGTGAGCCCGTCTCTGTCTCTGAGCGTGAGGAGAAGGCATCCGCTCCTTTCGAGAACTTCCCCGGCGCCACCGTTGAGTCTGACGGTCGTGTCATGTACCAGGGTGAGCAGGTTGGTGAGGTCATCGAGGGTGACCCCAAGCAGCTCAAGGGCAGCGAGGTCGATGAGGATGGTGACATTCTCGACCGCCGCGGCAACACTGTTGGCAAGGCCAAGCGCTGGGAAGCCCCTGAGGAAGAGGAAGAGAAGCCCGTCGACAACTCGGCTCTTGCTGGTAAGCGTGTCAACAAGGCCGGCAACGTCGTCAGCGAGTCTGGCGAGATCTACGGTCGTGTTATTGAGGGTGATGTCCAGAAGCTCGTCGGACGCATGTGTGACCGAGAGGGAAACATCCGAAGCGAGTCTGGCGACATCATCGGCAAGGCTGAGCTTGTCTCTGAGGGCGAGCGTGGCGGCAAGAAGGAGGGTGCTTTTGCTCAACTCCAGAACTGCACTGTTGCCAAGGATGGCAAGATCGTGAACGCTGCTGGTGAGACCGTTGGCAGACTTGTCATTGGCGATCCCAAGGCTCTCGTTGGACGTGCCGTTGACGACGACGGTGAGATCACCGACTCCAATGGTAATGTCATTGGAAAGGCTGAGCGCTGGGAGGAGCCTGAGAAGGAGGAGAAGCACAACCCTCTGGCCGGCCGAAGGGTCAACCGTGAGGGCAACGTCGTTGACCCTGATGGCAACATCATTGGCAAGCTTACTAGCGGTGATGTCCTCGACTGCCATGGCAAGGAGGTTGATGAGGATGGTGATGTTTTCAACCAGAAGGGTACTGTCATTGGTCACGTCACCCTTCTCGAGGACATTCCTCCTGAGGAAGAGCCCGAGCCTGAGGGTGAGACTGAGGAGGAGAGACTCAAGCGCGAGGAGATGGAGGCCGAGGAGGCCAAGAAGGCTGAGGAAGCTGAGAAGAACAAGAAGCTTGCTCAGTCACTGGCTTACCAGATCGAGCAATGTCTTGAGAAACTCCGACCCATCTGCAAGGCCATCAACGACAAGATCAGCGCTGCTGAGGCTCAGCCTCCTGAGGAGCGCGACGAGGAGCAGCTTGTCCGAGAGGTCAAACCTCTCATCGAGGATGGCGGTAAGATCCTGACTGAGACCAACGGTATTATTCGTGGTCTTGATCCTGATGGCCGTATCTCTCGCAACGCCAAGCAGAACACTGCTAGTGGTGAGGCCACTCCTGAGGAGGCTCACCTCGCCAACTTGCTCAAGGAGGTTAGTATTCCAGTCCCTTACCCTGAAGCATTAACTAACAGTACAACAGCTCTCTTCTGAGATTCAAAACACCATCGAGGAGGGCAAGCGCAAGCTCGAGGGTATGCCCCACGCCAAGAAGGAGATCAACCCTCTCTGGGGTCTCCTCGCAGAGCCTCTCTTCCAGATTGTCGCTGCTGTCGGTCTCCTGCTCAGCGGCGTGCTTGGCCTTGTTGGCAAGCTTCTCGGTCCCATCCTGGGTCCTCTGGTATGTTGCAACCACCGATTACAATGATTCGATCATCTTGCTAACGATTCTTCAGCTCAATGGCCTTGGTCTTGGTGGTCTGCTTGATGGTCTCCTCGGAGGTCTTGGTATCAAGAAGGTTCTCGGCGGCCTTGGCCTGGGCACTGTTGTCGGCACTATCACCGGCAAGAAATAAACGAATTGGTTAAAGGGTATCTCTTCATGAATTGTGTCTTTGGGAATTCTGGTAATGTAATAATTTGTATGATAGTTTGGAGTTTTGTCTAGCTTTAGCTTCACGAATTGCATGAATTGTTTGGCCAATGATGAGGCGCACTGAAATGATGGAGACTTTGATCGCGCGTCCGCATACGGCTTAGCCCCGCCCACCATAGATGATGAGTCAGCACAAAATCTACCTACAAATTTTCGACTTTTTTTTCCCACAAGCTCTTTCAATCTTGAACAACCAAAACACCATGACCAGCTTGCTTCTGGCGTGGCCTTTTTGAACGATGCAACGATGCGTCTCTTCCTCATTCGGCATGGAGAGACAGTCGACAACGTCGCAAACCTCTATGCCGGGTCTCGCGACTCAGCCCTGACTGCCCACGGCGTCATGCAAGCTCAAAGGCTAGCATCTCACCTCGCTGAGCACGCCACCATTGACCGCATCTTCTCGTCCAACCTCAGTCGCGCGGTCTATACCGCACAGGCTATCCTCGATGCGCAGAAACGCGCAAAGGATCTGAAATTGGTTCAGGTGTCGGAGCTGAGGGAAAAGGACTTTGGTACGGGTGAGGGCACCAAGATTGGGTCTGCGGCGAAGCATGAGGGTTCTGAGACACCGCAGGCGATGAGGAAGAGGGTTGATGTTTTCTTGGACGAGCATTTGCCTCGATTACACGAAGATTCCACCATCTGCATCGTCGCCCACGGTATCATTCTTGGTACTCTCTACAAGGCTCTCCGCGACAAGGTCTCCTCCACTGGTCCAGATGCTGAACCAGAAGGACAAGCGGGCTCTAGTTCTGCACGACCTGCATGGAGCAACACCGGCTACGTGGAGGCCATCATCACGAGCGATTCGCCATCCAGCAACCAAGGTCTGCAGATGCGCGTCGTGAAGACCAACAGCGTCGACCACCTCAAAGGTCTGAAAAAGACTCGAGGTGGAATTGGAAGCGCCAAGTTCGACGCCAAACAAAAGACGATGGACTCATTCTTCAAGCCCACGTCGCGAAAGCGCAAGCTTGAAGATGAGGACGTCGTATCTCGCTAAATGGTATGTTGAAAATTTTTCTTCCCAACTTTCTCACAACCCCCCAAGCTTTATGATGAAGAAGCAATTACACAGACCTGTACTGAAATACACAATGTGGAAACAATTTTGTCCAACCGCTGTCTGACAGCTTGTTCACAATTTATCTTTGTTGTCATTTTTTATGGTAACACTGGCTAACATTGAACTCATAGGTCTCATTACTTGAACGACATCGCATGATGATCGATAGCCTTGGTAGAATCATTACAAAAATACATATAATTTAAACATCCGTGCTTGTCTCGTCCACTCCCGTGAAAACTTTGTACATGCGTCTACTGACGGCTTGCCCAACGTTGCGGTCCGACAGGGTCCCATCTTTGTTGGCGCTCTTCCTCACGCCTTCGAGACGAGTTGGTCCAGCCTCCTCTAAGCCCCGGACCAGGTCACTGACTGTGTTGAACTCCATAGCTACTCCATATGCGATCGGGGCTGTGACTCGCACAATCTCCTGCAACATTCGGAGGTAGGTATCCTTTGTGTCCTCTCCCGTCTTGACCTGGCCACTCTCCATACAGAAGCCAGCTCCAAGCGTCGCAAGATCACGTTGCTTTCTGTAAGGTATTGTTGAGATGTGTTGGGTAAAGGTTAGGATCTGTTCGGCCGTTTCCATCGGTATCATAGTATGATGGATCAAGACCTCGTGCATAACCTGCAGCTGCAACAATGCATCTTCGACCAATTCCTCAGACACATATTCTTGAGGGGGGTTGTTCCGGCGACGACCAGAGGTAGAAGTTGAAGCTTCCTGGGCGCGGACGGTGGATGCAAATTGACGATTACGAAGGTTTCGGTTCTTGCGCATCCAAGGCGTGAGACCCTCGATCAGATAAACCATGTGGTGGTCGGCAAAATGTCTCTGCATCTTTTCGACGTGAGGTGAAATTTCGTCGTCTTGAACAAGCTTGACAAATTCGTCGGCATGCATGACAACGAGGGCATGCTTCCCATCTTGAATACGAAGGGGTATTGGCTCCCAGAGACCAATATCGTCATTATATTGACTGCGAACCTTTCTGCGCCATTTGATCACATTGTCGACCGGGCTGTCCCAAGTTGTGTACTGCACATCAAAGGATTCGAGCATGGCCTGAAGCTCGGTTTTGACGGTGGGATTTAGACTAGAGGGGATATCGACCATCATTTCTGGAGTCGAGATCTTCTTGTCTGTTCGCAACTTGTTGACCTCAGCCAAAGCAGCATTCCGTTCCTTTTCACGGATTTTGGCTTCCTTTGCTTCCTGTTTCTCGCGTCGCTTTGCCTCTTTTTCGACTTCTTTAGCTGCCGCCCTTGCTTCTTTTTCACGGGCTCGCTCTGCAGCTGATTTCGACGCCCCTGGCTTTGCCCGAGATCTTGATGATACAACATCGCTTTGCGAGCGCTGAAGCCGTGATCGGCGTCGCATTTTATCAACGTCGAAATTCGCAAGGTCTGGCAATTCGTCATCGGAACCTTCTTCATCATCAGAGTCATCAATGCTGATCACATCTCGGCTCTTTCCTGGTGGTGAAGAGTCGAAAGAGAAGACATCTGGAGCCGAACTCGAAATAGGATCCCATGCAGCGTTTTTCTTTGGGGCTGGTTTCGGGGCTGGCGCAGGCGGATCTATTATTGCTTCCGGTGCCTTTAACGTTGTCGGCGCTATCTGGGGGGAACTTGCGAAAGGGTCGGATGACTCGATAGGTCTTGCCACTGGTTTTGGTTTCGGAGGCGATCGTCGCACTGGTTGTGGTGAACTTGCGAAGGGATCAGAGTCATCGACGATAGTTTGCTCGACGGGTTTAGTAGAAGTATGGGTTGAAGGCCGCGTCTTGCCAGGTGATACGAGTAGTGGGGAGCTCGTGAGTTCGATAGGATCTGAAGTGACAGGAACTCGCACATTTCCGTCTGTCCGTACTGGTGGGAGGAAAGCTTGAGGTTCTGGGGCTGGAGAGATGCGCTTGAGGGGAGGCGGTTGCGCTGGAGGCGAAAGACGACGTCTCTTGTTCGAGTTTGCGTTGATCAATATCGGCTCATCGAGATCTATTGTGGTATCGAAATCATCGGACAGAAAGGAAAATGAGGCGGAATTGGCAGCGATACTGGGCTGGTGTTGTTTCTCCTGTTCAACGGTGTGACTACTCTCGGGAACTTGAGCAGAAGGTGGAATAGAATTGTTCGGCGGGGGGCTTGATGAGATGAGATCAATCACGTCAGGTGCCATTTTCTGCAAGTTACTCGTGCGAGCACCATCGATGGTCGCTGCTCTGAAATCGATGCTCTTCGTGATCAATCAATCAATAAGTGGGGCGATTGGGCTTGCGCGATGTGACGCGCCGACCTTGGCCAGCTTGGTTCAGATGGACACGAAAAACGCCAAAGTCACGTGCAGTCGTTAAAGAGGCTCCTAACCTATAGCGAACGATATGGGATATAGATAATGAACCTTGCAATAAAGCTCTGCTGGAAATAGTTTTCTAAGCATCTGATTGATAGAAAATAAATTCGATATAACCTAGAATCGCCTCTGCTCATTATTAAAGGCGTGTTACTTAACATTCCCTATATGTGAAGATATACGATTAGTTACCCTATCACGATAAAAAGGAACTAAGAGGAAACATATATCCACGCAATATTATTGTGTTATCCTAGACAGGGGCTATTGTATACGAGAAAATATTCGCGTATGTTAGGGAGCTTACTGTAGTAGGAGAAGAGTTGCGGACTAGGTAGTCAATAAAACTCGTTAACAATGTCTATCTACTCCAATAATGAGAATCTTAAGAGCAGGTATCCTAGGAGAGAAAGTATCTAGTACGACAGAACAGGTTTATAACATATTGTGTGTACACTTAGTATTAAGATAACACTGGTAGTCTATACTGCTCCCCCGTGTTTACTTATTCTGATCATCACTATAAGGGATGAAGCTCCATCCATAAGCTAGAAGCCTGCGGTATACTACCACCAACTATCTATTGATCATAACACATATACTCCTATCAATCCAGCCTTTTCTTGTCCATGTCTATCCGTACTATCGGTAATAATCTCTCAGCGAGCATTTAGTGTCGATCTTCAACAAGGACCGAAATGTCATTGAACTGAGCAGGCGTTGGTATTCAGCAGTGCAACGTCATTACTACATTGTAAATCCTCAATAAGGAGAGACCTTCTTGGCGTTTATCAGGAAGTAAGCTAAATGATTGTATTTCGATAACTCATGGCATGGGCGGCTCAGGATAGGGGCATGTGTAATATTAAACAGTAGCATCGTGAAGACGGAAGTTTCACGTTTGATGACAAGGGATTTGTGATGGTTTTCCCATATAGGGACTATCGCTATCGGCGAGATACGGCATCTATACTAGTACGTAGAAATATTTTGAGCCGCATTGTACTCCATAGCGAGTCCTTGTTTAATAGATCCAACTAACAGAGTGGAGGTATACAGATAGTACCTATGTACATATAGTATGTTGGTAGGTTCCACAGCATATATGCATTTCTACAATGTCCATACTCCGTATCCGTACTCCGTGCAACAATTCAATTATTTTCTAATATTGTCAAGAAGACATCTTGGCAACGGGCTCAACAGTGAGCGCCGACCTCGGTATTGTGATATTGGTGGATACCCTAGCCATTCATTGACAGCTACGGATACTGTGACAACGATGACCCCTGGTGTTTTTATGTAAGAGTGCGTTTAACAAACAAGCGACAAGAGAAATTGTTAAGGCTGACGAATGAGACAGGCTGAACGGCCGAGGGACCGGCAGTTCAGTTCAGTTCAGTTCATGCTGGGGACATGCATTCCAAGAAGTGGTTTCCCTGCATGGGACAGACTGTCTTAGACATCTTGATGCGTCTTGATTGATGTCTTGATTGGTAACAAGAGCATCAAACAAGACAGTTGGTAAGGATCAAGAGTTTAAAACTCGACGGACCAACAACTGTACAATAAGACAGGTCATGTGAAACTGATGAAAGAAGCAATAATTGACTGTAGCAAAAAAGTTCAAATACAAAGGTTTCATTGGGGTCGAGTGGGGGCCATGAACCTGAAACATTCCCTGGGCGTGGTGTGCTTGACCCCCGCGATTTATCTACGAGAGTTCAATACGACTCCAAACACGATAGAAACCATGCCCGTCACAGCAGTGATTGTTTCCACATCTTGCTTCTGATGTCGCGGAATGATGCCATTCGATAATGGAGCCAAGAAACCTCGCTTGGGCCGGGATGCCATGTGAGCTGAGCTCAAAGCTGGGTTGGGCTCAGTAGAACAAGGATGAACAAGATTTAAAGCCACTGTGACAACATGGTCTCAGGTGCCCGGAAATACTTTTGAGCACGATCTCTGTATCTCGCTAAGACCCTTGATCTTGCCGTGCGGTGCGGTAGGGTAACAGGAGAGAGATGGGATGAAAGCCACCGACTGGTTCGTAAAGGAGTCAATGCCATAGTTAGTTATCGGATGAATTGCTTAGTAGGTAGTTAGTTGTCTCGGGCGCCAAAAGCAATGGGATGAGATAGCGCGCATTGGGCGGTTGCTGGTACATGTCGCGTAGCACTGCATTGTCTGCGGCGTGTTACGCGTTGATATTCATGATGTCAATGCTACATATGTAGTATGTATGTACGGATTTTGATGGGCGACCGCTTTAACCGCAGGCTAGGTAGTAGGCAAGTTGGTAGTTCCATGATATGGGTCATTGACAACGCATCAAGAGCGAGCTAGGGCGGGCTGCGAGATTGAGTGTTTGCAGAATAAAGTCGATTAATGAGGTCCGCCGTTAAAACCAACGCCCAATAATAACGGTATTCTTCCAAACTGTTCCATCCGTGGAAACTTGGCGTGAAACCGGTATATTGATTACCGTCTCTACCTTGATTGGCTTGATCACAACTGTCACAACGCGACCACTTGCCGCTAGTTAGGACGCGTCGGATATTAGATCAGCCCCTGAATACAAAAAATATGAGCAAAGAGGCATCTGAGTTAAAGGAGGGTGGTTGGTGTGTTGTTGCTTGCCCAGGACAGAACAGGACAGGACACTCCCAAATAGGATGCGTTGTCTGGCTGGGATGGGTCAATTACCTACCTAGCTTCAGCATAACACGATTCATGAATCTGCATGTTGAACATCCCATTTTGAAAGAAATGAGGTCTTGACTCAAATGGCTTAATTGGCCTATCAAAACCCCAATCACTATTCTACAAGCCCATCCCACCAAATATTATAATATTAGGTACAGAGTTTATAGGTATTCTGATGCTAAGGGTCCAAACGTACAACCAACCCATTAAGAGGTTAAGAGGGTCCATGCCACTACTTTTTGCGCGGACCAGGTACGAGCACCGGGGATAGTTCCACTTAAAAATAGCAACCAACCAGTAGGCGCTCTCTCCGCCATCATCTAACCTAAAACGCATCTAGTCTATCCTTAGCAGCTCAGGGGTCAGGCAATCACGTCCATCAGACGCGAGGTACCTGACAACGTTGCCCGAGCCAGGCCAGCGCTAATGTACATCTAGTCCCATGAGCGGACTTGACAGCACTCCATCCATCCCACTGGCACTGGCACTCCCTAACTAAGCTGGCAGTGAGTGTGAGTAGGTGGTTGTGGTTACTCGACTCTTTCCTCTTACCTTACCCCTGGTGGGCTTGATTCCAATTCGAGTCTGTCCCGTCCCTTTTTTTCTTTTCGGGTGGATTTTCTACCTGCCTACTCCTTAATTGAAACCTCCAACGGCCAACGCCCAAATTATTTCTCCCATCGCATCATCATCATCATCATCTTCAACTTCCTTTCATTCCTCACATTCTCCTCCGCTCTCTCTTCAACTTTTTTACCCGACAAGGCCAGGCCCCTCCCTCCGCTAGCGACGTCGTCCCGCTCCACAACTGGAACGAGGAATCCAGCCCAGTCCTCGACAACTCCGTCGCCCGATCGTCCCTTGTCGGTCGCTTGTTTAATTACATTCCCCCTACACCCCTGGTCTGGATAAACAATCGACATCCGCCTTGCGCTCACTCGTCGAAACTTCTACGAGTCCCAAAAGTCAACTGCCGCACGTGAGACCGTCTGGAACACTTCACGATCCCCTCGATAACGACGACTTTCGTGGCGCTTCAATCATCTATGACGTTCTGAAAGACGACTGCTCCTCCCCAAGCGGAAGACAAGATTCAGAGAAGCCCTTGTGGCCTTCGAAGCTGCTTTGCGACATCCATTGCCGCTGACAACTTCCGATACCTGACACCGCGCATTTCCGCAACTTCGCCATGACGTCCTCGCCCCCGGCATCGCCGGGAGGAATCCCCCAACGGCCGATGAGTTCCATCGCCAGACCTCAACCTAGAAGCAGTAGCAGGTTGAGTATGACAAGCAAGACCGGAGGCGGGAGCAGAGCCTCGGACGACGACAGCCGGACAGCTGTCAAAGTCGGTAAGTCGACCACCATCGCCAACATTTCGAGACGCTGACCGTTGCTTGTGATATACCAGCTGTTCGTCTGCGACCTGCACTGAAACCAACCGATCCTGGGTACGATCTTATTCCTCAGCGATTCCAACGTGCTATGGTTCAGACGACCTCCGAGACCAGCTTGGCCATCGATGCACCTCAAGGTCGCAAACTTTTCGTTTTCGATCGAGTTTTCGGCTCCGATGTACAACAGGAAGGTGTTTGGAACTATGTTTCCGACTGTATCAACGCCTTTACTCAGGGATACAATGTATCTCTGTTGGCATATGGCCAGTCCGGCGCTGGTAAATCGTACACCATGGGTACTTCGGGCAGCGAACAGCACGACCCAGAGCTGATGGGTATGTTGAAACGACAAATAATTTTGCGCTTGCTAACCGCTGTTTAGGCGTTATCCCTAGAGCTGCTATGGCGCTGTTTGAGAAGCTCGATTCTCCCGATACAGCCAAATCCAAGGCCAAGGCCAATAGAAGCTCACTTTCCCATCTTAAAGGCCCCCGAACAAGCCTGGGCTCACAGAATTCGCTCGGTGACCGCGAGTGGTCGCTTAAAGCTAGTTATGTCGAGATTTACAACGAACAGCTGCGCGATCTTCTCGTCCCCGAAGCGACTCCGATGCACGAGCGCGTGAATGTGGCTATTCGCGAGGACACAAAGGGCAACATCATCTTGACGGGCCTTCGACAGGTCGAAATCAACTCGGTGGACGATCTCATGAACGCTCTCAAATTCGGCTCCTCTATCCGCCAGACTGATGCCACAGCCATCAACGCCAAATCGTCGCGATCCCATGCGGTCTTCTCTCTCAATCTCGTTCAGCGCAAGAATAAGTACGGTCAGGGCTCTGACAAGCGGGCCTCCGTACCGATCGAGGCAATGACGGGCCAGGAAATTACTGTGACCACCGACAGCAAGCTTCATTTTGTTGATTTGGCAGGAAGCGAAAGGCTTAAGAACACGGGTGCTCAGGGTGATCGTGCTAAGGAGGGTATCTCTATCAACGCCGGTCTTGCCTCCCTTGGTAAAGTTATCAGCCAGCTCTCATCCAGAAACGCCGGATCCCATGTTTCGTATCGCGACTCTCGATTGACTCGACTGCTGCAAGATTCACTTGGCGGCAATGCCATCACTTACATGATTGCATGTGTTACACCAGCCGAATTTCACTTGAGCGAAACCCTGAACACTGTCCAGTATGCTCAACGGGCTCGAGCAATTCAGTCGAAACCACGTATTCAGCAAATGGAGGAGGGCGACAAGCAGGCTGTGATTGACCGCCTCAAAGCTGAGGTTTCTTTCCTCCGGGAACAGATTCGCAGCGCCGAGCATCGCAGTCACAGCCCTCGACGTAGTGCCCCAGGAACTAGCGAACGATCTGATCGCCAGAACGAGCGTGAGACTGAACTGCAAAATCAACTCCTGGACACCCAAGAGAGTTATACTGCCTTGAGCCAGCGCCATGCACGACTAATTGCCGAGATGGCCCGCGCTCGTGAAAACGAATCCGATACCAACAACCACGAGGACTTTGGCGATACGGCAACTGACCGCCTCAACCGATCGAATTCGTTTGCGCAAGCTGTTGAGCAGGTCGTTATGGAATACGAGAAAACAATCCAGTCTCTTGAGCAGTCCCTATCCAGTACTCGCAGCACACTGTCCAGCACCGAGGCCAACCTTCTCGAGAAGGAGACAAAATGTGCTTATGTGGAGACTATCAACTCGCAGCTCCAGAGTCGACTGCAGAAGCTTATGGACCGGGAGAACAACACCGAGAGTTATCTTCACGACCTCGAGGCCAAGCTAGATGGCCACACTAGTGGTGAAGAGAAGAACGCCTCGATCATCATGGAACTTCGTAAGGAGATTTCCCGTGTTCGAGAGAACGAATCATCATGCGAAGACTACATCTCCACTCTCGAAGAGCGCCTTGCTGAGGCAGACCAAGACGCAGAGTTGATGCAACGTGAGATTGATCGACTTGAGCAGGTGGTTGAACGACAAAGGAGTCTTGGTAAACTTGACTCACTTCTCCATGAACTCGACCAGATTCAAGATGGCAAGGAACCTGGAGCCGAGCAGACTAACGGCATTGCAGCTCGACGTGGTATGGCCGATCATTCTCGGAACCTTTCCCACGTCAGCCGCCATAGCCACAAGGAGGACCCGATTCCCGAGGGCGACGAGGAAGATCACCCCCACAGCAGGATTGCCACCGTCAAGGAGGTGGATGAGGATGCCCTGCGTCTGGAGAAGCCTAGAGAAGAAGGACCCCCACCAAGCCCGGCCCAGTCCAAGTTTGTTGCTGATAAGCTTGAGAATGTTACACAGGAGCTCATCGACCTGCGCGTGGAGCATGAGTCGACCCTCCATGATTACGACTCTCTCCATACCAAATACGAGGAGGCCATGCGCAGAATTTCCGAAATGCAGGACGCCGTTGACGAAGCCCGTCACACACACCAGAAACGCCAATCGGTTGTTTCTTCTGTGGCGACACCAACACGCAATCGTACCGAGTCTTACCTTTCCGACTCGAGAACAAACGATTTAAAGGCTGGCCCAAGGTCATCGTTTACGCGGTCCCTCTCCTCAGAACTCTCCTCGGCCATGGATTCCCCCGGTACTGCCGCCTCATCTAATGATGACATCTTGTCGGACGACGAAACCGCAACTGACAAGACCGCAACGATATCGACAGAGAATTTGCCTCAGGATGATAATGTTGAACTTGCCGCAGAGCTCCAAAGACTCAAGTCGATGGCCCAGGAGCGTGAGGCTGCAGAGAGGGAATTGGCAGAGAGATATGCTCAGCTCGAGTTCAAGCACAATGAGACCCTCGATATTGTTGAGGAACTCAAGACTGACCTATCTCGTGCCCGTGTGGAAGTTTCAACACCTCGAGCTAGCACTCCTGTCATTCGACGCAAGTCGAGTCAGAACCTGCTGGTTGTTGATCGTGCCCAGCGTTCATTTTCGTCAATGCGCAGCATCGCAGCAGAAAACTTCGGCGCCAACCCCGAGGCCATGCAGGGTTTCGAGCTTAACTTGAATGCTGCCATTCATGAACTCACTGTCAGAAGCGAGCGTATTCAAGAGCTTGAAGCAGACGTTGCGGCCGCTAAGAAGGAGATGGAGACCAAGATGACCATTATCTCGGGATTGACAAGGGAGCGTTCCAGTCTGAAGGCTAGTCCTGTGGAGATCTCTATGGTGGCAACACTGCGGGATCAGCTTGAACAGAACGAACGACAGCTTGCTACTACAAGAGACGCACATATGGCTCGTGAGCAAGCACTTACATCCGAGCTTGAGTCTCTTCGCCAAGCTCTTGCCGCGAAGTCTGGTTTCCAGGAGTCCGAGAATACTGACTCACAGTATGAGCAGCGTGTTGCCGAACTCCAAGCCGAGCTGGTCACCTGGGAGAAGAAGCACAAGGAGGCTCTTGATTCCATGGCAACGACAGAAACCCAGATGCGTGGCACCATCGAGGAACTCGAGGCTCGGGTTGTTTCAAACCATGCCCAACTCTCAGCATCTCGATCCCAGGATGGCGATAAGGATGAATCAACCAAGGAGGCTGAACAGCGACAACAAAATCTTATCGGCTTCCTTCGAAACGAGATCGATGAGTACAAGGCCATCATTAACAGCAACGCTGCCAAGGTTGGTGAACTGGAGCAGGCCCATTCTGCTGCTCGTGCTGAGCTGGATGAGCTCCAAAAGGCCCACAATGCCGTCAAGGAGGATAACTCTCGCCAATTAGAGCTTGTGGCCAAGCTTCAGGAGCAAATTGCTTCTTACGATGAGAGCGCAAAGAGCAACCAGACAACAATTGAGGAGCTCAAGGCTGAGCACGCCAAGGCTCTGGCGGACCTGAAGACCACTGAGCAGAAGGGATACGAAGAGCAGGTTGAAGTGTTGCTGTCTGAGCATGCCGACAGTGCTCATCAATTGGAGACCGAACTTGCCGAGGTTCGCGATAAATTGAACAAGGCAGTCTCCCATGCCGCCCATGCGCTTGGTCTTAATGTCAATGCCGACAATTTGGCTCAGCGTATCGACGAGCTCGCTGCCAGCAAGAAGGCTCTCGACGAGGAGCGAGCCAGGCGGGGTGAGATCGAGTCAAATGTCAACGAGCTTACAACCATTAATGAGAAGATCATGAAGGATCTTGAGGACGCCAAGGACGTAGTGTCTGAGATGCTCGATGGTGGTGCCGGTTCTGGTCATTTGGTTGAGCAGATCAAGATGGCGAAGAAGAGGATGACAGATTTGGATGACCGCAGCAAGAAGAACAGTCGACTGGTGGAGGAACTGGAGGAGCAGCTCCAGAATAATTTTGACGAGGTTCAGATGACCAATAACCGCCTGAGCACTCTGCAGACTGAGCGCAAGTCTCAATTGGAAGAGGCTAATGCAACTACGAAGCGCCTCGCAGCTGAATTGCAAGCCTTGAAGCAAGATTATGCAGCTCTTCAGGTAAGCTCGATCTTCACATGAGAATTTGTGGAATTTACTGACATTCTGTAGGCTAAGATGGAAGAGGTGTTGGCTGGCGTTCAGCGGTCAAACTCTAACTCGACCATTCGCAAGAGCGCATCTCACGTCTCTCTGCCCTCGCCCCCACCAGCTATTCCCCTTCCTCCTCTGCCAAATGGCGCCTCATCTCCCCCCAACGGCCCTGGCTCTCCCACCAACGGGCGTCCTATCAGCAAGGACAACATCAACATTTCTCAGATCACCGAAGACCAGGAGGCGCGTATTCGAACCATCGAGAAGCACCTCAATGCCGAGCGTCAACTTACCCAGACACTCGAGGAAGCTCTTACCGACCTGGAGAGGCAATCCAACAAAGTTAAGGCCGATTGTGACGCCTGGAAGAAGCGGGCTGGTGAGCTAGAGGTAGAGGTGAAGGAGCTCAAGGACCGCCCACCACCCGAGCCAGCTCACGACAACCGCTGGAGTCTCCAAGCTGTGGAGGAGGAGCGCAAGAAGCGACAAGCTGCGGAAGCTGCACGACGCCAGCTCGAGGAGCGCATGAACGCGATTAACAAGGGCAAGAAAAAGAAGGGAACCTTGAACTGCTTCTAGAGGAGGCTGAGCTGTGTCTAGCCGACTTTGCGGTCCGAACCGGAGCTTTATGACGGGTCGCGCTCTGCATGGGATTGATTGGGATGGGATTTTCTTTTGCAACGCCTTTATGTGTCATCATGTTTTTGCTTTGATATTGTCCACTATATTCCCCCTCGAGTTTATTGTCGGTCTGGCTGCTTTTGCCGGGCATCCCAACCAAGTTTTCAGCACTGGCCAGGAGTTTGGAGGATTTATTTTCTTGTCTTTTTGTTCTTTTTTCACCCTGCGGAGATAATTTCACTTCACCTATACGAGCGGCTCGATGCAAAAGATGTCATGTTGGGTTCTGCCTTTTTACATGTGTCATTTCTCGTCTTTTCTCATTTACATTTTACTTTACACCTTGATAAAGCGGAATTGGGTGGCAGACTTTGATTCGAGAACGAGCGGAAGATGGGATGAGATGATTCTTATGAGGGCCCTGATTGGGGTCGCATTACATTACATATACGGGACGTGTTGTTCCAAAACGATAGTGGTAAATATTAGTTTAAAGATGTAATCATTCATTCACCTGCTTCGCTTTCTTCTGAGGGTAGTACTTCTGGGAACCAACCGTACTGGGAGAAGTCTACTATAAATGTGCCCATGGCGTTTCTTTGGACCTCTACACCTTCTGCCTCGAGGGCATCGGCCTGTGAGCGAGTTCCTCCTGGTTGAGACCTAGATAGTAAGCTACAGTGTGTATGTGAGAGGACAGATGTGCTGACCTGACAGATATCTCTCCTTTGGCGTTGATAACTCTCTGCCACGGGACATTGTCATGATTGAAGCGTTGGGATGGATCGGCAGGGAGGTGTTTTAGACAGACACCGACTTGACGGGGTCTTTGAGCTGCAGCATGTTAAAAATTGCTAGAACGTTGAGTATATGGACTTCTCATTACGGGTTCCGACTAGCATGGCGATGTGGCCGTATGTAGTGACTTTGCCATATGGGATTTCTTGAACGGCTGTGTATACGGCGTGGAAGAAGGCTTCTGCTTCGTCTGTTCGGGGCATTACAATGATGGCTGAAAGAAGAGTTTCTGTTGAGTAGACACAGTGAAGCATAAATGTTCTATAGAATGATCGAATGCTTGTAATGGAGAACCGATTGCATGGTGATGCCAAATCGAAGGGCGTAATGTAAATAGCGGGGTATGCAAATATCCAGACTTTTCACACCGGTGTAAGATTTTGGGTTGAGGATTATTTTATTGTTCGTTTATCATCTTATGTACAGTCTATATCTATTTTTATATCTATGTATTCATGATCTATTGATCAATGTTCTTCTGGTTCACCAAAACATATCTGTACCGGGCGTTACCCTTCTCCATATCCACAATAGCCTGGTTAGCGTCCTCCATGGGTCGCTTCTCAATCCAAGGCTTGACCTTCTTCTCAACAGCAAGTTGCAGCATCTCTTCGATATCTGTAGGAGAACCGATAAGACTACCGCTGAGCTTGAAGCCACCCATGATGAGGGAGAAGGCGTTGACGGGAGGAAGGTTGCCAGAGTCGGGAGCACCAACTTGGACAAAGTCACCGCCGCGGCGGAGAAGCTTGAAGTAGTCGCTCAAGGGCATCTTGTCGCTGGAAACGGTGCAAACAATGAGATCGAGGGTCTTTGCGTTCTTGTCAGACCAACCCTCGTCGTCGTCTGTGGCGATGTAGGCATCGGCACCAATGGCGAGAACCTCGTCCCTCTTGGAGGCCTTGCGAGAAATACCGACGACCTTATCAGCACCTAGAGCCTTGGCGAAAAGAACACCAAAGTGACCAAGACCGCCAACACCGACGATACCGACTGTCTTTCCAGGACCGCAGCCATTGTTGCGAAGGGGCGCGTAAACAGTGACTCCACCGCAAAGCATGGGCGCAGCCTCCTCGGAGGGGATACCATCAGGAATCTTTACGACGAAGCGAGAGTCGGTGCGGTTGTAGTCGGCATAGCCACCGTACGACTTTCCGATGCCATCGGGGTAGACGCTTCCGTATGTGCCGACATTCTTGGGACAATACTGGGTTCGGCCGGCGGAGCACTCGACACAGTCGTCGCGGAGACAGCTGCGGGCCTGGGCTCCTACACCGACTCTGTCACCGACCTTGATGTTCTTGACGTTGGAGCCAACGCGGACGGCCTTGCCGACGATTTCGTGGCCGACACAGCAGGCTGTTGAGTGTAAGTAACTGAGCTGGTTGTTACTGTGAAAGGAAGCACTTACGGAAAGGTGTCTCGCCCCAGCCGGAGCGAAGAGTGTGAAGATCAGAACCGCAAACACCGCAGTGCGTGATCTTGATATCGACGTCGTTCTCCTCCCACTTCTTGGGCTCGAAAGAATCCCACTCCATCTTTCCGTTGATGGAATCGGGATCACGGCCGAGCCAGCCCTTGAATTCGTAATCGGTAGACATTTTTGGAGAGAGTATTGGAGAGAGTATTGGTGAGAGAGAGGTTGAGGATTGAATTGAGATTGCTATGCTATGTGTCCAACTAAATACCCAGACGACTTTATATCCAGATTCAAGATTCTGAAACGATCCAAGAGTCACCGCAACGTCATCGGCATAAAAAATGCATTTATCAGCGTCAATGCAATGCAGTACTACTACTGGAGAGAAAAAGGAAGCCATCGCCGTGGAGTAGTGTTTTGGGCCATCCACTAAGTCCCACGAAGAGGAAAAAGGCCCGGTAGAGGCGCCGTCTCCAGATTGAAGCGGGCCGCTACGAGGGAGATCAGATTTATCGGCAGTTGAAGATGATGCTCTAAGAGTCTGATACATAATAGTATCGACTTGGAAGTGGATAGTGAGGTTTTCTCTGATCCGATAAACAGCCGCTTCAAGCCAAAATTGGTTGCTTGTCTGATTAAAGGTCTGACATCACGTTTTTCTTGCAAGGATATTCAAACTCTGTCGGCTCTTGATGTCAGCAGGTTGCATTAGCGCCGTCAGAGATGACACCAGAGAACAAATCAGAGTCCACTGTGAGAACTTAAGAAGAGATCGATTGAGCTAAGAAACGGATGATGGGATCAAAGAGTGAGCCATGACGAGTCTCAGTTAATTGTAGGCAAGCAATGGGCATTCGAAGTCTACGTATACTTACATACTCTCTTTAGTTGACCGAAAAGTCTTAAAGATCTCTTTTTTTTCTTTGTTTCGGAGATTGCAACTCTACCCACGTCAGCTTTGTAACTACTGTTACATGTGAAAAAACCCACGGTGCCACTTGAATCGCACTCTGTATGTAAAAAGTCCGTCTCCGCCATGGACGAGCCACAACAACCGGCCTTACTTGCACCGATCCCGACACGGATCGGCCAACTACATGTACCCGAATTAACGGAGCTACGAGACCCGGAGGATGATTGGACCGGAATTACAGAATCCAGAGATCGACGGAAACGACAGAATCGTCTGAATCAAAGGGCTCATCGTCAGTAGCTGATGTAATTAACAGCGGTTGATGCATCAAAAACTAACATTGCCAAGGTAAACGGAAAGCCCGGAGTGAGGAATTTGCCAGAGCTATACCTGAAGAGCTTTGCACCGATGGTCTCCTCATCTTACCCACTGCCCGAGAACGTGCTCTTGCATCTGCGTTTATGCAGCTGGTTCATATGCAGTATAGTCTGAACAACCATCGTCCAGCTCTGCTGCCGTCGCTCATACGTCTCAATGCCGTCAACGCCGTGTCCAATAATGCCGTGCACATTGGTATGCCTCTTCAAGGGCTATGCTGCGACGATGTGATATCGCCATGGAACATCTTTCCAGAACCACCATGTGCCCTCCTAAAAGCCTCATGCCCTGAATCTCTACGCCCGACAAAACTACAGAAGGAAATCGAGCATCATCCTTGGGTTGACCTGCTGCCGATTCCTCGACTGAGAGATAATATGCTGAGAGGGTATACGAGTGGTGTGATTGACGAGGATGAGCTGTGCCTCGATATTCTTGGACTCACGTGCATCAAAGGATTAGACGATGCGTACTTGATTGTTTGGGGGGAGTCGCATGAGGTGAGGAGTTGGGAAGTCAGTGTGGGATTTCTCAAGAAATGGGGGTGGTTGTTGAAAGGATGTCCTGAGTTGGTTGAGTCGACAAATCGATGGCGACAACAACGAGGAGAGCCGAAACTCGATATTCAAGTCTAAGGAATGAAGAAACGATTAATTGCGAAATTACTCTCGATAAGGGCAAACATCTCGACTATCCAACATGAATGTAACGAACAACAAGACATAACCAAATACGACAGACATCCTTCAAACAACATTTCTGTGCGGTTGCCAACAATAAACCTCCTTACCCTTATTATTGCATACAATAGAGAATGGGTCATGCGACGGTCTTCCACTGCAGTAGTCATGGATTCCATAGTTACCATGGCAGGTCAAGTAACCATCCTCCGCACCGACAGCGACATCTACCAGTCGTTAGAAACAAAACATAACATAAACAGGAAGGGATTCATACTCAAATCGATAATGGTTCTCTTTCCCAGCTTATCCATATCCTGACGGCCTGGTTTGGTGCCACTCCAGCAACCACAGTTAAGCTTGCTGCCAGTCAATTTACAAGTATTGCAAGACTGGTGAAAATTCCCACTAACACCACATTAGCAACGTTGATATATAAATATACGAAAGAAATACTCACTTGGCACCACGGTACAGCTCTCCTTCAGAGTTGAGAAGGCATTTACTTAGCGCAAGCCACGTACACTTGTACTTCCCCTTTTTATCCGGACATTTGGCTACGAGCCACGGGGAGGATTTGTATGGAGAGAGGCCGTCCTTCTTGGAATCTTTGTCGTCTGCTTTGCTGAGGTAGAAACGCACGTCCTTGCACTTGTCGTAGAAGCCGCCTGATATGAAGCGAGGGGAGATCTTGTTGGGGTTGATGCTACGTTCTTCAACGGCGTGGGATTTTCCGTTGGCGTCGATGAAGGCTGCCGGGATGGTGGCGATGGCCCCGAGGGCGAAGGTTAGGAGTATGAATGGAGAGAACATTTTGAGTGGACTGTTAATGTTGGTGTTGATGTTGATGGAAAGGTTCGTGGGATGACGGTTCTATTTATGTTTTATGCTACTGCTTTGGGGATATGAATAGACGAGATACATGGTCAAGTGAATGGAACTTTTGCAAAAGTTAAGCAAGGTTTCGTATGATTCCTTTGACGAGAACCTGTAATAGAAACTGCGGTTGTGTCAGCAAGTTACTATTTAGAGATGTTGAACAAAGATGTGAAATACGAAGACTACCCAACATATGACGAATTGGGATTCTAAACGAGCCTCGACTCGTTTGCATAGTCACCAAAGAGCCTGAAACAAATATATCGCTGGCCGAGGATCATATTTGACCATTACTTTGAGATGAAGGGATGGTTAAGTCATGAGATGCGAGTTACACCCATGTGCTTGGGCATCGTGTACAATTCACAGAAGAAGAATATCCAGCTCCCAGTCAGAAGTCTTGAGAAGGGGTTATTCAGCCAATGCTAACTCGAGATCCATTATCTAGAGCATATCAAACTCATTGAACAGAGCAGCAACCCGACGTCCAAGAGGAGCTTTAGCTTGGCTAGATACAGACATCAACTCATTCATCAACCAAACTTTCCTATATCTCTCTCATACCCTGCCTACCTTCTTCATTTAAACTGTCCGTACAAACTTTTCCCTCGACTTGCGCCTTGAACATCCGCCGGGCTTCACTAACAGGCATGACATCCTTTGGTAGAGAGATCAACCCAATAGACGGCCTGTCAAAGTTCCTCGACACAAATAACAATCCGCTCGGACCAGAAAAGCAACAATTGACACGACTCGTGACGCCAAGCGTCGTGTAGTGTGGCCGCGACACATGGTCGAGGCGTTATAAGGACAAAGAAAACTGAAAGCCAGCAACACCCTCTTTGTTCAAAGTTATGAATCAAGTATAGTAGTAATTAGTCTATCCTCTTTGAGTAATCCCAGTCCAGATGCAAGATCGTATCTTACTCAATAGAGGAAACGGGGCTGTCACTCGGTAAGTAAAACGAAGCTACTCTTGGCTGTGGACTTACTGGCTTTGATGCTATAGATAGTTCTTTCGCAAAGCCCGAGTTTTCGATTCAAAATGACTTGTCAAAGCTTTTGGGGGGTGTTGTTCTTTGACCAAGTTTAACTTGGCTGGTGTAAGTGGTTGGGAAGTCGTCATGCTTGGCCATGTTGGCTGTACAATTCTTTGGGCACGAGCCTTGGACAACAAATAATAGAATCCCTTCTCTTCATTTCCCATCAAAGCTAGTCTTTAGAATCTCTTTCTTCTTTCTTTTTGTCAAGGCATACTTCGCGATGCGCTGTTTACTACCGATTTTACTCTTCTTACGAGTGGCATTTGCGTCGTCCTGCGATGCAGAGCCACTGGATCTACCACTCCGAAGTGTTCAGGTGAGCCCAAGTATTGGCAATTCTTTTATGAGAGGAATTGCAGCCGAAGTTGGAACACCAGCACAGAATATCGTTCTTTTACCATGGGCGTAAGTCAAGTGTTGAGCTATTATTGTCTGTCGCTAACAAGAACAGTGACTTGAATAATACCTGGATATACAACAACCAGCCATTTTGCAAAGATTCGGGTATTCCAAATGATGCAGCTTGTGATGTTCGAAGAGGTGGACTATTCAGGGAACATGATTCCATAAGTTTCATCAATGCGAGCAATATCGTCGAGGCAGGCGGTGCACCGAACGAGTCATTCGTCAAAGGTGGACAGTACGGTGTCAGGAACCTCGTCAAGAGCGGCCTTGGAGCAATCGACAAGATCAAACTCGAGGGTTCAGTTGAACTTGAAGACTTTCCCTTCGGTATACCAACCAGCAAATGGGACAACACCTACACAACACTAAGTCCTCTCGGCCTAGGACGAAACTCGACGTATCTCAATGCTTTGCGAAATGCTGGCAAGATTGGTTCTCGAGTATGGTCTATATTCTGGGGTCGTATGTGGGTCAAAGAGTCTCTAGATGGATCGTTGATTTTAGGCGGGTATGATGAGAAGAAAGTCACTGGCCAGAACTACACGGCGCCGCTGATATATGGCGATTATGATGGACCGGATGGTTGCTGGACGGGTATGAGAGTGACTTTGACTGACATTCAGATCAACTATAAAGGCGGATCAAACACGAGCATATTTCCCAAAGGGACGACATTGAAATGCTGTATCGATCCGGCGAACCATCTCCTTCTCCAAGCACCGACTCCATATATAAGAAACTTCGAGTCTATAAGCGGCCTTAAGACCAATCACTCCTCAAGCGGGATTCACTGGAATGCCCTCCAAACAGGTCTCGAAAAGCAGTACGTTGCATGCCTAACCTTGACTATTCTCGCTGACCAGCAGATTCTATGGTGATCTCACATTTCATCTCGAATCCGGCCTCAAAATACGCGTTCCAAGCAATCAATACATGATTCCCTCTGTGGACATCAACGCCAACGGTTCACGAGTCAGCGATCCCACAAAACGCGATATTCTCATGACAGATGTGGAAGATGAGCCGCCAATTTTAGGACGATATTTCTTCACGGCGGCGTATCTCATGGTCAATCATGATGCGGGGACTTTTACACTCTGGCAGGCGAATGCCACGCAAGAAAAGAATCTTGTGAAAGTTTTTGATGAAGAGACAGGGAAGAAGTGTGGTGATAATGCCACTGGTGTTATACAGCCATCAGCTTCTGCTGGCCCAAGCTCTAATGAAGGTAGTGATTCAAAATCAGGATCTTCTCCTTCTGCTGGGGTTATTGGCGGAGTTATCGTTGGCGCTGTACTTGGAGTAGCGCTTATTGGACTGGGAGCTGCTTACTTCTTGCGTAAGAAGAAAAGAAAAACAGGTAAGTCATCTGCTGAGAGCTGAGGTACTGTGATGATACTGACTGGAGTTTATTAGATACGTATTACCATTACCCTGCACACGACGAGATGAGCAGAGCGAATATATATGAGATGGATGGAAACCCAAGAGGGCATGATGATACAGATAAAGCTGGACTGCTATAAAATATTCAAGGATTGCATGGCTTCTTTATGGCGTATCAGGCGTGTAGGTTGTATGAAACTTGGATGAGGCTTGCAGCAAACGGATCTCATGTCCTTTCAATTTTGATCAAGTGTTAATGAGAAAGAGCTTTGTATTTTCTCAACCGTAGAAAGAGGAACTGTATAAAGAGTGACAATAGAAAAGTATACCATAGAACGAGATTGATACTAGACAGCAAAAGTTATTTCCAGACTGTAGATACGTGTTTGCCATCGCCCAATCTTCATAGCCCAGCGTGTAAGTCCAATTCCTGACCCCCCAACAAGACAGAACACAGATACAATATCTAAGTATGGTCTATAGCCTCAGATAATAGGCTGAACAGCCTTGTAGCGGCAGGATTAATTCCTCCTGCACTGTGTCCCTCTCTTCCACCCTTGCCATGGACATCCACACTATGTTGAAAGCCCCCTGGACTGGCTTTTCCCTTCACATGATTGTTGTGTTCTTCTATGAGATTTGGCTCATTGCTCCAGATTGGGCTTTGTTTGTCTGGTTTCTGTGTTGGTTCGCGGTAACTGTTTCTCGTGGTGAATGGCAGAGTTGACCGCTCATTGCCCTGTGCATCAACAGGGCAATGGGTAATCAACTCTGCGTCGATGCCATCGTTGCTCTCGGCGTTCTCGCTCTCGTTCCTACCAGCCAGGACTTTGCTAGATTTAACACCAGTTTGAGTGTCTGAGCCCTCCCATGCATCATTGGCTCTCTGAGTACAGGTTTCCTTCCACTCGAGGTTGGTGTCGTCCAAATCGGTAGGATCGCTGTCAAAAGAGATATCCATAGACTCGTCCTTGGGAGATGGAGGAGGATGGCGAGAATTTCGTATAGCTTCACTTTCATGAACGAACTTTGAAATCTGTTTCTTGGATAAAATGCCAAGCACAGCGACGAATCCTGGACGTGTTTGATAGTGTACGCCTGCTTGTTGCAATACTTCGGGATTGACGAGTGGGCATTCGATTGTTGTCCATTGTGCGTCAGGAGGAATCTCTCGACCATATGAATTTGGAGCCAAATACTGGAATTCTAGAGCACGACTGGAATAATCATGAGGGCTGGAGCTGCGACCTGGAGGCGTGATCTTGGACAAAAAGCCCTTATAGCCTGATGTGAAACTATCCGCAGTATCAAGATCTTGTGTCGAAACAATGGCTGCGAGACCGGTTGCAACTATAGCATCGTCGTCGCTGGTATCCGGATCCTGTTGTTCTTCAGCACAGTCCTGAGACTGATCAGGTAGTTTGCCAACGGGAGGATATACACCGTTCCCAGTAGAAGCAACGTATTCTGGATCGTGGATGTACCTTTTAAGAATATCCTAATCGAGAAATAATATTAGTATAGAACACATGAAGAGTCAGGGATATCTGACCTCGTTTGAATGCAAGAACTGGGAAGAAAATCCTTCGTTCTTAAGCTCTGCTTGGAATTGCCGCCATAAATCATTAGGCAAAGCTGCTATTGAAGGTCAATGATATGTACGGTATATACATAGAAGTGCCTTCTAGCTTTATATCTCTATAATAAGAGCCTTAAGGTTTATACTAGTGAAATACTCTTCGGCTATTAGTTAGAAAGTGAATACTCTTTATCTATTAGCTATTACAGACCTTTGCAGACCTATAGGGTCCTTCCTAAAGCTATCGCTAAGTTATATATCTACTACGCAACGAGGTACCTCTCATATATATCTACAGTCCGGAGCTATAGGCAAGGGATTAGGTTACCCTCCGCTTAAGGAGACCCCAGGCAGGGTCCTTAAAGAGCCGCCAGAGGCAAGCCAGCTGCAGGCCCCCCCGGAGGGTAGTCATAAAATTCCCTCTATAAAGATCAAAGAAATCCTCCTCTATAAGAAGAACTCCTCCTCGTAAAGAAGAAATCATCCTCGTAAAGAAAAAGAAAAAGAAGAGGAAAAAGAAGAAGAAAAAGAAGATGAAGAAAGCTAGCAAGAAGACCAAAAGGCAAAAAGGTCAAATAGAAGATCAAATAGAAGATCAAATGATAGATCAAATAGAAGATCAAATGATAGATCAAACAGAAGACCAAGAAAAAGGCGTAGGTAAGCAGGAAGCTTTGCCTACGCCTTTGATGACAGCTTGCTGTCAGTAATGGGGTATTGTGTAGCCGGCTCGCGGTTTCGTCGACCTTGTCTTCGAGGCCTTCTGCATCTGGCCCGTGAAGCTTCACTACTTAAAGCAGTGACTCTATGCTGCTTACATCGCCAGCTATTGGACTTTCCATCAATCTGAGTTCCACCAACAACTCATCTTCCAGAATTGCACTCTCATCACAGTAGCTGTTAAGAAGAAGGACCATCTCCGACAGCCTAGTATTACAGTTCTCAATAATAGATCGAACTTGATGAGTAGACGGTGATTCATTGTACAAGCTAGAGCGTCTTGGCTCGACTGCTTGTCGTAGATGCCCGAGAGCGAGTTGAAGGTTGCACAATTCGGTGGCCACGCCAATGAAGTCGGATCCGGACAGTGAGGCTTGAGTATAGAGGTTGCCAGCTAATTCATGCACGTCATCAATAAGAGAAGAGAGGTCTAGGTCTGATGAATCCAAAGGGTTCTGGGGCTGGGTGCTGTTGTGGTCGGGACTATTATCGCCAGAGTCTTTTATCGATTCTGAGGATTTAGGTCGGTTCTCAAGCATGTCTTCAACTAGTAACCCAACTTCTGGCTCCTCAGAGACCACCCGTGAAGTCTTTTGCACTTCCGAATGTTGACCTTTGAAGGTTGATTGCAAGTGTTGAATCTCAGAAGCAGCTGGGAGGAAAACGCGAGTGGCCTTGAGCTGCATTCTGATGCTCTCCAGTGTCGAGCGTATAGGCATCACCTGAGCCTCTCCAAACGCATCGACGGAGACCACATGACCATATAACTCTGAGGTCTTTGCATCCACCACCCAAGATCCAGAGTCGCCAGGAACGAGTGCTAAAGCATTTATCAGTAAAGTGCTTCATTAAGCATGTGGATATATACTTACATGATCCAGGGTTCATGACAAGATCGTGGACTTGGACAAATGATGAACCAGGAGAAATCATGATGGAAGAGGCGTTGAAAGACAATTCCCCCATTTGAGGGACACCTTGCTTCAATACCAGCGCTTGCCTGGGAGATGACTTGAAAGAGGTGCTAGATGGAGACATGGTAACTTCAATGGCAGCTTCTTCCTCGTATTCCGACGATTCAGCCTGGAAGCCCAGTACTGTATTGGGTAGTACATTATGTCGGTCCAAGTCAATAACAGCCCAGTCATAGTTCTCTGCTATCGGCGTGTTGACTGTATCGCAAGTGATGGTGCCGATCGTCAATGTTCCCTCGGTATTCAGTTCCTCATTGTTTGAATAGAGATGTTGGACTGAGCTCTCAGGTGTGATGGTAGAACCACAATCAGACTCGCTGTCGCTGTCAGAAGTCTCCGAGGATGACGATGAGCACGAATCCTTTCTTTGAGCCGTCTCCTGTTCCGACGAACAGGACTTTTGAAGTTTCCTGAGCGAATGAGCAGCCGTCAACCCAAATACGCGCTTCTCAGATGTTTCAACTACGATAACGCCGCCAAAGGTTGCCGTGACAGACATAGATCCTCTGCTCAATTTGATGGGCATTCCACACCAGGTCTCCTTGGGAATTGAGCCTGTCAAAACCTCAACCGATTCCTCATTTGCCAGTCTAATAAGTGTCTTTTCCAAGACCAAAACCTGGAAGTCGGGCTGCAGCTCTTCTTCGACATGCCCCTGCGCGAAGAACTTCTTCACCCTCCTGGCGACCCTTTTCTCGCATTGGATGACGATATGAAGCTGGACACTCTGTGAGTCAATACCGAGATGCTTTAGCTTCATTGATAAGTCTCCTGGATCCCTTTTCTTCTTCGAGATGGAGTCAAGAAGTGGTTGAGTATATAGGACTTTGATGTCGAAGAATCGGCCTTGTAGTCGATCTGATATCGGAATGTTGTAGTATTTCAGGTCGGTCCCCGGCAACGAAACACCGATAAGCTCGCTTTGGGAAATCTGGAATGACGGCGTCGTGATGCAGATTCCCGAATCTGACCCTAAATTCTGAGTTGTTGAAGGGCCATTTACTTGCATCGCACCAAGCCCCAGGCTCGGAAAGGATAGGAAAGGAACTGAAGATCTCCATTTTGACATTTTATGTCTCAGACCTTCCTGACATTCCACATCAGGAGTATTTTGGGTTGTAGTATGTGTCGAGCTCCCTTGCACAACTCCTAGATGGGACGTGAGCTGCCCCTGCCGGCGTTCAAAGGTAGTCATGGTGAATTGGGCGAGCTATGTCTGTAACATGAAAGGAGGAACATGAAGATAGGATACAGCTGGAAAAAGCTCAAATAAAAGACTGGTCACGCATGCTTAGAGGGCCAGCTTCAAGGGTGGCGGCTAAGCCCCAATGATTATCCAACGCTGCATACAGCTGCATGCACGTCACTCTATCAAGCCAATCATGAGAAATTACAATGCCGAATTTCAAGTCCCTTCGCATAACTAGGCTCCGCATGAGGCTTTCTTCATAGAATGTTAATATGTCGAGGCTCTGTCCCTTGAAAGGCTTCCTCGAAGTTCTCTTAAGGCTCGGAAGCTTTTCACAATACCCCGATCAAAACAATGGCATCAAGAATCAGTAGCGACTTTGGTCAAGACTTATCTCTCAATATAGCTACCAATCTGTGGTCATGGGATCTCTGCCAAAACTGCACTGAGCGACGAGCTCATATCTGTACCTGTCAGAATTGTGTTGGTTCTCGGATTCCCCAACTTCAACGATACCTCGACTACTACAAAGCCATTGTTTCGACTTATATGGACGCAACCTCTACAGCCACAAGACAGATAAAAACTCACGAGGACCTTTTCAAAGTCGTCTCAATTTTGAAATCTCATCCAGATGCAACTCTATCGGAGCTCTGCCGATTGACTCACCTCAACACAAGCCAACAACAAGATGATGCAGTCACACTCGGTGTCAAGGCTCTCCTCATGATCGACCCTTCGGCATTACACCATTCATCCGATAGACTAGAGAAAGGAACCTTTCGAGTGCACTGGAGAGAAGACGTCCCGTTCAGCAAATATATCCAAGACTCTTTCCCACTCGGTAATCACAATATTCTAAGCTACAACAATAGCGAGTTGTTCGCGGATGTCAAGAAAGAGTTGAAGGCTGTCAACCTCAAAAGACGACTGGGGATCACCATTAGGGCTACATCAGATATACGCAACCACCTGCATTTCGACAGAAGAAACAATCTTCTTGAAGTCTATCACTACACTTCTTTTCTCAAGGAGCAGTTGAGGGTGACTAGAGACGTTGGAGATTGCTCTAGCCCGTCTTCTTCTCTTAAAAGGTAGTTTTCTTATGGCACACACTTGACATGAATCAATACTAATTGAAATAGAGGGGTATTACCACGCCAATTAGTTCTTGAAGTGTTGGACTCTCTTCAAGGAACTCTTTTCCCGCTCTCGGACCCAAGGTCCAAGAAGCTTCTCCGGTCACTCATCTCAAAATGTTCCTTCGACCCTGACATACTCAATTTCGAAGTCAGTTCAGTCAGACGTATCGGAGAGGAGAATGTCCCATATGTCTACTTAGCCGATCGACTGGCCGATCTATACAATGAGCTCCAGAGCCCTCGACCTCGCGGTTGGCTTCAGCAGTCGATGCAGAGAAGGAGTGGCGCCAGACATGTCATGATGGCCACGCTGATAGGAGTGGTTTTCGCTGTGCTTTTGGGAATGGCATCGCTGGCCGTCAGTTCATATCAGACTTGGATTGCATATCAGGCGTGGAAGTATCCAGTTCAGCCATCACCCTAGTCTTAAATAAGAGAGCATTGATGGTAATGTCTTTCCCTCAATTCGCATCAGATCTATTTATAATTCAGTATTCCAATTTACTCTGTATAATATAAATAACCCCAATAATGATCAGTCTGCCTTGAGCTTCTGCTCCTGCTCCGGCTTCGGTGCTGTCTTCTGAGTCATAACAAGTACAGCAGCAGCAGAAGACATTGACCCAAAGAATGCTAACATGTTGCTCCAGCATGTGTTAACCTGTGTGTAGAGCACCATTGACACAACAATACACAGAAATCCCATTGTCAGGAAAATCCACATCGACAGATATGCCAGAGAAAACCAGGATCCCCGGAAATGAGGCACAATCATCATCATACTGCCGAGCATCCACATAATATTGTCCTGCACAAGAAACCAAAAGTCCGCGTCTGTCGTGCTGCCGATGCCCCCGTTATTCCATGATGTGGCAAAGCCCATCGAGAATGCACCAAAAGCAAGGGTGATGGATATAAAGATGACGATAATGCTGATAACCGCATCGTGGTTGTTATCGTGGCTGCTATCGCTTGGTGTTGCTGTTTCAACAATAACCTGGACATCCTGCTCTTGTTTGCTGTTGATGAAGTCTTGGACGCAGCCTGAGACCCCACCCTTGGTGGTGACGTCTCTCACATTTTCCAATAATCTGATCCGCGCTTCAATACCCTTGATGATAGGGGAAATATCAACCCCACCACTGTTCTTGATGGCATCTTTGAGCTTGACTATTCTGACGTACAGGTCAAGCTTGCTGTGGTGAAGGATGTCCATAATGACCTCGCTATCAAACTCTGGAGCGTTGGTGTGCCATCGATGAAACTCCTCCAGCAAGAAGTTCCAATAGGGCAATTCGAAGGCATATTGAATGTATTCAAATATCCCGGTGTTGTTGCCCTGCGTTGGATAGAATACTGGCGCCGTTGTGTTTCTATTCCTTGGTTCTGGTGATGTGCGATAGTTAAAAAGATCTTGGCAAAAGTGACCCAGGTCGCCAAGTTTTGTTTCTTCCTCTTGGTTCGTGGTCTGGGTCACAGAGTGGTGGCTTTGGCTTCTATAATTTGTTTTGCTTGCAATGCGTTGTCGGATGCCGTCAAGCCGCTGTTGCATGTAGTTGGGGTCGTCAATGACGATCATGGAAAAGAAGTGTGCCAATAACTTGTCAAGGAGCCGGAATCTTTCCGCGATTTTAAGAACTATGTCTTTGACTCTCCCATCACTGATTGTGATATGAGGGGCGTAGCGATCGTAGAGGATATCTTCATTTTCTGGCTGGTTCTATGTGACAGCGTTATGTTAGCTTGCCAAACTTCACCGGCCTAAAGCATTGGAAGCTCCGCCAATCACTGACCGTTCTTGTCTGGTATCTGTTCAAGATCCTGACCTGCGCAGTCAGGATTGACAGTGGGGAGCTGTTATCACTCGCGAATCGATTGAGGCTCAAGACGGTGTTGCTGCCAGCGGAGTCAATTTCAGGAAGGTTCTCGTTGTAAGTGGTGGACCCCATGGTAACTCGGGGCTAGGAATGAAGGCAGGTCGATGATGAAAAAAGACCTTTCTATCATATTGATATATCCTTATACTTATACGTATGTTACTGAATCTATTTGTACATAATGTGCGCAGACCTACATGTACATGCAAGTGTGCACTGCCTCACTTAAACGCACTTCTACACGCAGGTATAATTGGCTAGATCTGATTTCATAAGCTCCTCGTCAGGCAGAACCTCCAGTTACACAACCCGCATACCCAATTGGCTTGATCTGACTACATAATCTTATGCTGCTATCTTTGAACCAGATGCCAATTGGCTAGTAAATTATAAGTTATGCTGGGGTCTAACGAATACCCCCTAGAAATGGATGCCCTATACAAGCCAAATTATCTTACTACCTTTCTACAGGACATCCATTTCTAGGGGGTATCCGTTAGACCCCGGCATAACTTAGATGATGTCTTAAAATGCTCCAAATGGAATGTCCCAAAGTCCATCACCCATGTAGGTCGACTCGTGACGTACACATGGCCGGCATGGATTCATCGTTGGCCGTAAGTTCATATCAGGCGTGGAAGTATTCAATTCAGCCATCATCTTAACATTGAATGAGAGCAGCGGAGAGGTTTCTATTTTATGCGCCATCTCATACTGAGCTCAAAGCCTTGTTCCACCTGTCTGCCGACCGATGTTGAAGTCATGAATCACAGGAAAAACAGCAGTGTTTACGATAGTTATATAAATCTGGCTATCTGGGACTGCGCTTACTCGAAGAAGGACTTGGGTAGATAGAGAAAATGAAAAATAAGAGAATGGAATAAAAAGAACAATGAATGATTGAGAAGTGAGAGAGTAAGAAGTTAGGAAATGTCAAAGGCAAGATATCAAGGTTCATATACGACGATTAATTGACACTTTCAAGCAATCTCCTCAGCCGCAGTAGCCTTGAAACTTAGAATTGCTTCGCACTAGATGACAGAAAGAATATTTAAGATGTCTACCTGGACCTCAGTTGTAGCAGAACTGGTCACCACTGCACAGACAGTCTGTTGCAGTGTTCGGGGGTTATCGTTTGTTTGTTCATGCACATCTCCTTTCCACAGTACCAAGTTTCTTTACTCCACTCTCAAGCTTGTCGACTTTCGTTTCCCTTTTTACGTTCGTATTCATTCTCTGTTGCCTTATCTGTTTTTCTTCAACTTTCCTTTCGACCTAAAGCATCTCACTCAACATATAGCATCTCTTCAGGTATCGCGCCAGTTAGTCGAACAACGCCATGGGGAGCCGTGTCCATCAGGTCAACTGTATGCTTTTATTCGTCATGCCCTATCTATAGGCGAGCCGATCAGAGACAAGATCACCCGTCTTGACCACAGCATCAAAGGTATGTACCAAATTCTCACAAACTTCACCATCTAATGCTCGGTAGTTGAGGAAGAGAATAAACAGAGAATCCGAGACATTACTATGATTGCCAAGAACGCAGTTCGAGTGGCTTTCGAGCGTCGTATCCAACCTCCCTCTCCCACAGCCAAGGATGAGTTCTTTCTCTATGAAAATGTTGCCACGCTCGTCGAGAAACACTTCAAAGGTATCATGCCTTTTACCTATCGCCAGCCTGATGTCAGATTTGCTTTTTTCAAGTGGTTGGACAAAATGGAATTGGTGATTCACCGGGAGTTGAACAAACCCAGTGATGACTCGCTCTGGGTGCTCTGGAAGGAGATGCGAGTCAAATGGTCTGAGATTGTTGAAGAGGGTGGCTGTTTCACCAAGCACTACTGATGGGAAAGGGATTAGGGATCTGGAACTTCAGTATATGTATTCACAAGGAAAGAGGGATGATTAGTTGTTATTATAGGAGATGAACTTCCGATACCTCTTGTTTGCCTATTCCGCCGTAATCACCCCAGGACTGTGAGCCAAAGCTTCTCTCCTTTCTTCCCCAGTGGCTGAGCCATTTCTTGACACAGGTGATCTGATCTACCACGAATTCGTCCTTGGACAGCTTCATCACAGCACCCACAAGTGCCTCTTTGGTGGCCGAGCTGTCCACGCCGTTGAATAACAGAACACAAAGAGAGAATGTGTCTACGATATCTTTCTCGACAGCGCTTGACAAGTGGTTTGATTGTGGCATCCCAGGCATTCCGAAGGTCGACGTCGAGTGCGGCATCCATCTGAATGACCAAGAGCTACCAAAAAGGCCACCAACCACCTTTCAGTGTCATCAAGGGAGCTTTCTTTGTCGATTACCTCTTCCAGGAGGCGATAATGTCTACTTCGATCTTGTTTAAGAATGGAAGTGCAGCTTCCTTCGTAGTCGTCGGCGATTCACTATGCGATATGTGTGTCTGCTATGCAATGCCTTGGGATTAATCTTGGCCATGTCATCAAGAAATTGTCTTCGTTCCTCACCTGGGATGGTATTGCCCAGCTGGTTAAAACTCGACTTGTTGATACGGCTTTGGAGGGAGTTCGGTCTGTTCAGGGTAATTCCGTTCATCATCCTCTTCAACATCATCCACAGGACCAAATACAGGCCCTCCAAATTCTGCAGAACCTGTGAGTGATACCACTGCTTGACCTCTGCCATTGAAGGTGATTATTTGGAACTGTTCAGACCGCTCGAGTGAGTTTGTACGGTCCCAGCCACGCATTCGTGACACGGCTGACTCGGAAATGTTGTCGTTATACCTCCAATTGTCGTCAGAAGATGCGATGTTGAAGGCATCTTGGTACAATTTGTCGTTTGCATAAAGTTGGCCTGGGTTCAATATTCGTCGCACGACTCTTCCTCCTCTTCGTAGTCCCTGTTTCGTTGTAGAATTGGGACGGAGGCGGCTGGAATACAAGACCCTGATGCTGCTTCGTGCCTTGCATACTAAGGACGACAAAGCCACCTTTTAATCGATCTTCTTCCTCTTTCCCCAGGTCATTCGTGTTCACTACCAAGTAATCCGCTCTCGTCTGAGGATGAATCGCTTTCAGGATTAGCTGCTTTGCCTTCATCGCTCATCGCCATGTTGTCTGTCTGCTTCCACAAGCAAAGGTCGACGGGCACTATCCAGAGCGATTCGAAGGCGTTTCTATGATCTGTAATCAGTTAGAGATTGAACAACATTGTCTGAGCTAAAGGACAAGAGGAGGTTATCCTGTCACCAGTGCTTCTTTACCTCTTGATCATTGAATCGCATGAGTATCAGGCCGCTCAACGATGCGCGCGATAACAAGACAGTCAGGATATATCCTCGAATGAAGCCCCTGGAATCATATTGAAGGGGAAGGATTGAGGCCAAATGGTGTTGGTCGGTGAAGTGTGCGATGTGAGGGCCGGGGTGGGAATGTGGTGGTGTGGGAGGATCTGCCTTGACTGACGGTGACAGTGATTCACTGCGGATTTAAAGGAGGAGCACAAAGATTCTTGAATTACTCGCCTGAAATCGGGTGCATCTTCACTAGAAATT
Source organism: Fusarium verrucosum (assembly GCA_013623715.1). Classification (NCBI taxonomy): domain Eukaryota; kingdom Fungi; phylum Ascomycota; class Sordariomycetes; order Hypocreales; family Nectriaceae; genus Fusarium; species Fusarium verrucosum. The sequence continues at coordinate 275,691 of JABFFJ010000233.1, forward strand.
AAGCAAACACAATATAACACCTTCACGGAGCATTTGATTTACAGTCCCTTCATTAACACCTTTTCAAAATAGCTTCATTTAGGCTCTAACAAATACCTGCTTCGCGATCCAGCCTGCTCCTGGGTATGAATTACAGCATCTTTCAACTGGGAGCCTCGTCCTGCTATCTTATTTTCTCACCAGATCTTGTTACTTCAGGGGAGGTTTATGATGAGGATATCATAAAGTGTACGTAAGAAATTAGAAAGCTATATTACATAAGTTTAGTGTCTGCTGATTGATCCACGGCTGTCTGTGTTGCTTCCTGGCGGCCAGCCTTGACATGGTCATTGGGGTCATTCGAGTTGAGATCTTCATTCCCATTCTTATTGATTCTCAAATTTGGGGGTTGATACAGCGCAACTCAACTGGCACCGTCTGGACCAAAGAGTGCCGGGAAACATCATAAAAGGCTTCAATTCGGATAGGCTCCGGTGGCTGGAAACCCCGGGGGAGCAGAAATCCCACGACCAATCCAAGTTCAAAGCTGCAGTGAAATCCAGTGCCAATATGTTATAAGCATCTTGGAGAAGAAGCGCAGAGTATCCAACATAGACCTGAGCAATCAGGTCGCCGTTGGGAGGGTCTTTGAGTACTGACCTTCAAGAAACTGTTGCGGCCGACTTCTCACTGTTGGAAGAGATAATCAAGCGGTCGCGTTGAATGCAACCTTTTGGAAGATTTCTGACTCTAGAAGCTTCTGATGGAAAAGATGGAAGAAAAGAGAAGGATGATGTTTTTGGGATGGCGATGTTTGTTGCTTATTGCTTATTGTTTATTGTTTGAGAGAGGACAAAGGCAACAAAGAAGCAAGCGGCCACAACAAGTGTTTTGTGAAGCGAGGTTTGCATCGAATTGACATCATAAATCGGAAGTTGAAGTTATTGTCCCCTGATTGGACAATCTTGCAATCACTGTCGGGCAATTGCAGCACCGAGAAAACAACAACAATTGGTCTTCCACATTGTCTTTGCTAAGCACTCAGGCAACTGAACAATAGCTAAGTACATACGTACATGAAGAAGACTGTAAGCCATTACGAACAATCAATGTTAATACTTAATTATTCCCATTACATTGATTTCATTCCCTGCCAAGTGAGCCTCTGCAGGACAATCCAATCCATCACCACTCGCTTCCACCTTCTCTGGATAACTCACCCACTCGGCCCCAAGACCCTCCGTGATCTTTGACCACAAACAAGTAAAGGCCACGATAACTACAGAGCATGTAAATTATAGGTATGCACAACAAATTAGCATACCAAATATCCTTCAAAATCGAAGTTAAGTTAACAATATGCAGGAAGGGCGTGGTTTCCTCTGCCCACATGTCCAGTCATTGTTTGGCAACTTCACAATAGCGCTTCGCTTGGTCGACAATCCACTGCTCTACCAATATTCTCTGTTTAGACTCAAAGATTCCCTTACTCCAAGCATTTCAAAGACTTAAACGGCAACGATAAACGAGAATTGATTGCAAAGCAACGTTCCATCAAGACAAGTGTCGCTTAGTCTCGGCAATCCGAGTCGCAATCACCAAGCATTAAGAAGCAGCAAGGAAACCATCAGCAATCATGATAGCAAAAATCGTAGTAAAGACAACAAAAAATGTCATTGCAAAAACAAAAGGAAAATCAAAGATCTAGGCAGCCATTCTGACGTGCCTAAATGATGCCAAAGAGGATCCAGTTCTTGGCTATAAATACGACCCCTTCTACCCCATCTTCTTTCTGCATCCTCAACCAGTTTCACCCCCTCACTTCACTAGACTTCTTATATATAGGAATTGCGAGAAGTTCGCACACAGCCTTGCGGCAGAAGGCAGCATACCGGACTGAATCACGGGGGAGCACAGAGTAATCTATGCAAAGTATGTCCTGGCAATTCGCGCAGGGCCAGCAGACTAACAAGTACCAGTATTGACCAGACGCCCACACACAGTCTTGTCCAAAACCATGGAGCCAGCATGGGGCTGATTCTGGGCGGACCTGGCAGATGTTGAACGAAGTATCGCCACTGTCCTATATCATAGCGAGATATCCTCCTTCAGAAGGGTCCCCCTCTCCTTCTCTTCTGCCATGGGTCTGGCCTGGCCAGACCACGAGAAGGCAGCAAGACATGTCAAGAATACCTATTCATTTGAACCATCAAAGGTCGATGTCACAGCCTCTCCCTCCACGATGTGTTCTTTCAGATTATCTTGAACCGAGCACCCACCTATATAAACAATCCTTCTCCGATAGGCCGAGAAAGGAACGGGCATCTTAGGATCACATTTGATGAATTCCTTGAGATTCAAGTGCTGGTTTGCTCAGAGTTTATGGGCCCTAAGAACCTCAATAGGGCCAGAGAACTATCCTCCTCTCGTACAGGAGAGGCTATCTGAGATAGCTGAGACGCCGAGTGGATGGACAATATCCGAAAGGTGTCGACTGTCCCATCATATAGTATAGCGGATTCAATTCACGGGATTACGAGATTCGCTCAGCAAGCGATCTGGTCTACAATATCCCCTCGCCCGCACTTCCACATTTCCACAGCGACATCAGCAACTAGACGCCCCATACCACCACCAGCCGTGCCTCCCAAGCAATTCGAGCGCATCAGGATGCACTTCTTTGAACTACCCGACGTATGGAGATAACCAGGGGTGGGAGACTGGCTCCTAACGAATAGCCTGGGATTACTCAGCCAGGAAACCCACGCAGCCTAACACCACGCCATCCTACTATCGAATCTATAATTGCTACCATTTATTACCACAATCAATGGGCAATAATCAAAAATCTGACGGAGGATATGTCGATCGAAGCGGCTTTTCACGCCTTCAGAGATGCAGAGGAATGTTTCGATCGTCAAATGAACAAAGCGGCCCGCGGCCAGTCAGCCGCCACCTCACCCACAAGAGTCACCTAGTATCTTCACAACATGAGCCTTGGGCCCCAATGAAGTCGGTCTAGAGGGTTTCTACATGCTCAGCTCTGGCTCTCAGCTCTGCCGTCCAGGCGTCAGGGCTTTCCACATTGAAGATAGTGGCTTAAGGTCGGCAAACATATGCATGAAGGGCTAGAAGGCCTGACTAATAATCTATGCGGCATTCTCGCAATCATCATCGTTATATATTATAGACAGGCCTGGCATCAGGAAACAGCCTCGGCTCCTCTGTAAGCAGTTCATCAGACACATGGCTGCCATAGTCACAGCCGACCATTTCGGTTTTCCTATCATCAGATGCCTATATCCCAACAGCATAGAGCCTGAAATGTGGATAGATCTCAGGATCACATTCGATGAGCTCAACCAGCTTGAAGTGCTGGTGTGCTCGGAACTTAGGGGGAATCAGAACCCCAACAGGGTCGGCGGATTACACTGTCCTCCTCAATCGACAACTTGAAGATTGATGACAGGCACACTCGCCTTCCTCCTCGCCTTGAGCTTGGAGAGAAGAAAGTCCATGCTGATAAATGCCTTAAGAGGACATTTTCAGCGCAGACTTCGACTATGTTGAGGGTGCAGACTTTTTGCCGTCCCTGATACTCTCAACGATTCGCAAGATGCCACAGATCTTTCACGTTAGACTCGGACTAGAAATGTCACGAAGATGAGAACTATACAGGAATACGAATACTTACGGTTCGATACGGACTTAGCAAGGACCAGGACTACAAGATGGAGCCACAAAGAAGCCCTCGGCTCAAACCTGCTTCAATCGGCTACTGGTGGAAACGAACCCAGCTTTTCGAGAAGTTACCGCGAGATTTCGACCATGGCTCCCAGAATCCATAGGTGAATCAATTTAATTTCCTCGATTACACATATGCCTATATATACAAGGCTGACGTCCCATACGAGCTCCTCGAGTGTCTGGACCTGGATGAAGAGACTACTAAATATAAAACTCCAACATACCCCCCTGAGAGGGTTCAAATCATCTCTCAGATCCGAAGTTAACAGTTGAGCATCATTGCTCAAAACCATGCCAACCTGAAGAGACTTGAAGCAGCAAGAGGAGCCACAGTCTTGACCAGAATTCGAAAGCATGGCCTTTTCCCGATATGTCGATGGTACATATGTCAGCAGGCCAATGTATATAATATTCTCAGCGCCTTCTCTATCGAAAATGATCGTGCGCGGCTGAATGACGTACTAAAGACATGACAAGGAGTTGGGGTGACAGAAAACTTGCCGACTTCAAGGTCCCATTCAAGGGGATGATACTGGCAGACAACACAAGTCCCTGCAAGCACCACCGATTACTGGAGAGCACTGGATTATCTGCGAAACCAAGACTATCACCCTTCATCTTGGTCAGGAGACGAATAAGTATCCCGATCTCAGGGTCCTATAGTATAAAATGGATTCACAGGCTGTACGTCTCGAAGGATTATTTCACTCGGCCGTTGCAATATTACTTCTTAGGAACCCCAAACAGCAGCACATAATCGATGAAGGGAATATCGGGGAGATCGCTTCCCGGTGGGAGGTAGAGTCCTCTCTCTCAATCGAACACATTTCCCCCAGAAACCCCAACTACAAGGCTCCGCTCTAACAATCCGACCCAATCGAACCACATTGTCCAGTTCTAGAGAGCAGGAAGCGGCATACTGGGAGAACATAGCAGAGTTCTGGAAGATACACAGGCGGGCCTCTGGATCCTACATCCTGCCCGATTGAACAACCAACCAATAACCTCACCAGTGTGCAACTCAGCATGGATTATTCGACCCATATTCAAGCATATATATAAGTGGTCGAATCCCCTACATCACCTTTCATGGCCACTCTGGTGATCGCCGCTCAACAGGTGGACAGTGGTCTTGCTTCCTCTATTGTAGCCGAGAACATCACGTCTACTTCACGCCTCCTCTTCAGAGATCTAGAGGATATTTCCTGCGGCAGATATGACGCGGAAGACCAGAAACTCTTCTACCGACACCACACCGCAGTTTGTAATCTGGGCCTGGATTACACATCCACCAGATTGCGTACCAGAGGCAATTCGGTATTATCAGTTGAGAAGACCTCCCCTGCCGTCCCCTTTCTGGACTCATCGCTGGCCTGACCAATAGATGCCTACGACCTGCATAAGCTACTACAGAATCCCCTAAGATCCGCGTTCTGCACGAGCGAGTGTGGTATTGGCAAGACTCAAATCATGATGGCGACGCTGCATATCGCCATCGAAAGCCGGATTGCGGAGGTAACCCTCAAGAAGAAGTCATTCGCACCCCAGGAGAGAATATTCGAGCCGAGAATCATCTTCTGCCCATCCTCCATGCTCGACCAGATGTTCACGGAGGTAGTAATGGGACGGCAAGTTCCGCCTCCACGTCTGTTACCAGACGAAGCTGACATGCTCCAACCCCAACCGCAAGTCGGCAACCCTCAGTACACTGAGGGAAACACAGGACGCCGTAGATGCCTGCAGGGAAAACCACAGCGACCCGGACACCGCCTGCTGGGTGGAGCTTAAAGAGATCCGGGAACCTCAATCAGCTCCCAACCGGATATATCTGCTATCTAAGGCCTAACTTACCTACCGCGCCTATTTGCCGATACATCGCCTTCGACTCGCCCAAGTATCGCTGCACCGTAGCATCGGTAATCAACGCGCACCTCGCAGGCAAGAGGGTATTAATCTGTATCAATCACCCTATCACTTATTAGTAAGTTTCCCCTCCTGACCCCGAGCCCCGATCTTAACCTACATATAGGTCGAGCCATCTCCTCACTCGCTCGACCTATAGGTTATAAACACATCCACAGCCCCCTTCCCTTTTCGAAGACACGAGTACTGACTGATGATTATATAGTATGATTCTCGCCATGCTCGACGCCCCAGGCATACAGGCTCTAAGCATTCAGAGCCGGCATGACCAAGGCGAGCGGGACCTCACGGTGAAGAAATTCAACAGCTCGAATGTCATGGACCTCGTCATTCCCAAAAGCCCAGAACCACGAAAATCCATCCACTTTCGATATCCCCGTGATGGATTTCGTGAATATATACGGTATATACGCTCTGGAAGCTTTTCAGGTCATCATGCAACAACAACCAGAGAGTTTCAGGATCGAGTCCAGGGCAAAGCCAGTGCGCTGTATGAGAGCTGGGGACGGCAAAACACCTCCCGCCCTAGTATGTTTCGGTGGCATTGCTAACAGTAACACTCACACTTATCATCCATTGATCGACGCCATGTCGGAACCTTCCATGTCTCTCCAGTTGAAACTGGAGCTGACCATGGACCTTTGTTTCTCCGCCATCACCGTCTCGCTTGCCACGAAGAACATTCAAATCATATCATCGCACAAGGACGAGTCCGAGAACTTGCTACAACAGGCAGCCTCATCATTCAAAGATCGGGATCCCCCAGAAGCGCAAGGGGCAAAATTTACAATTCTGCGAATGTTCCAGTGAGCGCACTGGTGGCATTATTGAAGCTGTCCAGCTTAACTCGAAAAGAATTAGAATGTCATTTCTTTGAATAAAGAAAACCACCCCAATAGATATATATCAAACAACCCAGGTTCGAATTTCAGTGGAACACCTTCCGCATGCCAGAGTATATATCCACCCAACAGCCGAAGCTTACTGCTGGGTTCTACCACCATAACGTCGAACAGGAACGTCGAAAGGGACTCTGCCCTTTAGTGGCTCCTCGTGGCCTTCATCTTTGCAGATTTCCCCCAAATAGCCCAGTGAAGACTTGCTTTAAGTGCTCTGGAAGGAGATGCGAGTCAAATGGTCCGAGATTGTTGAAGAGAGTGGCTATTTCACTAAGCATTACTGATAGGAAAGGGATCTAGAACTTGGTATATGTCTAGGGACTTTCTATGCCGTACTTGAAAGAATGCATCGAGGCCCAAACAGAGTCTCCACAGATCATCGAACACGCGCAAGCGAATCCCTCCGATCCGGAGGCTCCTCTTGGGCTGATGGCCAAGAAGTTTGCGCTCGATTCCTTAGCCAGCTCCCTCGAGCCGGAGGTTTGCGACCTCGACAAGGTGTCTGACTATTATGGCATCTCTCGCCTGCCAAATGTCCGACTATACCAGAATAATCTGGTACAACCCCTGATTGACCATCAACTTGCCGGTAGTCTATCTCATTTCTTTATTATCTACCTGATCAAACCCCCCAAGCTCATTTTATCATCATCTACTTGATAAGTTGGTCTTCATCAAGTACATGATGAGAAAATCTCCGACCGCGATGAAGTATTGAGAAGGAGCATGCCGACGAGGTTGAGAAGCTTCTGGCCTTCAATGGCGAGGTTATTGAGCGCATGAAGCAGGAAGGTGGCGATGCTAAGTTCAAGGACATCGACTTGGCAACTGGACGTGTTCATTATTCTTCTTCTCTTCTATTCTTCAATATCGCGCCACGCCAAGAGACGGCTATTATGAACTTCCACAGTTATTGCGCAGATTTCGCATACGCCACAAAGAAGCGAAAGCTCCAAAGAATCCCCAAACATCAAACAAGCGCCATTGATAACAGGAACCCTAAACTTATGCTCCAGGGCGAATATAAAGTTAACCTACTACCTGGTTTATACCCTCTGAAACTCAACAACACTATGGAGGTACACGAGGCACACACCCCTCACAACAGGTTATGAGGCCCTTACCAGAACCGCTGCGTCCTTATTTACACGCCTTATTAGAACCACCTTACCCAGTGCGGGAGGTTCTGCGCGACGGGCACTTTGTTGTTGACGGTACGGGCTCTTGATCCAACCTCAAATCACGAAAAACCACTGGAAACGACTTCTAATCAAGGCAGAGCTCCCAGACTAGCAGAGAAGAACTTCCCTGTATGCCGTGAGAGACAACGAAGGCTTGTTGGTCAACATATTGCGTTCTTCGAATATGCGCAATTTTTAATGCTCGGTAGTTGAGGAAGAGGACAAAATGAGAATTAAAGACCTTCCTAAGATTCGGTGTAGGTTTATGATGAGGCTTGGGGCTTAAGTGTAGCATAATCTTGTTCCTGAGTTTAGGAGAGACTTAGCCCTAAATGCATCACTCTATTTTCATAAAGACAAGAAAGTATTTTTAAAGTAGTTCAATTTAAGCTATCAAATTGGTATCAAACTAGCAAGTCTATGAAACAAAGGAAAAGGTAATAGTGTGGCGAAAGCCGGATATCAAAAAGCATTAATCGAAAAAGATCGTCCATCATCAAATCCAGCCACATTAATTAATGTTGTACAAGCCCAAGACTTCCATGTTGATGTTGACTTCGTTGGGCACAAGAGACTTTAGAACCCGTGAGCATTTACTGGCTCTTGTGTCCGTTAGTCTTAGCACCCTCCTGGTTAACAGCGTTAACATTAGCATGCATCTTTCCAAACTGCCACTCAGGCAGTGTGATGCCGGTCTGGTCGTTGATAGTGCTCATGAGAGGAGGAAGCATCTGGTAGACGTTGCGCATGGTCTCAGTGGGATCGCTACCCTGGCCACCCTGGGAACTTCCAGTGTTCCAAACGCTGATCTTGGGCTCCAGACCGCGGATAGCAGCAGCGTTGGCCTTGGCCAGCTCGACGTATGTGCCCTTCTCGATCATCATGTACTGTAGCAGACCAGCGGGACCGCCGAATGCTTGAGATAGCTTGCCATAAGCCTCAGCCATGGCGGAAATACCCTCTGCCTCGCGGAGCTTAGCAACGAGTTCAGCTTCGGCACGTTGTTGAGCAGCGTAGCTGTAAGCCTCGGCGTCGTTGCGAGTCTGGTAGGCAGCGGCATCGGTGTTCTTGGTAACCCTGGCGTAGCTAGCTGCGGCGTCGGCATCGGCAGAGATCTTGGTCTGGTAAGCTGCAGCATCAGCCTTGCGCTGACTAGCCTCCTGGTGAGCACGAGCGTCGGCTTCGACTTCATAGGCAGCGGCATCGGCAGCCTGCTGCTTACTCTCCCTGGAGATAGTAGCCTGGACGACATCTGTGGCACGAAGACGTTCCATCTCAGCAGCCGCACGCTTGATCTCGACCTCCTTCTTGAGATCCTCATCCTTGGACTCGAGAACACGCTGGGCTGTGATGCGGGCGATATCGACATCTCGTGTAAGTCCGGTGCGCTTGGTGTCGAGGTGAGCCTCTGCTTGGGCACGCTCGATATCACGCTCTGTCTTCTGGACAGCAGTCTCTGCGTTAATCTTTGCAATCTCACGCTCCTGCTCGCCCTTGCGTTGGGCTTCTCCGACGTTACCGCGGAGTTGAGCCTCTGCAACATCGATCCTGGCCTGGTTGGTGGCACCCTCGTGAGCCTTGCGAGAGAGTGAAGCAAAGTAGACAGAATCAGGGGCATCCTTCAATTCCTTGACGTTAGCGTTCACAATCCACAAACCCAGCTTAGAAAGCTCGTTCTGGATGTTTCTGAAGATTCTCTTCTTGAAAATCTCGCGTTCGGTGAAGATCTCCTCCATGGTCATGCTGGAGACGAGGACTCGGGTCTCGCCCTCAATGATACCCTTGACAATATTGGAAACATGCTGGCTCTGGGTGGCTCCAGTGTCTTCAGAGCTTGTCAAGAGCATGGCATACTTCATCAGGGCATCTCCGCGGTCTTCTCGTTCAAAGTCATCGGCATCGGCCTCTGTGATATCGGTGTTGGCGCCCCGTTGATTGATATCGGGACCCACAGTGAAAACAACAGGAAGAGAGAATTGCAGCTTTTCTTTTGTCATGGCCTGCAAATCCATGGCATAGTCGCGTGGTCGAATACTGGTTGCGGAATTAGTTGGTTGGGTTGACCAACACCAAGAGTTCGGGGACTTACCTGAAGCGAGTGCATCTCTGGAGGGGCCAGACCCAAGTCGCTTTTGCGATCTTGACAGTCTTGACTCCCATGCCAGTGATGGCAAGGTACTCATCGGGGGCAGAGATTCTGTACGACATGTTGAGTTAGGTTGTTGAAGAGTGAAGGTATTAGTTGGTTGCAACGAATGTGTTTTGTATCTCTAGAAACTGAAGTTGCTAGAGAATATTGTATGATATGATAAGTAAATAAAAAAAACTGTCTCATGAGGGGGTGAAGGGACCCTTATATGCTTCTCATGACACGGTTTAAGCACGCAGCCGCCCTGCATGCATGTCTTGGACTTAGAGCTTGGCATGATCCTTTACACGATTTACCCCATGAAAGTGCCTCACATGGAAAGAAGCCTGAGCTAGGCATCTCAATTCAATTCTGAATGTGGTGGCGGAGCACAAAGCAACCCCTGCATATAGTTCCGCTTTCTGGAAAGATTCTGTGCCCAAAAGGGTATGCAGTATGCAGAAAGGGTCCCATGATTTAGATAGTATATAATTCGTTCCTGTAATGTTGTCCCAGAAATGCCCGACGTCGGTGAGTTTATCCTGATTGGCGTGGTTGGGCATTCTTTCTGGGGTGATCGGCAGCGGCTGTGATCTATTGTGGAGTGACACTTTAAAAGACGACCTTGAACTCTCGTGTAAGTTATGTTGCCAGGTTTGTTGTCAACACCAAACTGTATTCTATTGTTCCATTTATTTTATTTTATTTTTATTTTTCTATACAATATAACTTTATCATACGCATCTCACTTCTATTTTGCGCAAATACATTTCCCTTCTTCAACTCATCTTTAACAACAAACTATCTTTCAGCCTCGCCTACGCTACCCCAGCACTGCCCCTGCTAATCAAGCATGCTAATTTCCGCTATCGATTAAACCGCGGAATTCATCGTCATACGCTAATGTCATGATATCACTGAAGCATTCATTCCTTCTGCCGGTAACCGAATTCAGTATCTTGGCTCTTGGCTGCGGAGATAGACACGCCCGACCACGGTGCGATATATCCATTCAACCCTGACCTCCCTCTGAACGTTAACCACGTGAAGCGAATATGATTCGATGTTATCTGGAATGCCACCGAAACGCTATCGTGCCAAGCCTCGAAATAGCCAGATTGCATGACCATCCTTTGCTGCGCCACGCAAAGGTAACCCAATAAACACGGCTATTTTTCATCAGGCACACAAAAGTGCAGCCCAAGGCTGTGACATGCTATGAGCTCTTTGTTGGTCTCGGCGATTGCTACTTTAACTAACCTGACACTTCACATGACACCAAGTCCAGACACTGCGATACAAGGCTGAGTCGATAGTAACCAGCCACAAGAGAGAACTATTGCCCGTGGGCTGATTTTGGTTTGAACGACGTCTTGTGTAATATATTCATTGGGCGTCAGGCATTCATTCTGTAACATTGTCACCAAACTCTCCTCCAGAATCTCCAGACTTGGCTACTCAACACTCATCACCATGTCCAAGCAAGATGACTTCGATGATGGGGATCTTCCTCCCCCATACACTGAAGCAGGCCCATCTGTATCAGCACCTATATCGCAACCACCGCAACAATCAGTCGCCACCATCTTCTCAGCCCATCTGAACAATCTCCCACTACGCATTCAATCCAACCAAACAGCCCGAACCTCGGAACGCGTTCAACGAGACAGTGAAATACTGACCCTTCTCGTTCCTCACATCGAGGACATGCTATCTTCAATTGCGGCTATGGATCCACCCCCGCGGGTTACCGAAATGACCATGGTTCCTGGGGAAGCCGTTAGTGAAGAATGGTCCTTTGTCGATCTAGACCAGTCACGCACAGTTGTGCGAGTAAGAGAAGATCTTAAACTGGTAGGAGATCTCAAATTGGTGGGAGATCAGAAGAAGCCTATACAAGAGAGCGAACCCCCAAAGAAGAGGGCTTTTGACGATTGGGGAAGATGGGAAGACGATACCCAAGAGCCTGCTAACGACAATGTTCTTTGGTGGTCAGATCAGGACATGGCAGTTCGACTAGCAAAGTATATATCGCCAGAAAGAGTTGATCGAAAAGTGGTCAAGGCACATGTCGAACAAGCAAAGAAAGCATCAAGGTGGAGTCTGTTCAAAAAGTCTGAGCCATCAACTCCACCAGCGCCGATACCGAAAGCACAGGAGGAGGAGCCAGTTACTATGGTTGCTAAGGCCGAGGAGGTTACTTTCAGACGGGAGAATGATATGGGGATTTGGGAAGGGAAGACAGGATGGGGGTTGGTGGTCAAGGTTAAGCTACGGCAGTGATCATGCTGTGTACATGACGGTGAAGATATGGGAGAGCACAACAATCATTCAAGGACGAATATAGGGTCAATTGGAATGTATGAGGTCATGAATTCTCTCAACAATTATACTACTTAATTCCAGCTATTAATTGATATTCGTGAGGCTGGTTGCATCCGACAACTCTCACTACTGTCAACACCGTCAAAACCTGCTCAGTTCAACATCCAGCCTTGGCAGAGAAACCCACCTGTCTAGCCGAGATTACTCAGTGACACATTGTATTCTCTTAGGGTCTTTTGTGCTATATGTGAGGCGTATGTATTACAGTGAATCCTCTGAGCAAGACTACCTTCTAGGAGTCAATGAGCGATTGAGTGCTCTGGCTGACGGTACGAGAAGTTCTTTGGACCTCGACATAGACAGTTTTGGAGACTATACGCCAAAAACTTCATGATAAAGTCAACAGCAAGCAAGTAATCCCTCCATATAAAGTAATTGCCAACGTCTTTAATTCGGGCTTACCCTATGTCGTGAAACTCAACCGGCCTAATCTCACGACATGTAACAACACCATTGTACACCATATCACACACATAATCTCAACCTCATTCCTGATTTTTCCGCTCCAAAACGTGATTAACCTCCCGTTCTAGTGCCTGACTCACTCGCCGTATGAACCCCACCTCATCTACAAAAGGCCTCACCCCTTCCAACCACTCTCTCCCACTTCCTCATCCTTCTCAAATCCCGCATCATGTCCTACAACGTCCTCGTAACAGGCTCCTCGGGCCATCTCGGCACGGCCCTGATGCTATCCCTCCCTACGCTGGGCTTCACACCGCTTGGCGTCGACATCCTACCATCTGAGACTACACACCACATTGGATCAATTGCAGACCGCAGCTTTGTAACATCTCTTCTTGAGAACAACCCTATTCAGCATGTCCTCCATGCTGCGACGCTTCACAAACCTCACGTGGAGAGCCACACCAAGCAGGACTTTATCGACACAAACATCACAGGAACCCTCGTTCTACTAGAAGAAGCAGCTAAGCTCGGTGAGCAAATCGAGAGCTTCATCTTCTTCAGCACCACAAGCACGTTTGGCGCAGCATTGAGTCCAAAGCCTGGTCAACCTGCTGCTTGGATCGATGAGACCGTCGTACCTATCCCCAAGAACATATACGGCAGTACAAAAGTCGCCGCAGAGGATCTATGCTTCCTCATCCAGAAGCAAACAGGAATGCCTGTTCTAATCCTCCGCACAAGTCGCTTCTTCCCAGAACAAGATGACGACGAGGATCGTAGATCTGCTCTCTCAGACGATAACCTCAAAGCTCTCGAGCTGGCTTACCGCCGCTGCGACATTGAGGACATTGTCCGCGCAGCAGTCTGCGCCATGGCTAAAGCTCGCGAGATCAAGTTCCGAAAATACATCATCAGCGCACCGCCCCCATTCTCCAATGATGCTCATACTCTAGCCACACTTGACAAGGACCCTAAGGAGGTATTTGAGACTGTTGCGCCAGAGTGTGCACACGTTTTCAAAGAGAAGGGCTGGAAGCACCTGAAGCGCATTGATCGTGTGTACGACTCGAGTAAGGCAGTGGAGGAGTTGGGGTGGAAGCCCGAGTTTACGTTCAATCGGGTCATTGAGTTGATTGGTGAGGGAAAAGAGTGGAGGAGTGAGTTGACGGGAAAGGTTGGGAAGAAGGGATATCATGCTGTGAGCCATGGGGTGTATACCGTGAGATGAATTCGCAGGCCAAAGATGGATCATGTTCATAGAGAAAATGGCATTGGGAATAGAACGACTTGCTTCACGATATTCTTAGAACCAGAGAGATATTTCAGGTTAATAAGCAACACGTATTTAAACAAACTCGCCTTCGCCTCATATGTTATAAAACAACTCAAAGTGATAACAGTCCTCCTACTAACAGGGTATCTACCGTACAGCAGCTGTTCAAAATCCACTTAGCCAAACTTGATTCCAGAGTTAGGATTCCACGTCCCAGGCGCAGGCGGTTGTTGACCTGAGCCACCGGACAATTGACCAAACTTGAGGCCCATTCCAGGATTCCACATCGCATTGACTGGGGTTTGCTGAGGTTGTACCGGTCTTGGCTGCTGCACTGCTTCTCCCCATGATTGTATGCTTGCCTGAGCTGGACTCTGCACCGGTTGGGGAGGTTGTTGCGGTGGAGCATAAGAGTGTGCCGGTTCTTGGTGCGCAGGCATTGGGCTTTGAGCTGCTTGTTGGTGAGAGATGCTGAGGTTTGACAAAGTCGGCATGTTGATTTCTCTGCAATATTCTGTCAGTAATTGTTTCGCATCCAAATGGTAAGAGACATACTCTTCCAGTGCCCTCGCCTCCATGCGGCGCTGAGCAACCCAACCACGAATCACATCACGGAAACCCTGCCCAACAATCTTGTTCAGATCATTGTAGAACTTCCTGCCAACCTCGAGGTTGTTGATAATCTCCTTGTACTTAAAATAGGCGTTATCAAGCTTCTGCAATGCCACCTCGCGTTCGCGGTTACCCCGTTCACCCATATGCCGCTTCTGAGACTCAAACTCGCGATTGATCCGCTGTACATCCGTCAGGAGACGCTCTTGGTCCTTTGCTTCTTTCTCAATCGCGTCCACCTCGGGCTCATACAGCCTATCAAGCCTCTTGTCGAAGAATTCCTCAAAATGAGCCGGTACAAGTGCCGTGTTAGGGTACGTGCGCTCTAGTCGGGCAGCTTCCTTGAGGATATCTGGTTTGATGTCATCGTGACGGGCATTCTCGCGCAGACTCTCAACCTTCTTGCGACGACGGCTCTCGAGACGGAGAACATCATTGTATGCGCCGCGCAGTCTTCCTATGACCGGCTTCAATGTCTCGGGAATGTCTACCCGTCGGCTCGAGGGTACAGAGTCCATCAAATCTCGGTCCGGTCCCGAAAGGATAGCGAGCAAATCCTGGATCGCACCGAACTTTTCCCTTACCACAGCATCGCTACTGATACTGGTTTGGAAATAACTCTCGATTTCCGAAGCATGCTGCCAAAGCTTCTCGCCTTGAGGATCTTCCCGACTCTCGGGTCGTACCCATCGGTCTGTTCCGTATCTCATCCGTAACCGCTGATCCTCCTCTTCTTCAGAAGCCAAAGCCGCTTTTCCCTCTTCGAAAATTCCCATATCTCCTGACCTCAATTTATCAATATCGGCGAAACCTTTCTGCACTCTCCCAATGGCATCGGCTTGTCTGATCTCCTCGGCGTGTTGGACCAGGCTTGGTGGTAGGCCCAGCGGTTTCTCGAGTGCTTGTAGAGATCCAGGAAGTCCTAGAGACGCCAAAATCTCGTGGATATTTTCTGTGAGCGACTCAAGCTCCTGAATAATGTTCTGGCTGACCATGCGATCCCGTCGTTCCTCGTAAATCGAAGTCGCAACGTGTACGGAGAAGGGGACAAGTCGAGAGAATAAAGCTGGTCCGAATTCTGCGCGATCGCCAAAGTATTCGTAAGGGTTTCCGACCTGGGGAGGCACGCGGGCCAAAGCCATGTTGGCGCGATCGAGAATCTTGAGCTCCGACTTTGGTGGTACAGCGACTGCGAAAGGTTAGCTAGCTAGAAAACAAAGATCTTGGATGGACATACTTAGGTAGATAACATCATTATCCTTCTCAGCTCTCTTCAGGTCTTCTTCAACCTTGCGCTTTAACCCATTGAGGTCGTCGACTACAGTCTTGCCAAGGTAACCACTTCGAGCTTCCTTAATGCCCTCCGTGGCACAAGCCACAGCATCTTTAAGTCGTGCAACCTCCTCTCCATATTTCCGTTTCTCAAGACAGTCGCATGCAGCTCGGTACTGCGCAGCGGATGCAAAGTGGTGATGCTTGGCGCTCATGTGGTGGATCCAAGCACTGCTGATGGCTTCGCTCTTCATAGCAGCTTCGCCAGCAAAGTTGTATAGGTCGGAAACTCGCGCGGCGAGCTTGGCAATCGATGCATCTTTGTAACCGTCCATAACGGCTTTCTGCCAGAAGCATTCTTGGCTCTGGGCGAGGAGCAGCTGGATCAAGGACTCGAGTGTATCTTGGTCCATGTCTTCGGGAGGATCGGACATTCGTAGTTCGGGGAGGATCTCTTTTTGCATGTGGGTGAGGACGCCGGCGGCGAGGGAGAAGTAGTTTGCTGCAGACTTGAGACCTTCGGTGTTGCCCCGGGGGGTGTTGATGGCAAGCTGGGAGTAGAGGGAGGCAAGGTTATAGAGAACGTTCATGAGCTCGTACTTGAGGTTGTTGCGCACCATAGGGCGCTCGGTGTTGTATCCAAGGGCAGGATACCACGAAAACTCAGCACCAATCTTTCATGGCGGTTAGTTTGAAGCTGTTAATTATCATCGTGTGACACTCACATCTATCGGAAACTTGCCCCCAACCCAAACTAGTTGTCCAGCATATGCTTGTAGCTTCTTGATACCGCTCGGATGCGGCTCTCGGACATTTACCGCATCGCGACGGAGTGCATCAATGACCTCGAGGTCATGCTTAAACATATCCGGGTGCTGATCATATTTGGTGTTGATATACTGCCGTATCGTCGAGGCGAGCGAGAGCTGAGTCGACTTGCGAAAAGGAAGAGAAAGAATGTTTCTAGGAAATAAGTGTTAGCAGCTAAGTTCAGGGATCGTGGCTATAACTGGGTCTTCTTACGACGACATGGCTTCGTTTGGGAACCTCAGTCGCAGGTTCTTAGGTGAGCCTTTGTAAAGTTTAGGTAGCTTTTTTGCCAGGTTCGTTGGCTGGCCTGCTAGAGTTGCAATGACTTCATCAGAGCTGTGAAGGCGCCACGTTGGAGGGGCAATGACATACGAGGAGTGTGGCGCAGCAGTTGACCAGCTTCAACTTAGTACAGGTACTAACCTACCCTAGTGCTCAGCAGGTACAAACATTGAATTCATTTGTTATGAGTACCTATAACAAAGTCTACAATTATTATCTATCTCATTTAAATAATAAGCTTATATTATAAGTAAAATAGCAAAATAAAAGTGGGCTTTTCCTCGTTTATATGATAGCTTAACACAGTACCTAGATTATTTGTTTTACTGATATATATACCCATTGTCAAGCCAGTACTGAGCATATAGATTAAACTTACCTCTGAAACAAGTGGCGCCCTACTTCTGGCCTAATGGTTCAATGAAGAGTCTCAGAGCTGCGCTCAGTAAGCCAGTTAGCTATTGCGTGAGGTCACAAGTTCCAACCCCAGAAAAACTAGCGAAGGAAGGGACAAAGCCTGCGCAGACAGCAATCCCAACAAGCCAAGCTAGGGGGCCAGAGACTGGTCCAACCGGTAGACAGACTCAAATTGCCTGAAAGTGCACTAGCAAGAGGCGCCCGGGCCCTATTTTTTGGCCTGACGGTTCAATAAAAATGCACTGATAGTTGCTTGCAAGGTGAATTCAATAATCATGATTTTGGTAACACTACAAACATTTATAGCTAGAGACCGTTCAAACTCTCCTTTCTCGTGGTATCTTACTACTCATTAATCTTCCATCCCTTTTTAGCGATACTTGACATCTCCCACTTCAGGTTGGTGAACTCCATCATCAACATAACCCGGGGGCTGCGTCTGCCCCTCACCAGGACCCGACGCCACTGGCGCCGAAGGATCGGTCGAAGGTCCGGCAGATGTGGCGTCCCGGTCGGTCGGGGTCACAGAATGCACCTTGAGCGAACCAACCTCGGCTCCCCTGAGAGTCTCAAGCAGGTTGCGAGCACCGGCAGGCCACATGCCGCCCGGCTGAGGTACAGCTCCGTCGATCATGTTCTTGACCGTGACTTGCTGGCCGTAGAAAGCGGCGTTGGCATCTTTGCGCTCAACAACAATGGTACCATCGACTTGGACACCGGCATAGAAACCGCGTGACTTGACGTAGGAAAAGACAGGCTCAGGCTTCACAGCGCTCAAGCTGCGACGCTTCTTCTTCTTCTTGTCTTCCTCTGTCTCTGGCTTCAAGTTTTGGTCCTCAGTAGGTCCGGGAGGGTTAGCAGGAGCTTCTTCATCCTTATGTTCCTTTTTCTTCTTTCCATCTATGGCAGCACCGATCTCAACAGCACCACCAGCGCCGTAAGGCCCAGCGACAACAGTAAGGTCGCTTCCGAGGGCAACGCGAGTATCGGCAAAAGCATTGAGTGCTTCTCTGGTGTTGATGACACAAACACAGTCGTAAATGTCAAGGCCAATCATGAAGCCCGCGCCAACAGAATGCACCTGGATACCTGAGGGGGGACCCCATGATCCATCGGGGAGACGGGGGATCAAAATACCCGAGCCAGTGGCGCCTGAGAAGGCGTAGCCGGCACGGAGGGTGGTAAAGATGGCGAGACCCTGGGCCTTTGAAATGACCTTGGGGGGAATGTTGACGAGAACTCGTTTCTTGGGCTTCTCCTTTGTGGGATCGATGATTTCATTGTTGGTTTCCTGTGCCTTGGGGTCGGTCGACGTGGGAACCTGGCTTGAGCTGGGGTCGGCATAGACGCCGTTTTCTGCGGCATGTAAGTGGATGATTTGGTTAAACTGAACGGATGACTTACTGCAGAAGGACTTCAGGATAGAAGCTGCCTTGTCACACTCCTTCTCAAGAGTCTCGGGGAGGAAACTCTGGCTGCCGAGCTTGTGCGCCAAGCTGTTGATAGGTGCCGCAGCCTTGATACCAAGCTGGCTAAATCGCTCGCTCCAGCCAGGTTTCTTTTGCTTCTCGGGATGCGCGGAAGTCGAAGCATGAGCGGCTGTTTCGGGGACTTGACCATAGCCTTGTTCATGGCTAGGAGCTGTCGTATCTTGCTGAGCAGGTTCATTTGCTGGAGGAGGTGCGAAAGTGGGATGAGCAGGATCGTACGTCGGGATGGAATAATTTTGCTGAGCCTGTTGGGCCTGCTGAGGATTCTGGGCGTCGAAAGGCTGGTGAGTCTCCTGCTGATGAGGCACGGCGACTGGGTTGCCCTGGAGCGGGTTCGGATGCGCAGCAGATTGCTGATGTTGGTCTTGCGAAGGAGGAGGACCGGGAGGAGGAGGTGGGAAGTACTGCTGTTCTAGCTTGCGCTTGTCATCTGTAGTAGATGATGGTTCACCCGTAGGCGGAGGTGCAAACTGAGGAGGTTGCTGCTGCTTCTCAGATCCCGCGGCCGGCACATATTGACCTTGGTTCTGGGGAACTGGAGGTCTCTGTTTCTCGTCTCCGGGAAGCTCAGCTGATCCTTGCTCGTACGCAGGAGGGGCAGAAGAGTCTTGGGGATTCTGGTTAGGTTCGGCGGTAGGTAGGAGACCGCCTCCTTGCTGACCACCAGCCGAATACTGGGGAGATTTCTCTGGATTGGACATTGAGTTAGGATATGTGAAAGTTGTGGTTGTAGGTGTAGGTGTTGTTGTAAGGTTATGGTTGATGAAGTCAATGGCGGGGTAGCTTCGTCACAGGTATAAGAGCTAGTAAGTGTAAAGAACAGGAGGGATCTCAAGTGCTGGAGGAAAGAAGCCTTTAATAGGTAAAATGTATTAATTGGAGTGATTTACTGTTACGAGAGGCCTCGTCACTTGGCGACTCAAGAGTGGCGCATTCGTACAAGACATTGTGAAACCGGTTCCATAGCAAGGAACCAGCTTGCGACAAGTTGCAGTTGCTTGGGTTTGATGTCATCATGGGTGGCTTGGCGCTTCAGGGTCCGACACAGCCACTTTGTCAACCAATGCGAGGCCTTCCACCGTAAAGAGACAGATTGTTGGGGATACGTATTGAGGTAGGTAGTGTAGCATGTGAAATCATGTAAATATTAAAATCTTGGTGATACTAACATCCATTGCCTTTGTAGGAATATTACCTTGATCTATGCATTTTTGTAGATAATGGATACGAGCACCGCTGAATTTCGGAGCCCGAACCGGCATCACTCCGGAATGCCACTGAAAGCTTACACAAAGCTTGTGACTGCTTACATACGAATGTCAATGCCTAGCAAAAACATTGCTTGTAAACCAACATTATACCAACAACTCTGCTGTTCACAAACCACTCCCAAGACTAACCAACACTGAATCTTGTCACAGAACCATCAAAATGACACAAACACAATCCCCCAGTGATCCAGAGACTCTTCATCTTCCCCGCATTCTGTGCCTTCATGGCGGCGGTGTCAACGCGGTAGTCTTTGAACTCCAATGTCGCGCTCTTATAAAAAGCCTCAGATCCTCCCTCCGTCTCGTGTTTATGCAAGCACCCTTCATCTCGGCCCCTCATCCAGACATTGTAAGCGTTTACGGCGAGTATGCACCCTTCCGGCGCTGGCTCCGCTGGCAGCCTGACCATCCCGAGATTGAGGCAGAGGCCGCCACCGAGTTGCTCCGGAACCAGACCCGCCGAGCGATGGAAAGCGACCCCGGCACCGGGGAGTGGATCGGGATTTTAGGCTTTTCCCAGGGTGCTAAGATTGCGGCGAGTTTACTGTGGACGCAGCAGAAGGTGATGGAGCAGTTTGGAGCGCAAGAGGCTTTGACGCAGTTCAAGTTTGGTGTTCTTATGGCTGGAAGAGCACCTTTGATCACATTGGACCATCGTCTGCAGCATCCCCCGTCGATTGTCGATGCGGCACTGATGAGCTCCGAGTTCAAGGACTTGCCAGAGTCAAACGTGGGTGACCATGTCTTGAGCATCCCAACACTACACGTTCATGGACTTCGGGATCCAGGACTTGAGCAGCATCGGAACCTTATCAACACATACTGCGAGACTGGTACAACGACCCTGGTTGAGTGGGATGGCGGGCATCGCATACCAATCAAGACCCACGATGTCGACGCTGTGACGCTTGAGATCTTGAAGCTCGCCCAAACCGCTGGGGTGAAGCTACCCAACTAAACACTTTGCTCGAATTTTTTAATTGCGTTTTTCAGACGAGTTTACCAGTATTTGGGATGACTGCAAGATATATCTGGACGGCTTATACACAAAGACTAGACACAACACTATACACACATTATATATACTCTTCAACGCATCGCAACATGCCCCACATGATCAGCAAAAGCCATCAACATCCAAAGAAACATACAAAATCAGTTGACCTTTTTTTAATCAGAATTTTGAGCTGACTTATATCGATGTCCTGAAGGATGTTGTGCCAAGACAACTGGGTTACGGTTCCCTTCAAGGATTCAATCAATTAATCAGGTGATTATGCACAAGTGAGTTGTAAACCCAATGAAGCTGACATGTGTTGAGTGTTTATTAGACACTTCCCCGCTGACTGGATTGAGGGATTATATCGAAACTAGGCAAAGAGCACAGCATTCCTCGCTCTCGTCCGATTCTCGATATTTCCCTATAGTGGTTATCAAGCTCTGACCCTTCCTATTACCATACTAGACCGATAATTAAAGTCCTCGAAATGGCTCTTGTCGCCTCTGTCGCTGTCAATTCCATGAGCTCTGAAGGCTCATCGCAATCCAGGAAAGCATTCTGTAAGGCCTGTGCTGCTCTCGACCAGCTTTTTACCCATGAGGCCGCTAGTGCCTTTTTAAACGAATCCAAGGTGTATGATGAATATTGCGCGGAACATAGCCCGTTGCTGCAATGGATCCTGGCAAGGCACCACAGACTGGCGTTAGATTGGACGTTGGTGGATAAGGACATTCACAGCATTCACTTCTGCCATACAAGCGGCGATATTCCTCGGATCACCATAAACGGGTTTACTGACTACGAAATTCTTCTCCTTACGAAACCTACTCTTGAAAACAATGAAGAAAATCTTTCCACCAGTATACTCGATCCACAGTGGATTGGCCTGTCCATAGCAAAAACATGGATGGAAAGGTGCATCGCCGAGCATGCATCAGAATGCCATAGCCCTCTGACAAAGCAAGTTTCTCCGGCGTGGTTTATCGACACCAAGGATGAATGTTTAGTACCTGGCGATGATGGTCTCGCGTTCGTAGCCTTGAGCTATAGATGGGGTTCGGCAACAGGTCAAAAAATGGACGAGGTCACATTCGCGAACATGGCGAATCCCGGGTCTCTTTCACAGAGCAGTGCATTTCTCACCCCTACCGTTCGAGACGCAATGTATACCGTTCGTGAGATAGGCGAGCGTTATTTATGGGTCGACGCGATATGCATTGCGCCAAACAACGAGAAGCAGTTGGCGGAGCAGTTACAACTTATGGGGGCGATCTACGCCTCTGCCAAACTTACTATCGTTGCACTCGATGGCGATGCAAGTATTGGGTTGAAAGGTCTCAAATCTCAGTCATCGCCGCGGAGCATGTCGAACATTTTCCCTTGGAAAGATGGTAAAACTCTTATGGCAAGGTATTCGCCCTCTTTGACAGTTCTGAATCCGCAAACCTCGGAGTATTTCAAACGTGGATGGACGTTCCAAGAATATACCTTGTCTCCAAGACGACTTATTTTCGGCAATCAACAAATCCATTGGCAATGCTCATGTGCGTTATGGCATGAAGATCTTCCTAACATTCACAACAAGGACGAAGGGACAGATACCCTCATGTTCCACAACATCAAGAGTGGATTGCCAGATTTTGAAGAGCTGGGTGTATTACTCAATGAGTATAACAGCCGAGAACTGACATATCCTGAGGATGCATTGCCAGCTGTCACAGGACTTCTTACATACCTTGAGAGATTCTCGTTCAAACAAGGGTTCTTGTTTGGGTTGCCCAGAGCTTTTTTTTGATGCCGCGTTGATGTGGTCCTGTAATTTTATAAACCCTTCACGATCTAATCTCCATCGAAGACAACCGTCTACCAGACGTGATTCGATCCTACCGGATACATACCTCCCATCGTGGTCATGGATCGGCTGGAGAGGCGATGGGATCCAGATGTTAGAGCATGAGGCCCAATTCTTCTGGTCGGACTCGAAATTTAGTATGGATGAAATTGCTCGTAGTAGTTTCATTCGAAGGTCTGTTATCACAGTCCCCATTACACAATGGTATAGCCACGCGCCTACCGATAGGAGTCTCAAGCAACCCATATCACGTTGTCCAACAGTTTACAGCGAACATTCAGAAGTCTCATATGACCATGAAATATGGAAAAGAAAGGACCCTATCCCCACTAAGCAGGGGCGTGGTGTCGAGGACTCCTTCATACCAATGCGGGCTGGAGTGAAACACATATACGAACACATCAACTTTCCCGGAAGGTGCTTTTTATGGCCTCTTCCAGATACTGGCCCAAATGAAGGAAACGGAACGACTAATCTTGGTCAAAGTCCCTTCATCTCCTGCAGAACGAAGCGTGCATGGTTTGGAGCTCTTCGACAACACAAGTACAACGACATGGTGCGAATGTTTACGCATCTATGTCTGTTTGACAGAAAAGGAAGATTATGCGGTTGGCTTCAATTGCCAAATAATGAAGAATCACTTGACTTTCCCGAACCAGAGGTTGGACTAAATCGTGCAACTCTGGGCAAAGAAAACACGTTTCTGAACCCATTCCCTGAACGCAACAAGTTGGTTGAGTTAGTGGCAATATGTCTATGCAAACACGCGAAACTTCTTGGAAAGAGAGAGTGGAAAGATTCCTATGGAGTATTGTGGGTAGAATGGACTGATGGAGTGGCCTATCGGCGAGGCTGTGGATATGTGCAAAAGGAACTTTGGGAAGACCAAGATCTCGAGGACGTCGACTTGATGCTTGGCTAGGTGCCGTATAGTTCATCACGTTGTGTAGAGAGCAACATAAACAGTATGTGAAACTTTACGTTTGTCAAAACAATTGGTTACCCATGGAACATGCATCCCAGAGTCGTCTCGACGACCATATCAAATACAAGTACAATATAATAAGAAATGTCTATTGAGAGATTTATTACATAAGTAGACTGGCAGATAAAAAAAGGAGGAATCGCTCATAAGATCAAGAGGCCAAAAGATAATATGTTAACTGCCTGTACTTACCTGTCGTGAAAGAGCAAGCTGTGGTGTCGGGTAGAGAACCGCAAGCTATTAGCCGCAGCGTGTAATGGGTCGAAAAAGGCGCTTGCCAGGCCTTCAGATATATGGCATTTTTAGTTGTAGATTTATTAAAATTACACACATATGTAGGTACATAGCTATAGATGAATCAATCAAGGAAGATTGACATACATATGTATATGTGAGTATATTTGCTTAAGCATATTTTCATAGTAACGGGGCCGCAGTCATGTTTTGTATGTTGGTTTCCTGCGACAATTTTGCCCCAAACACACCTCTTCGGCACGAATCGCATGTGAGCAACCAGGCCACGTTCGGTAGCTGCATTCTTTCCAAAAATGTCTGGAATAATCACTAAAGATCAGCTCTCAAAAGGCTACAAGCTGGCCTTTGGGCCTGTGTACAGGCTCAATCCCACGACGGTCGTGAAGACACATTGCCGTATGGCAGAAGTCGAAATGATGAGATTCGTCCGCGCCAATACCTCTATTCCAGTTCCGAACATTCAAAATGCCTACACCGACGAAGAATCAGGCAAAATAGTCATTGTTATGGACTATGTTGAAGGAAAGACTCTCCAGGATGCTTGGGTTGACCTCAATGAGACTGAGCGGGAATCAGTCATCTCACAACTCCGCGGCTACATGGCTGAGTTGCGCACCTTCAAAGGAGACTTTATTGGCTGCATTGACGGCTCGCCGTGTAACGACCAGTACTTTTACCACCTCCCGGAAGATTATGGACCTTACAAAACAGAGGAGGAATTCAACCAGGGGATGGTCAAAGCGATGAGGGGTGAGGACATGCCGACTGGATTCTCCGAGTGGATATGCACAGTTTGGCTGAGCGTTATGAAGGATCATGACATTGTCCTGACGCATGGCGACTTTGATCCCCGCAATATTATCGTCCAGGGAGACAAAGTTGCGGCTATTTTGGATTGGGAATTCTCGGGTTACTATCCTTCTTATTGGGAATACGGCAAGGCAATGCTACGGCCCGGATGGGAAGAACCGTGGAGCAAAAGCCAGGCCATTGACAAGGTTCTGGAACCATTCCACAAAGAAGTTGCCGTTATGTGGAGTTCTATTGAAGTGATACACTGAGAATAGAGAACCAAGATCCTCATATGCCACAAACCCTGGCGTCTCATTATATCTTTGCGGCTACGAGGTAGAATTAGTGCTTTCCCAACCGACTTTCGAAGTAATGAAGCTGCATATGTCCTCTATCTCATCAGGAATCTTGTACCAGTGTCCTTGATCCTTATAGCATTTCCAATCCACTTCATACCCGGCATCCTGCAAAAGCTGCGCTGCGTCCTCCCCCAGTGCCAGTGGCACCTTCTCATCGATCTCTCCATGGCCAAGAAAAATGGGGGTCTGGAACGCTGTCATATCCTGCGAAGGGCTGTCCAGAGGGTCGAGCCTTAGAGTACTCCTCTGCGATGTTTGGGCTTTGACGATGCTCGTCTGTTCGTCATCCACTGCGATTGCCAGTTCGAGTTTGGATTGAAATGTCAACCAACCACTCATGCCGATGTAGCCCCCAATTGGATGTTCCAGCGATAACAGTACTGCAAGCGACATGGCACAGCCTTGACTCAACCCTCCAATGATAAGATTCTGAGGCTTGACCTGCTGGAGCTCATTTGCAATAATCTCTCGAATCTCTATAGACGACTCGACAAGACCATCGCGTTGGCGGTCTTCGAGATAAGAAGGGTCAACAAGGCTACCGAAATCGAACCACATGGTGAGCATTGCTCTGCGAAAGGCTTTGGAGCGACGACGCTTGGCAGTGGGAAATACAAAGCGGGCATATGGAAATAGTGCTGCGAGGTTATGGCCAGAGGATGTGATGCCAGTATCGAGCAGTTCTGTGCCGAACTTCTTGCCGTTGGAACCCAGACCGTGGAGGAGGATAAACGTGTGAGTGTGAGGGTCCTGCGGCTCCACGATATAAAATGGTTCTCCAGCTGCGCGGTTTGCAGATGAAAAGGCAGTCTTAGACGCATTGCCACATTCAGAGGTATTGCCGTTCATTTTGACAGTGAACGCAACCAAGGAATGCAATTGGTAACAGGATAAAGATGTTCTAATTGATGTATAGGAAGGTAGATAGCTAGGTAGGTACAGTATGTAGTTATATATATATCACCAAATCCAAAATGCCTTCTCGCGATTAAACCCCTACAACCTAAGCGCGGGGCTAGGTTCCTATGCCAGTCTGGCCAATCCTATGTGCTACCGAGTATCGAGCAGGGATTGGGAGGACCCTTAAGCTTGCTCAGATGACCACACCCAACGATTAAGCGCCGCATCCCAGTACCTGTACTGTCCATATTTATTATCCCAGACCCAGCCTCTCTGGGAACTGGATCCCCTAGAGGACACCTGGGAACTGGATCCCTGTGAACTGGACCGAGAACTTCCTCCCTGTGTCTCGCTGCCGCTACTTCCCGAGCCAGAGCCCGAGCCTGCATCAAGAGGACTCGGCTGGATCTGAGTATTCCAGTATTCTGAGGTCCCAACCGCAACAAGTCCCTTGTTTTCAATGTCTGCCAAAACCTCTACTGTCCAACGCTGGCAATACTGCGGGGGTATCTTTTGAGCCGAAGCCTTCAGCTTCTTTATGTCTTTCTCATCTATCTCACCCAGGTAGTGGTGCTGAGAAATGCCAAAGCTGTCAAACCGCTTCGGGTTTTGGATCATGAGCTTGTACCTGCCGTTTTGGCCACCAGTTACGTGGTACCATGCTGCAGTGGTGTGATCCTTGGGCGCTGTAAGGAGCATCCAGTGAAGGGGATCATTACCCCGGGGTTTGCCAATTGCAATCCACAGTTCAAGTTTTCCCATTATGACTGAAGGGGAATATAGATATAATAGGGTTATGGTGTATTAGATAAAAGCGAAGGATCTTATGAGGTATTGGGTAGTAATTGACTTAGTATCGAATGGTCTGTCTTGATTCTTTCATCTACGTCTTTCATATCTTCGTTCAAAGCCCCTTTTATAATTATATTGATATCTCATTAACTCTAGAGATACACCACCTCGTCTCACTCCTTCTAATGCCGTATTGTATCAATGCCACGAACAAACAACCTGCCAGGCGCGCGCGTACCTGATCATCTAAAAATTGTTCTTCATACAAGGCGATGTTGGTGATACTGCCTAGAGTCCTTCAAGTTGTCACCAACAACATCCCGCCTTGATGGACTGCTGTGTTGGTGATATTACTGAAAATCCTTGAAGTTGTCACCAACAATACCCCATGCATTGGCCCAAAGGCCAGCGATAAAATATCCATCTAGGGTTGAATCAAAACTGGAATAGTATAATGTTGCGAGGCTGATCTTGACGCGCGGTTACTTGTCATCCCCTGATTTCAGTCTCGGCGTATTTTTGTCGTTCGGGCATGGTCTCACCGTTGTACTACTGGAAAGAAACCTTAGTGGTTGTATTGATCATTGTTAGGAACCCATGGCCTGTGCACCGTACAATACATGCACCTTTTATAGTAATTGTGAAACACAAAAACGGCCAACAACTACCGGGCATTAGTTACATCGGCAACGGCACGGTCTCAGACCAGTGTCAAGTCCTATCAATCAAAATACTCACGTAAAAGCTTCGCAACTCGGCTAATGCAGTGCGCGGCTACTGTAGATAGAAGGGTCAAAGTCAAGATTTAAAGATGTAATTGGTCCAGGGATGTAGGTTCTTCTCGCCAACTAAGCATAAGATCATCAGGAGATTGTTATTTATATTACAAACCAACACACATACATGTTTTATAAATTATTTACCCTGGTCTTTCGTGGGCCACTTGATTTATGTCAAATATCAGAATTTCTCTTTTGGATGAGTGGTGCTGAGATAGTATCGGAATTTCGAAAAGACGTCTTGTTAAACAAGCTGTTCACGTCTTGATCAGTAGTTTATAAGGTCATCTGATTGCGTCATGAAGGTAACTTGACTTGATGGGCTCGACAAATGGTCTCAATGGAAATCATGTTACCAATTTGCTGTAGCAGTCAAATTGTGAGATTGACAAAGCCTGCGAGAACATTGGAAGCAATGATGATATATGTACCCCTAGATAGCGCGTGTAGAAGAAAAAGAACCCGAACACTTCAGTCCAACCATCATCTTCATATCACTAGAATACTGTTTACGGCACATATGGATTACCCCCACGTTATTATAATTCAGATACACTAACTCTACATGATCAAGTGTAGGTCTAAACCTCTGAATAATCTTCCTCGTAATGATCGTAACCTCTACCAAATGCCACAAAAGCATACTCTAAAACCTGCGCCATGCCGACCATAAAAGTTCAAAACAAAGCCAAACACCAAACCATGCGTTCTGTCGTAATGTAAAAGGTATCCCACTTGGGAGTTGCCCGTTTCGTTCTCGGTATTAACTTTGGGCACAAAATGAGTGTCAATAGGTCAAGGCACAAGGGCCAGGACAATACTGAATAGGGGCGTAAGGCTGATAACTCTGATCAATCGTAGCTGCAATCATGGTCGATGTCGTCTGACCTGAATGCTAGATGCATATGCTAAATGCCGTGATGTGCTCTCAACTCTCAACGCTTAGTACATCAACCCGAGAGGGAATGTGTGTTTAAAACCGGGCTTCTCGATACTTGTTACCATCTCCTCCCCTTGAGTGACTCTCTTTCCGCGGTGGATAAAATGAGCATCGCCTCCAATGTTGTTGACCTCAACGAGGCAAAACTCGTCCAGGTTCGTGAGCGTTTGTCCGACAACCTTGATCGCATCGGCGATTGAGTTATCTAGAACTTGTCGATCGTATGCATGGGGCAGCAAACTCCAGGGTTGATTGAGGATCCAAAACATGATCCTTGGAGAGAAGAAGATAGACACCTTGCGAAGAGTATCCATTCCCTGCAAGGCGTCGGCTATCGCAGATAACCTTTGTTGTATGCGAGGGGGACGGGACAGTCCATCAAACGCGTTGGGGTTCTGATTTGCTCTGAACTCCGAGCACACCAGCACTTGAAGCTGGTCGAGCTCATCAAATGTGATCCTAAGATCACCAGAGTTGGGCTCGATCATGTCGACAAGTGGATCAGGATATGAGACTTGGAGTCTCTCGAGGTTGGCATGTTGTTGAGCAATGATGCTCAACTGCTGACTTCTGATCTGAGAGGGGATTTGAACCCCTCTCAGGGGGGCATTTTGTAGTTTTATATTGAGTAGTCGTCTCATAGTAGGGTCCGGAAGATCGATTCGCAGAGAGTTCACTCTGGCCCAGTGCGGGACAGCCGAAATCTGTCTGTTGAATGCGTGGCGCTCGCCGGAATACATACCCTCAATACTGAGCCCAATGTGGACGACCCGTGGCATTTTTAGAATCGTCGACAGTATCAGGGACGGCAAAAAGTCCGCCCCCTCAACATAGTCGAGGTCTGCTCCATGCATAACCTCGATCGACACAGATCTATGGTTTTGGTTAGCAAGTAATGTTCAAAGCAGATTTCATAGATGAGGTCTTACCTGGCCGCACGCTTCATATGACGAAGCCGGTCTGAAGTGTGATGTCGACTGAGAAAGTCCAGTAGGTTGTCGCGTAGACTTCCTCGCGTTCCATGGAAGCGCATAGAATGGAAAAGGTGTCGTGAAACGCCATACCACATGCGCTTCGAGGATATGGAGAACTGCTTCAGGTCGTCTACCTCGAGATGCGAACCTATTTCCCCTATGATCTCCAGCGGAAGAGCGTCCATGGTGATATATAGGTATGGGTAGGATAAAAGGGGTGAGATCTAATCGTTGTGCGTTGTGATGGTGTCGATATGCTTCCGCGTAGGCAAGTTTGCGGTAGTGATCGTGCTCTCGGCAACGAGGAAGAAGGAGGAAAGAATGAAAGGAATGCATCGAAAAGAATCTGAAATTATATAGTAAGAATGAACAGTTGAATGAGAGGAGGCTGGCAGTGCAGAAAGGGGGTCAGGTTAACAGGATGAGGCCGAACAGTGGAACTGGTCGCCAGTGGCACTCACACTTCATGAGTTCAAGGGAAATACAGATGTCCCATCCCGTTTGTAAAGCGCGTCTCATTGTCAAATTTCTCATGTTGGGCGAGCAAGGCTCGAGTGACAAACAGTGTTGCCATGAACATTGCAGCATTTCCCTTGGGGATAGATACCATGAGAGCAAACACAAACAAACGGATAATATGCATCTCAAACCGAAATAATTCTAGTCATAGTAAACGTTCTTCATACCAAGTGTGTCAAAATGCGATTATTCCATAATACCTCCAAGGTGAAGCAGATTCTAGTCAGAGAGAATGGTCACATAAGTCGTCAATTTCTAGACAATGCTCTATTACTAAAACTAATAGATCTAAAAACCAAGGCAATCTTGCGCTGTCTTCTCTAGCGATCTAGACAGAACTTTTATCTATCCCGTAAGACTTCCATTCCTTTTGGGAAATCTCAGTAGTCCATAATACAACGTATTGATCAGATCAAGACTCAAAAGCAAAGCAAACAAAACAACAGATTCTGTGTGACGGGTTGTCAAGATCTCTCGAGTCTCAAACATTCCTTATACCTCAAAATAGGTAATCTGTTGGCTCCGACACGGGCGGATTTCAAAAGACAATCGTTGAATCTGTCAATAATAGAAGGAAAAGGAAAAAGAAAAGGGATATACCCAGAAGTGAATCTCTCTCCAAGTTTGTGGACACCAAGAGACGATTTTCTCTCCTTCATAGGGAAAAGGGGAAATACTCAGTAGAGAATGCCAAGGGGGAAAGCATGCTTATCACAGTCATGCTCAATGAAAAGTTTGACTTCTCCATTCTCCATTCGCACGCCGCGGTAGACTCGCATGCCGTCTTCCTCATCGAAGAACGCTATCTGCTGCAGGTTTGGAACCTTTAGCGCCATGTACTTGATGATTCCGCGGATGCAAAGCTCAATAGAACCACGGTCGCTGCCGAATCCCGGGGTATCTGGCTGATAGATTTGAAGAATGCACCTGGGGAAGGTGGAAGCGAATCGTTTCAGGTTGGGCATCCGGAAAAGATCTCGGACAAGTTGGGTGACCAGGTTCTATGAAAATGTTAGTCGAGACAATTAGCTTTGGAGAGCGGTATATGGACTTACACGTGGCTTTGCCCGGAGAGAGTCGATTTGGTCGGGCGTGATAGAAGCCCAGATGAAACAAAGCCACTCTAAGTGTGGAAAGCTATCGCCGATGATCTTGCTCACGTTGCGAACATAGGGTTCTTCACCCTCCTCAGGCTGTTGCATGACCACAGCTGGAAGTTCGAATGGCAATGCCAGCCGACGGATATTTGGAAAGACCGCCTTTATAATGTCAAATTCTCGGTGTCCGAGCCCGATTCCCAGCTGGATGGCATTTATAAAGTTCGTCTTCCTTGCGAACAGTGCCACCAGCGCAGGGTCGGGATCGGGCTCGAAACGGAGGCATGTCAGGTGCTGCCAAATGGGCATAGGGACAATTTGAGTACGGAGGTCTAGCCTTTGGTCAGGCGAGAGCAGCCAAATATCCAACCGGATGCTTTGCAGCTCCGGGAGAGTCGCCAAAACAGTCCCGATGAGGATAGGGAGAATCGTTTGGTTAAACACGTTTGGTGCAGTTCTTCCGTGATCAACCTCGATAGATATGTGCCTTCACAGTTAGCTAATCTCGTAGATAGTTGGCAAAGAAGGAGAGGCTTACTTGATCAGCTTGAGAATAAAATCTGTTGACTCAAGGGTCTGAGAGCCCAGAAAGTTTTGCAACTTGATGGTGAGGCTGTCTTGACAGCCATGGAATCGAACTGAGTGAAACATGGGTCTCAAAAAGGCCTCACGAAGAGCCTTGGATGCGCTGGCGGCTCCACGAAGTTCGGATGCCCTGAGGCATGAGCCGATGTGCTGGGCAATATCCGATGGGATATCCCCAAGACGGAATCCCGGAGTATCAGACATTCTGTAGAGTGCTTCCAAGAGGGGTAGCTTGCGTAACTAGATAAGAGGAGGTTAGAGAGAAAGATTTTAAAGACAAAGATATTTGGGTGACGATCTACCTGGATGGGATGCTGTCAACAAGGCGTATTGTCTGAAGGGATAGGTGATTCAACGCCCGTGAGAGGCTCTAGTGACAAGGTAGTCCAAGAGTCCAAGATGAAGAGGCGATGATAAACACCTGATGTATTGAGTCAGGGATGCAAGAATCAACAAAATGGTTGATTGTGATAGACGTGTGAGGTTGAGGTTGAGAAGATGACCGACCTTGAGGAGGAGAGGGAGATAAACAAACAAACTAGCCCATTGGCAGTGAATTCACCTCTACAGTAGCCCAGGAGACCCAACTGGCGCTGGACATCAGGGTATGAACAGACCAGTACATAAAATAATTTCTGCCAGTGTTCAAGTCAGTTAGCGTGAGTTGGCAGTGGCCATACAAACGAGTTGAACCGCAGGCAGCAGAGGAGGTGTCCGTCTCAAGTGTGAAGTCGTTGAACATTGAAGTCGGATAGGGAGTGGTAATGAGCTCGCTCGAACGAAGGGACATACGTAACATAGTTCAGGTCACTACTGTTTAATTCAATGGCCAAGTTGGAACATCTGAGCGAACAAGTGTAGGATAATTGTGAGGCAAAACGGAGTCAGTGTTCTATGCCACTGTTGAGCGTTCAAGCACAAACTCAAGGTACAACCACGAAAATTATGAGAGGAAACAATGTGGTTCTCTTGGAATATCAAGTTTCTTCCTCGGTTGGCCCTCTTTGTGATTGATCCTTCAAGTCTCAACCTTCCTCCGATCCGAAAAGGGGGTGATGTCAACCCGGTGCTTCAACACCGTCCATATCTTCCTCGCTGACCAACTTCTTCCTGACAATTAAAAAAATTGTTGATCTAATCAGATATTTCCACCGCTTTCAGTACGATTCCCCTCCTCACGACTACCAAGCCCATCAACGACATGGACACGACCGGTCTTGCCATCCAAGACATACTTGACAGGTATCTCGCTGGACTGGTTGCCTCCGGCACCGTTCATGTTGGCGGGAGAGTTGATGGCCTGGCGAAGGAGAGACATCTTGTAGTGAAGACGAGGAACTAAAATTCTGTTAGGAAGAGAAAAGGGGGGTGTTTCGACGACAGTACGTACGGTTTTCGCGAACGATCTCGCGGTCGCGGAGCACTTTTTCGGCTGCAGTGCGGTGGGAGGACATTTTGATGATGGCAGTGTGACGTTATACACGTGTAGAAGAAGACGAAGAAGTTTTCGTTCCTTTGAAGTTGAGATGCTGAGGTGGGATGATGGAGTTGCAATTGAGATGTTACCACCGATGACGTTGAAGAGAAGAAGAGAGGGGAGAACATATATGGTTCCGTGGGCTTTAGGATAATTTATAAAGATAAAAATAATGCTCCAAACAGGAAAACTCAACCGAGTCAGAAAGGTCGTTTTCGTATTCGATGCTAGCTGTTGCAATGTTGTAAGAAGCAAACGACCGTGTGTCTTAGCGAAGCGTCGAGTTCGTTTGAGCGGGAATCCCAAGTAAATCGATGCGATGAACATCTACCACGGTTATTGAAACTGGACTATTGAGCTGCTTGATCAAACAAATCGTAGAGTTTCATGGCCTTGGATAAGAAGCCTCCATAATAGATCAATCGAACGAATACCTCAGTCTATTCTATATGCGCCATCAATCCCTCTCTTTAATTCATCCAGCGATTACTTTCACTTCAAAAACTCCTCCTTCCCCTGTTCCATCAACACCTCATGCACAACCCCCAAAACCCTCTCATGAAGATCCCCCGGCGCCCCAACAAACCCAAAATTCGCACTCATCGTCCTCCCAGCCGTCAAATCGATCTTTTTCCCATGGACATCCGTAATCTTTCCACCAGCCTCCTCAAACAACAACATAGCTCCCGCATGATCCCAAGCTTTGGCGTATCGATCTCGTCGTTTGTATACCCAAACTGTCGTGTTGCCGAGACCCATTGCGAGGACTGCCCAACGAAGAACCCAGGGGACAAGATCACTGCCGGGATAAGGGGCATTAAGGCGTGAGGCCACAACCTCGTGTACGCCGGTGAGAGCTGAGTCGACGATTGTTGCGCTGGTAACGAAGCTGATTTCTTGGTTGGCGGCGTGAACTGAGAGTCGTCTGGGTTGATCAGAGCGCAGCGGTCGAATGTATGTGCCGTGGCCTTTGACAGCGAAGAAGATGCAGCCTTCTCCAGTTGGATCAATGTCTTGATTCTTGAGGGGTGCCTTCGCATTAATTGACAGATTCGGTGCGCCCACGATACCAGCGACTTGTTCACCATCGACCAGAAGAGCCATGTTGATAGCGTAAAGCTGGCCAAGAAGATACGTCTTCGTTCCGTCGATTGGATCAAAGACCCAAGTCCGCCCAGCTGAAGAAGGGCTACTAGCTCCGCATTCATCAATCAGATCGCACATTTGCTCTCGAGACGCTGGTAGTCGACACAGAGAAGACGTGTCCTCATCACCAGCAACACGCCTCAAAAGTTCCCACACACGCTCCATCAGCACGGAATTCTGCCTAAGATCCGAAGCATCTTCCTCACCGACGACCTTATCCTCGGGAAACGCATGTTTAATCGTCGCTGTGAGCAGCGCCTGGACTGCAAAATCGGCGACTGTGACGGGACTCAAATCATCCTTCTCGATGGCGCCCTTGTCTTTATCAGAGACGATAGATTGACTCAGTTGAGCCGCCTTTTGCAAGGCCCCAATAGCTACTCTGAGCTCTTTCGCATACGGACTGTCCATTCTGGCTGCTGCTGTTGTTGAAGAGGCTGAATATCTGTTGAGCAACAAAACCCCGCTTTGAGTGAATAGTGGATAAATGCATACTGACTTCATTCACGCTTGACGCTTTCTCTTAGACCTCATTCCTCATCAACACCAAGCAAATGGAATGGATCATCACACATGCCTCCTGAATCGGTGACGCTCGATCCCGCCGCCGTCACTTTTCTAGGCGAACCTTTTGAATTTATCCCTGTTGTGCGCGATATTCTCCGTACCAGGTATTGCGTACCCGGGACCATCTTTCTTGTCGAGGGTATTGATCGTGTTTCTGTCTCGCGATCGGGAAGATGGCAGGCCATTCGACTTATTCTTGGTGATGGAGCGTTGTGTATTCAGGCGCTATTGGGGAGCGACATGCATCGATTTGTTCAGACAGGGGAGGTTGCCTTGGGAGCGTATGTTCAGTGTCAGACGTTTCATGCCGAGTGGCAGAATGTTGGTGAACAAAAGATGGTTACGCTAGTTGTGGACGATTTGATCACTATCGGTTGGAATGAATCATATCGGGCGCTTCAGAAAGACGATGAGCTCGTGGAGCAGCAAACCCCAGCACCTCCGCACACTGAGTCGACACACAATGAACCGCAGCAATCAAAAGAGATATCCAAATCTAATTCTCGGCAAGATCTGGAGTTTGACAACGACGATGAAGAAACCGCAGAAGAAGCATTCGAGGCCTTCGAGACACTCGCATATACCTCTAAGCCAAAGCCAAAACCCAAGGCACCACAGGAAACACCAACATCCCACCAACCAATAGCCCTCCCACGCGACTGGCACGATCCCCAAACACCTCTCAAGCTCACCATCCTCCGCTCAATACCTCACTTACCATACAAGCAAAACTGGTCCTGCAACGTCCTCGCCATAGTCGCATCCCTCTCCGCAGTAGAACCATCAAACCTGCCACCCTACAGACAACGAACGGCCCGACTAGCCGACCCGTCTACGTCAAAGCAGGTCCATCTTACCGTATTTCTTGACCCGGAAAAGTTCAATCCTCGTGTGGGAAGTGCCGTTCTTCTCGTAGGTGTAAAGAACCATCGCTTTGATGGAGGGAGCCTGAAGAAGTATGAGAGTGATCGCAAGAATGGACGTTGGTGGTTTGAGAATCCGGTCGAGATGAATTGGTGCGATGTTGAGGGGATCAAGGCCTGGTGGTTTCAAGTGACGGGAATTGTAGATACCTGAGGTTTTGAGCTACTTTTATGAATGGTTGAATCTTCAAATCATGTTTCCTCTGGTGATGTATGCGACTCGGTCGTATGTTAAAATGGACCTACTTTGTCAATTACCCATGCTGTGAAATACTTGATGCTGGCCCCTGGCGGAATTCGGCGTGTCACAAGATAAATGTCTACATTCTGCGACTAGACTTTACTAAAAGCAACATCTGCACTCTCACGTACGTAGTGTCCCACAAGCAGGAACAGAGCCAAGGCTCTTAAGCACAGAATAGGCTGATGGCAGTAGTAATTGTTTTAGATATCAGTATACTCTTGTAATCGGTAGTAGTAAGGTCTTGTATTAGTCCCTAGCCTAATGGGCTTCTTAGCTAGCTACCCCAGCACGCCGCGTGAAAGACGCTCGTGTTGATGCTTCAGCTCAAAATACTCCAGTGTGTTCATAAATAGGAACGGCACAAACATTTGTTCAGAAGGATGTCGGTCGAGCAGAATGGTCAAATCATACAATGTTTCCGTTGGTGGTGGGGAATCCGACGGTTCGAAGATATTTATACCACTTAGAGTAGGCGTAATCAAATAGTCGTCGTCCTGGAATACCTGGAAAAGCCCGTAGTGATCTACGTCTCTATGAATCATGGGTGACCATTGCGGCGATGGTGCCTGGCGATTCCCGACAGGGTGTATGGTCTCCATAACCGTTTCCAGGGAAAAGGTATCGTCCTCCGGGTGGTGGAGTCGCTTGCCTGTGAACAATAGCAAGTCGTTGTTCCAAACATGCGCGTCAATCAATCTCGGCTCGCTCCAGTCGTCCATACATCCAACATTAGTTTTCGATATGTATGCGTGATGGTCAAAGGTCTGTGTTAGAACGTTGAAGGTTAGAACTCCCCAATCTCCCCTCAGCATCCGGTACGGTTCACAGCAGCGGCACAGTCTGAGCCTGCTCCTATCTATCCCGTCATAGTGATATATCCCCAGGGCAAAGGTACCATAGTTGTCCGCCTTGCGGCATATGCCCGACACGATAAACTGGGGACGTTGTTCACAATCTGGATGTGGATGCTGTAGAGGGCTTGGAATCGATTTTGTCGTGTGCCAAACAATTTGGCCTTGTTCAAATTTGATCACGACAAACTTGTAGAGATTCTTATCTTGATCACTTGTAAATGCCCATACTGCGAACATTGTCGTTTCGATTGTAGGATGGAGTAGAATTCGCGGTATCGCATGCACCATTTCAGGGTCATCGGCCTTGAACTTGGACAAGTCGAGCTGGGTCAGATTCCCGCCCCAAGTGAACTGGAAGATGTTATGTGAAAGAGTCACAAAATAAACGGTCTTGGAATTCGCAAATGCATGCATAACCCCTGAAGGAAAGTTGAGAACTTTCCATTCTCTGAGAGCCATATTCGCAATAAGC
Source organism: Fusarium verrucosum (assembly GCA_013623715.1). Lineage (NCBI taxonomy): Eukaryota > Fungi > Ascomycota > Sordariomycetes > Hypocreales > Nectriaceae > Fusarium > Fusarium verrucosum. The sequence continues at coordinate 313,280 of JABFFJ010000233.1, forward strand.
CTGGTACTGTCAGCGGCTATACAGAGACATCTATTCCATTCGACGCTTGTGCTTACACAATACGGAGATTTTTCTTCACGTCAATCAGGACGAGGAGTTGGTCGCATATGGCTGAGATTTCGTAAGTTGCGCCCGTCATGGCACTTCCTGGTGGGGTGAAGCGTAGCCTCTGTCGTGTTCGAAGATCATCAACAATGAATGAGTGTGGGCTTGGCTGCCAAGCGAGCTTGCCCCCGTTGTAGAAAGACACCCGTGTAACCTTGACAGACTTTGATTCAGTCTTTGCAAATTCGGGTAGATCCGTAAAGTACTGGCATGAGCCCACATCCCACGGTATCGAAGTTGGCTTGCAGTAAGGCTTTTGCCAGTTACGGCGTTGCTTCAACTGACTTGAGTAGAGGCTCTGTGGAGATGTTTCTGGGTGGGTGATTTGAAGGCCTGGAAAGAACATGTATATCGCCCGACCGATGACTGAGTCTTGGCTCCAAGCCGCGTTCCATTTCTTGCACACTTGAACACAGCATCTGTAATCGTCAAGGCCGATGTATGAGAGTATGGCGCAGATGAGCTCTGGTGGAAGGTCTTGGAGGCCAGCTAGTGTGATGTCGGCCTCGCGGATCTTTTTGCGAAGGTATAGAATGTCCCATGGCGAAAGATCAGAGAAGATACGATCGAGTCTCTGATTTTTAGGTGATGATAGATCCATGGTGATGAAGTTGTGCGGAGGACATACTTTTTGGGGGGGGAACGGTTGGTCAACAACAACATCCATCACATTGGAATAAGTAGCTGTGATCATGTGACTGCTAATCTGCCTACCCCTTTGCAATGCATGAGACACATTTTTTACTTTTTATACCGGTTAACCGGTGGGAGGTATTCCGAACCAATAGTATACTCAGGCGTTTGGGATATAGGTTTTCGATTGAAAGGGAGCTTGCCTGCATGCATGATTATGAAATACATAAAAGGTGCCTTATTATTATGCATTTCAAAGGGCCAGATACTAACCTGCATAGCTACCTAGATACATATTTACAGATAACTACCCTCTGCCTGGTCATGAATAAGATAAAGCTGCAGAGGAAATCAAACTCGCCAATGATTAACTACCTTAGCATTTATGTATAGAATTCAGTTGGGAGTTTTTGTTCAAAGATTGATAAGATTAACTGTGACAATGACAGGCCGTCTCCGGAATTTTGTCCGGCCGGCCGGTCCGGCATCGGAGTGAGACTGTGGAGTAAGATTTGCTGCATGACCCATGACGCAGACTCCATCGCGAAACTGACGTGGATCACTCAGGTCAGCCTCATTTCTCTCTACTACTCTAGTCTACATTACTCAGTATCTACTTATATTTCCACCATGTTCTCGACCTAAACTCTTCTTCTTCAACTTAATCCTCCAACCTTCGCCATGTCGTTCCCCGCCCAAGACGACGCCCCACAGGCATCACATCTCGACACCGATCAAATCTCGACTTACTCGCGCAGCTCCTACGCCTCAGACAGCGATACATCCTCCGCCGAAATCCGCGCCCGACGGAATAAGGAAAAACAAGCCGTTCGACTTGCCGCATTTATCTCGGCAAACATCATCGCCTTATCCTGCGGCTCCATCGTCGTCTTCTCCCTCTACGCGCCGCTACTGCAGTCCCATCTGCACTACTCGCAATTTCAAGTCAACGCTGTCGCTATCGCCGGATCTGTCGCGCTTTACCTTCCCATCTCCCTCATCGGTTATATCTGTGATCGCGTCGGTCTGAAACCGCTTGCTCTTGTGGGAGGAATCCTCTTCGGTAGCGGATATGGCATCGCGGCGGGTGTGTACAGGAAATTAGACCTGGAATATCGCAGTCATCCTGATTATCGGGTCGATGGAGACTGGTCGGTTCCCTTCTTGATGTTTGCTTTCGTCTGCATCGGTATCGCGACCTGCGCGCTTTACATGGCCTCCGTGTCGTCTTGCGCAAAGAACTTTGGAAAAGGCCGATATCGAGGATTAGCGCTCGCTACGCCAATTACTTGTTTCGGGTTGAGTCCCATGTGGCTGAGTCAAGTGGGAACTCGTCTGTTCACTGAGACACGGCCAGACGGGTCCAAGGGTGACTTGGACGTATTCCGCTTCTTTGCCTTCCTTGCTGTCCTCACTTTCTCCATGGGTATCCTCGGCACGTTTACCCTGCGTATTGTAGACGAGGATGAACTCATCGACGAGGCTATTGAAGAGCTCGAGCAGAGCGGACTTCTCGATGGGAGCTCCCTACTCGGCCGGTCCGAGAGGAACTATGGTGCAACTGGCGAGGAGACGGAAGCCTCGGCGCTGCTTGACCCGTCCAAGGACGATCCCAACTGGAAGAAGAACTGGGTTCTCAACGCTGAAACGCGTTCGTTCCTGACTGATAGGACAATGTGGCCATTTGCGCTGGCATTTCTGTTGATTGTTGGTCCAGGCGAGGCATTTATCAACAACCTGGGCACAATTATCGGTACTCTTACGCCCCCCGAGGTGAAAGATCTGAGTCATCATACTTCGGCGGCTACACATGTGTCTATCTTTGGTGTCACCAACACTGCTTCGCGAATTTTTATTGGAACTCTGACTGATCTCCTGGCGCCGTATCCTCAGACGCAGCATGTCCAAGCACCGCATACCCGATCGGCTGTGAGCAGTCGTTTCTCCATCTCCCGCGTGGCCTTTATGGCATTCTTCGCATCTCTTTTATCTATAGGACTTTTGATTCTAGCATCTGGCCTGGTGCAAAACCACGCTGAACGCTTCTGGCTCGTCTCAGGTCTTGTAGGCGCAGGCTATGGAGCAATCTTCAGTCTCACGCCCCTCATTGTGACGATAATTTGGGGCGTCGAGAACTTTGCTACCAACTTTGGCATTATCGGTATGCTTCCTGCGGCAGGATCTACATTCTGGGGTCTTGTCTACTCAGCGACATATCAGAACGGAGCGAACAACTCCAAATCTGCTCCCGGGGATGGGGAACGGGGTGATTTGTTCTGCTATGGTGAACAGTGCTATGCTCCGACATATTGGGCTGAGACCATCACAGTTTGGATTGCAGTTGGGTTGTTGATTTGGGCTTGGAAGGGTAGAGGGGGTTGGGCGCAGCGTGGAATCGTGATTTAAGCATTGTTTTGGCGTTCTGGATAGACAGCATACGTGGGCAGGAGTCTTGCTTTGGCCTGGTTTTCTCGATATAGCACAGCATAGTCATAGGCTTGATAGCATCAGTTCAATATCATAGCGTTTCTTGCTTAGCCTGCCTGATATTCCCGCTTGTCATACTCCTTAATACGTAGTAGCTCCGAGCCTGCATGCATCCGACAAGCTACCCCGGATTTTAGCTGCAACCCATGCCCTGCATGGCTCCACCACTATCATCATTAGCTGTCAAGTTTCCCGCGGGCAACAAATTCCCCCTCATTTGATAGGTTATCACGAGTCTCGGAATCCAAGCTTAGCCCCCGATCAACATACGGGTCCTAAATCAGTTCCCGTAGCCTGAACTTTGTGCATCGAGTCTCGTTTAGTTATCCGCGGAACTGGTATCCTGCAATCCACAGGTCAACCACAGGTCTTGGTTTCTTATCTAAATAGCAAGCTTATGCTTCGTGAGTATGTTTAGGTTAGTTCAGACATGTCATCGTAATCGCCATGGCTGAACAACATCGCAAGGGAGTGTCGTTGACATGGTTGGCTGCGCTGCCCGTCCTTTTTGCTGCTGTCTTTACAGCCTACCCTAATGTGTTTCGATCTTCTGGACCGGAAGCGTTCCCGTCTGTGACAATTAAACAGGGAACTATCATTGGGAAATTTGTTGATGATGGGACTTTTCCTGAACCGTTGGAGGGATTCATGGGGATTCCCTATGCTGTGCCTCCGGTAGGTGAACGACGATTTCGACAGGCTGAACCTGTCGGAGCTAGTAATGAGACGATTGAAGCCTACTATCTAGGACCGAGGTATGCTCCCAAGACAACAACTGCATACTTGCTAACTTGTTAAGATGTCCTGGCAAACAGCTTGTTCCTTTCCTCAAGGACCCCATTCTTGGTCCTGATTATGAATCAGAGGATTGCCTCACCATCAACATATGGCGTAAAAAGGGCCATACACACACCAAGGGAAAGCTTCCCGTCGCTGTTCTAATCCCTGGAGGAGCATTTAATCGTGGTGCTGCAAGAATGCATAACTCGCACACAATGCTTGCTTTCTCAGAGGAACCATACATCGCTGTTAGCATGCAATATCGGGTTGGCGTATTTGGCGGCTTGAACACTGAGTTAACTGCCAAAGAAGGTGTTCTGAACCTTGGTCTCAAGGATATTTATGTTGCGCTGGAGTGGGTTCAGGAGAACATCGCCGCGTTTGGAGGTGACCCTGGTGATGTTACTATCATGGGATTGAGTGCTGCAGCTCACGCTGTAAGTCAGCTTTCTCTTAGTGTTGAAGCTTCAACTAACATTTGTAGATCGGACATCTTATCATGGATATCAACCAGCCCAAGAAGCTCTTCCACAAGGCAATCCTAGACTCGGGAGCCCATACCGCTCGTGCAGTGCATCCCCCAAATGCAGCCCTCAACACACAGCACTTCCGCGAACTCCTCGACCTAACACCCTGTTCACACTTCAAAAACCTCAAAGATCCCAAGATCCTCGCCTGTCTCCGAAATCTCCCCTCCGAAACAGTAGACAATGCAGGAAAAGAGGTCTTTGATCGTTCGGATGCTTCTATTCGCTGGGCATGGCAACCTGTTATTGACGGAGATGTTATATCTCGACGACCCATTGAGGCGTGGAAATCTGGAAAGTTTCACAGAGTTCCCATCTTGACTGGTTCAGCGAGGAACGAGGGCGCGTATTATGTTCCACAGAAGGCTGACAAGCCCGAGGATTTTACAAACTTCTTCCGCGAGCTTCTGCCTCATCTTACGAAGCCAGAGGTCGCTGAGCTTGAGAAACTGTATCCTGACCCATCCACAAATCCTGACTCGCCGCATGTTGATGCGCGTGGTATACCTGGTGTTGGATCTCAGTACAAGCGACTTGAGACTGCATATGGTCACTACGCGTATACATGTCCTGTGCGACAAACCGTCATCTGGGCAACGTCTCACGAAAACCCTGAACCCGCGTATCTGTACCACTGGGCATTGAACAAGACAGCTCTTTTTGGGGCCAATCACGGCGATCAAATGCGCTATCAGACATTCAACAGAGAAGTCCGGGAGATTTCGCCAGCGCAGAGAGAAGTATCTGGCCAGTTCCATGCGTTCTGTACTAGTTTCATAACCAAAGGAGATCCAAATGCCATAAAAGGGAAGTTCTCGCATAGGCCACTGTGGTCGTCATTTGAGAATGGGAAGGGTAAGACGATGTTGCTTGGGATGGGAAATGATGAGAGAGCTGGAGGGACGGATGCTGGAATACCGGCTGAGTTGGTTGAGTTTACGTGGGGAGATGAGCAGTGTGAGTTTTGGTGGAGGGTGTCATCTAAGTGGGAAGACTAGGTAGATCTCCACTGTATTAGACGACATAGTAGCTTATGCAATGAAATGTCTTGATCTTGACCACACAGTCTAGCAGTAGCTTATCCGTGGTCATGTTGTATTATGCTCGGATAAACAAACATCGCCTCAACTAGCCCGTCTTGCCAAGACTAAACCCCAGGATTACTAGCATAGCATACCCTGCATGTTCATCTAGTCACATAATTCTTTACGTAAAATCAGCACCAAAGTGGAATTCCCCAGATTTTGAAGCACGGGTTGCCGAACCATGACCGAATCTGGGGTATTTAGGGTCCAAGATCAAAATAAGATCAATTGCATATAACTACATGGCATCATAAAAGTACTGCTTAAACTAGTAAGAGTATCGGAAGTTGGGGTTCTCAAAGTCTGTGAGATCCTGCAACACGGCGTTCTCATCCTCCACGACAGGGCCCTGCTCATCGCGAAGACGGTTTCGGCGAATAAGCACAAAACGAAGAATGATGGCGATGAGGACTTGGCCTGCGACACAGCCGATAATAAGCTTGCAGCCGGTTTGGTAAATAGGTGCTTCAGAGCCGATGAAACCGTGAGGGCCGATGATGTTGCCGATACAGTAGGCGAGGAAGACGAAGGCTGTGGCCGTGGTTCGCTTGGTATAGCCGCCGACGTTGGAAGCGGGCATTTGAAGGGCGACAATGAGAGCACCAACAAATGATGCGCACTAGAAAGTGTTAGAGATGAGTTACAGTCAAAGACGGTTATGTTGAGACATACCATGTAGTATCCAGCGAGGAGACCGCCCTTGTTGGATCGAGGAAGCTGCCAGAACAAAGTCACAGCAATAAGCGTAGGCAGAAGCCAGACGCACATGACGATGGTTCGAACATTCTTGAACTTGGACGCCACATACGGTCCAGTGAACATGAAGATGGCATTACAAGCGCCATAAGGAATGCCGTAAGCAGTAGTCAAGAGTGCATCGTGTGTGAAGCCCTTGACAATAAGCTTGGAGAAGTTGGCAATTCCGCCATTGATGATCTCATTCAGCAAGACGAAGAAGAACAGAAGCCAGATTTGAGCATCGGAAAAGACCTCACGGATTTGGTTCCACTTGATCTTACGGTTGAACACACCAGTCTTGTTCCGCGCACTCTGAGCAATAAGCATAGCACGTTCTTCAACGGTGAATCGCTTCGCAGTGAGGATGTTGTTGGGTAGGAAGAAGAAGAGAACAATGCCCCAACAGACAGTCAGACCACCGCATAGAACATAGATGGTTCTCCAGACATCCCATCCCTTGGCCTGGCCAACGCCAAAGAAGAGGATACCACCAAACATGGCTCCGAAGCCGTTGAAGCAGTAGAACAGACCAGCGCGAGCAGGTTGGGTCTCACGACGGAACCATTGCGATACGATGAGCATGAAAGCGGGTGTGATGACAGCCTCAAAGGCTCCAAGGAGAAAACGGCAGATGGCCAGGCCGGTGAAGTTCTGGCAGGCGGCTGTGAGGCAGAGAATGGAGCCCCATATTATGACAAAGATGCTCACGATGGTACCCGTAGGAAGACGTTGGGTAAGATACGAAGCGGGCCATTCGGCAACGAGGTAGGCGAAGTAGAAGATTGATGCCATCCATGAGTACTCATCGGGTGTCATACCCGTTGATGTAAACAGGTCAAAGACAGCTGAGTACCCGAGAGCTTGCTTATCGACATATTGAAGAAGATAAGTACCGCAGAGAAGAGGCATAAGAGACCAGTCGACTTTTCTGCGGAGTTTCTTGAGGGCATCTTCATCTTCCATCAACTCACTAAGGCGCGAGTGAGCAATACCATGTTGTTGAAGAAAAAGCTCTGCCTCGTCGAGATCAGTTACAGTGCCATTCTTGATATCAGCCTCGACGTCTTCGTGGTCGAGAGGTTGGATCTTCTTCTCCACCTCGATGTCGTGAGTCTTTGAGTCTGCCATTATGAAAGAAGGTGATGAGATGGTCAAGAGTCTCGACCTGACATTTCCGGCGACGAAGCCGCCCTTTTTGAACTACTCGTCGTGAGGGGGTGATATACGATTCATGGCCCTGGATCCGGGGAACACTAGGGTCAGTGGAGACGAGATAAGTTGGGTGGAGGAGTAGATAGCGCTAGCTAGGATGAGCTCAGATAGGTACATATTGGCATGCGGGGGAATGGTCTGATGCCGTCTGCCGGGGTGTATTTCCCGCGGAAAACAGGCGGTGGAGAAGGCGGAGGCTAGAAGTGGGAGCGAAGAGGAGATAGGATGCTAGGTTTGGAGATAGTATGGGATAGAGAGATAGATTGGCGTTTGTATATCTGATAGAGAGGAGAAGTGGTCAGATGACGGAGATAATAGTTGCGCCATGATCATGGGTTGTTGAGTTGAGTATTGTTATCTGGACAGGTTTATCATGAGAAGATTGGAACTTGGCTGATACAACGAGATAGACTCAATTGAGGGCATGGGTCAATAGTAGTAATCACTGTCGTATCAAGTCAGACTCGGAAGAATACCCATCATTGTACGGATAATGTATGTATTTTACTATCTCCTTTTAGACTCCCACCCCAAAACACCAACACCATACCCATCACACCCACAACATCTCAACCTCAACCCTCCGCACTCCAAACCTTCTTCCCAGCAAACCACGTCTCCTTAATCTCGGCCTTAAGCAACGTCCTGCTATCCCACCCCATATCCGCCACAACAACATCCGCCAACTTTCCAACCTCCAAACTCCCCACCCGATCATCCTGAAACACACTCCTCGCCGCGCCCTGCGATCCCGCAACAACAGCCTCACAAACACCAAGTTTAAAATGCTCATTGACAACCTCCTCGCACTCCGGTTCTCGCGCTGAGCGTCGTGTCGCTGCTACGTATACGTTGTGGAGAGGATTCCACGGTGCAGTGGGACTGTCGCTTCCGAGGGCGAGAAGAGCGCCTGAGTCGGCGAATTCGCGGTATGCAAAGGCGCGATCTCTTCTGTCGCCGATAAGACGTGGCCAGGCGCGGAGAATAGCTGGATCTGCATGGACGGGCTGGATAGAAGCTGTGATGCCCAATTTACCCAGTCGCTTCGCATCTTCGGGTTTTGAGACCTCCAGATGCTCAATCCTGTGCCTCGCACCAGGCTTGCCGTACTTCTCCAACATATCCACTGCCATCGTAATCGCAGCGTCGCCAATGGCATGAAGAGCTATTTGGACTCCTGCCTCGGAGGCCTGTTTCACAACAGGCTCGAGATCCTCTCTTGACCAGAACGGCGAGGGTGACGGAGCTGCAGAGTATGGTTCTGAGAGATACGCCGTGCAAGCGTCGATGATGCCGTCGCAGATGATCTTGATACCCGCGATGCGAAGATCGGGAGAGTTTTCTTTGCTGTATTGCTTTGCTAGCTCAATTGCTCGCGAGACTTGCTTTTGACGCTCTTGGAGTGTATCAGCGGGCTTTACGATCCAGTAAGCTGTAACGCGCATGGCAACGTCGGGATGTCGTCTCTTAAGCTCAAGGAGTGACTCCCATGAGTACTCATCCATAGCCATTTCGATAATGCCCGTGTATCCGGAGGCGTGGTATGCTTTGAACGCAGCGAGCATGCACTCAATGCGCTCTTCATTCGAGGCAAGCTGGGCGAGCGTGGGCCACACGATAGACAAGATTGAGCCTTCGCTAAGAACGCCAGATGGACGACCATTCTCATCTCTCTCGATAATTCCACCGGGAGGATCCTCCATATCAGCGACTTTCATCTCTGCGAGACCAGCGGAATTGCACCACGTTGAGTGCATGTCCTTTGTATCCACGTAAATGGGTCGCTCGTCAATCTCATCGAGTATCTTGGCCGTGACACCATCGGGGGTCATGGAGTGCATCCATCCTTTAGCCATGATTCTCGGAACATCCGGATTCGCTTTCGCAAATGTGCGTAGCTCGTGAAGAATATCGTCGAGATTCTTGCAATGCTCGAGGCCAATCTTTCGCAATGACTGGCCAAGTAGTAAAAGATGCATATGGCCGTCCACAAAACCGGGCAGAACAGTTCGTCCATTGAGATCCTGTGTGACAACATCGCCCGTAGCATTCGCGGCAACCTGTTCATTCGTGCCGACAGCTTGAATGATTCCATCCTTCACATACATGCTCTCAGCAAAGGTGGGCTGATCGGCCAAGCTGGCGACAGTCCTCGAAAGGATCTTGCCATTGATGAAGAGAGTCATGATGAATGAAGGAATGTTGGTGAATGTTGATCAGGAACAGAACAGCGAGCTTGGCGATCGGGCAGTACTTATTTATACCATGAGCTTGGGCCGTGTTCATGCGTGAGGAGCCACTTACTCAAGTGGATGTGCGTGCTAGTATCACCAAATTTGGAGATGATGGTGGGGGAGTCGTCCAATGCTGTCGTGATCTTTCTGGTTACACAGCGCATGCATGCAGTGTGATATGGCATTTACTGATAGGTCTTTATTTATACTAATAAAATTTACAGACTTGGAGATCTACATTGCATATATTCAGCGAGACATTCGCAGATTCGCATGAACAAAGAAATACAGCCTCGGCTTCATGACTCCGGCACCGGCGACGAACTCGTGGGACCCTTGATCAACCATCGTCACGATCCTCTCTTCCAATTGGCCACTAACACTCTCAAAACGGGTCAATGAAAATCGCTCACTGAAGATGATCTTATCAGATTCAACGTCATCATCTGATCTGGTCTGATCTCATGCAGGCAATACGCATCAAGTCTTCACCCACCGAGGTCTACTCCGCTTCCAACCCTGCACCATCATCCTCTTTGGTGCTCTACAAAGATGTACCCATCCCGGAAATAAAGCCCGGTCAGGTTCTTGTCAGGGTACATGCTTCGACTGTTACACGTGATGAACTGACTTGGCCTGAAACGTACCATGAGGAGCAACATATTCCAGGGTACGACTTTGCCGGCGTTGTTGAGCGCATTCAAGGGAATTCCAAATTCAAGCCCGGAGATGAAGTCTACGCCATGGTTAGCACCACGCGCGGTGCAACCTGGGCAGAATACACCATGGCCTTGGAGGACGAACTCGCCCACAAACCTACAAAGTTGTCCTGGGCCGAGAGCGTCACCGTCCCATTGAGTGCCCTAACAGCCTGGCAAGCTCTCTTTATCCATGCAGGTCTTCCAGAACCAGGTACCAATCAAGATAAAAAGCATACCGAACAAAAGATACTTGTCACCGGGGCATCAGGTGCCGTGGGATCGTACATGGTTCAACTCGGCGCTCTGGCAGGCTTCCACGTGGTCGCAGCATCAAGCTCCTCCCAGCGCAACGGAGCCTTTCTCCAAACCCTAGGCGCACGTGAAGTCCTCGAATACAGCGACCTAAGCACGCACTCCTTCGACATAATCATCGATACAGTTGGCGGCAAAACTCTCTTTCAAGCATGGCATCTCGTGACCAACAATGGGGCTCTCATCTCAGTGGACTCCAGCAGTTTTGACTTTGTAAAGACTCGCCCGGCTGGGAAAGAACACGTAAATGCAGTGTTCTTTGTTGTGAAACCCTCGGGGGAACAGCTTGAAAAGCTAGCCAAGGTGTTGGATGATGGTCTTGTGAGAGCCTTTTTGGCGCAGACGTTTGAGCTTGAGAGAGCGGAGGAGGCGTATGAGAGGGCGAATGGAAGAATGGAAAGGAGGGGGAAGGTTGTTCTTGTTCTGTAAGTTTATGTGATGTTTAATGTTGATGACAGAAAGAAGATATGATAAGTTAATGTCAAGCTCGATTATTTCGCATACGCCTTTCCTGTTTTCGAGTTGTTTGTTGTGCTTTCACCATATCGTAGGTTCTTCTGCAACTCAAATCTTGGAAACGCGTTGCCAATTTGTTGATAGTGATTCCGATTACCAACCTGAGTCTCTGGTGGACGATGAGACCATGGATCAAGATTTCGGCCCTCTGGGAAACTTTTCGTCGCTCCCCGAGCCCCCGCCCCCGAGAATGAGGGTGACGTTGAGATGGGCGATGTTGGCTGGGTGAGGGTTCGTAGGGAATGATTTCGCGAGCGTGTCAAGTTTTGGCATGGACTTTATAGGATGCGGTGCAACAAGCAGTGGGGGTACTACACACTTGGATCTCGAGCCAGCGAGATTGCTTGTGCTTGTTGTCGATAGTGGCGAGGAGAGCGAGGTCTTGCTTACTCAGGGGGGTGTCGTGGAGATACTTCATGTCCTTCCGTTTCTCAGGGGCACGACGAATGAGGGACGAAGACTTGGGGGCTTCTTGGCTTGATTTAACACACTGCGTGATGTTGAGGAAGCTGAAGAGGAGGTGAGGAAGTTGTGCCGGGTTGAGCCTGAGATGACGGAGACTGAGAGTGTTGTTGGTGAATGAGTCTGGATTATCGCCGGTTTTATGAAAGTTCTTGTATCTGTATTTTGGATGAGCAATACCTTTTGGCTTGTTTAGATGCTGGGTATAATACTACCAATCGAATTATCGAAGAGAAAATTTCGTCGACGTCAAATGGAGAATGAATATGCATATTGGGGCTCTGTTGGCCTGACGCCAATCCATGAAGCCAGACCACATACCTGTGACCAGTCGGCGGCCCAGTCCAGGGCACTCGATACAGGATTTCTGGAATTATTCGCATACTTTGTATTCTGGAAAATCCCCCCGCATTCTGGTAATATACCGTATTATCTTAATATATTGGCCTGGCCCCGACTTTGTATCAACATGGCGTTGATGTATGAATCCCTCATGCCCTGGATTTGGTGCGGTTTGATATTCTTCGAAAATGTGACCGTATTGCCGGGCAAATTGAGGATCTCCCTCTGGCTTTCGTTCTTTGTGAACCGTTTAAGTTGTTTGGCCGAAACGGTAATTGTGATTGTTCGTTTTCGTTCGGTGATGGGTAGAAGGCCTGGAAGCTACGAAAGAATGAGCTATAGAATTCTATTTAATGTCACTCTATATTTCATGACGAATCTCAACCGGGAAGCGGGAGCTTTGTTCTTCTACCTCCTGGTTTCATTCATCAAGGTCAATCAACTCCCATTGCATTTTCCGATCTTCACGGAGGGAACTTCATAACTACCCTCCGGGGGCTTGCAGCCGGCTTGCCTCCGGCGGCTCTTCGAGGACCCTACCGGGGCTTCCTCAAGCGGAGAGCAACCCGATCACTCAGGATAGAAATGCAAAGTTGGAAGAAACTTCCATGCATGTACCGTTCATGTCATTGACCATTAACAGCAGCTTTACATAAATGGAGATTCTTGTTTCTATTTTAGCTAATGTATAACCTACATTTAGGTAAAAGGGATCCATAAGGTAAAGCCAATTTATGAAAATAATGCAGTATCTATATTTATTGTACTTACGGTTTGGTTTGCAATAAGCACCAATGTCTGTTTGCTTGGCCCACTAATCTCACGATAGCTTCATATCCTGTCATCCCACAAACAGAGAGACGCAGACAACGGCGGTCCTCAATACCAACGGCACAGTATTCTGATATACTTATACTGATTTGAATAGCTACTTGCATTGAAAAGTCAAGCCTGTGGTGAAGAGCAACAAAAAGGTTTGAGAAGAAACATAGAATTTTGGGCAAACCCCCCCTTATTCGAGAGACTTTTTAGCATTCCAAAGTTTATCAAAGTTGGGTTTTAGCGAGCTCATATAACTTGCTGAATCACTGCACTTTCCAGGCAGAGTATCCAGTGACTGCTCGAGTAACTGAACTGCCTGTGCCAAACAGAAGCAGGCAAGAGGCCCCAAGCATTTATTTGACTTTACCTACCCATTCACTGCCCACTCGTTCATCCTCTTCTTCTCCTTTCAGCATCATCACCAAGTTTTCATTGTCAATAACACAACCTTCATCATGGTCTTTGACTGCGGCTTCGATGTCTTCCCCCGTCTCCAACCGAGCGACGACAACAAAACCCGCTATAGAAAATTCCTCAATGACCTGGTCTTCAACTACGGGAAAGACGGCTACGTATATGAGCGCTTGCTCGTCCTCCCAACGGATCCCGACCTCCCAGAAACACTCAGCGACAAGTTCATTCACCTCCAAATAGCGGGCGACCCCAAGATCCCCGCCAGCTCAAATAACTGCGACTGCTTCCTCGGCGTCCGCTCCACGGCCATCTTTGACGAAAATGTTCACAAATATATCGTCGGGATCACCAATATCGCAAAACGCCACTTTGGAGGCCTCATTCACTTCTGGGTCAATCAGAGTGATATCTACAGCCCGGGAGAACTCCGCCGCGCACAGGATGAGGTTTTGGGGAGAAAGCAAATATACTCTGCAAAGAAAGCCCCAGACTCCAAGGTTACAATACCCCGATCAGCGGGCTCGTCATTTTGGTCCGAAATGTCCGACGACTACCAATTATAAGCCCGCGAAACTGACGTGCGCGACGAATAAGGCCTATCAGAGAATGGATGGGGCTGACGTTGGAGCGACACCATCACCGTCGGAGTTGAAGTTGTAGGAATAAGCACCAGTGTATTATTATATCGTCAAGGCAAAAGCCAAATCAATTCCATTCTGATACAGGGATATCTCGATCATCAAACCATCGTGCACAAACAAAACCATCGCGTGCTTTTATAAGCCCAAATCTCGCAAAAGGTTCACGGTGTAAATGTCTCCGTTCACTTTATAGCAGCGCTACTAGGCACGAATTAGCTTTTGTTGATCTTACTAGTGATTATCTCGCTGACCTGAGCGTGCTTCCCATGACTTGTATGGGTCAGCGGGCTTTTTTGTAGGGTCGACTGAGCCGTCAAACTTCCTCTTGATCTTTTCTTTGAGGGTTGGCTTGTATGGTGTGGCTGTCTCAAGACCTGACTTTGTTAGGGGTGGTATTTAGTAGAAATGAATAGACTTACCAGGCTTTGAACTTGTTGAAGGCTTTGTTGTGTCGACGAGTGTTGTGTCGGAGACGTTGGAGGTCTTGTAGGTGGCTGAGAGATTCGACATTGTGAATGATGTTCGTTGTGTTGTTTTATAGGAGTAGCCTGTATAAGTGTAAATGTATAGAGTTAATGTGTACTCTGTAAGTTACTGTTGATGTCGAATTTGAAGCCTCAAATGTCGGGGACTCTGCCTCTACTTATACTCGGCAGACCGACTCGTCCCTACACCACCATTCCTAACTACCAGCCGCAGTTGAGTCACAACCGTTAAAAAATGACAATTAACGCCCTTACAATGGATCACATCTTGTCAGCCCTGCATCTTGAACGTCCGTCCCCGAGTGACTTATTCCACACTAGCAACCACTCGGCGTGCCAAAAGCGTCAAAGACCCTTGTAAGCCGAGCTCAACCATGTGGGGGAATTTCCACTTGGAAGCCGAGTCTCCATTATTCTCAAGCCGAAGTCTACTATTTGAAGCCGAAATTTCAAGCAGAAGTGCACCTTTTCAAGCCGAGACCGAGAGTCATCATCACTTCGGCTTGGATTGATTCATCAGCAGCCGCATCATCGATTCGTGGCGCCATGTCCGACGGACCTGGACCCCTTTTGCGACGTCTAAATGGTCGTCCTCAGGCCTGCGATCCATGTCGTGCACGAAAAGTAGCATGCGATCATGGTCAACCCACTTGTTCTCGGTGCAGAAAGCGTGATGAAACGTGCATCTACACCGTCTCGGAGCCAAAATTGAAGAAGCAGCGGCTTCGGTCTCCAGCTCGCACCGAGATAAATACAAACACAAACGGAAATACAAACACAGCCCTTACCTCAACACCCTCGTCGCCTTCGGTGGCCCCTGGTTATCTCGGCTTCACTAGTCACAATGCTGTCTTTGAAGAGACCCGGAATAGTCTGTCGCTTGTCCATGGACCTGCTCTCGAGGTTGAGCCGAGCCCGAGAAGGCCACCGAGGACAAGGAGTGTGATTGAAATGCCGTCGCATCTTAGGGATATGAGTCTCTATGTTCTTCGTTGTCTCCCTGGAGCTCGTGATGATGTTCTGGGCCACAAACTTCACTGTGCAGCCGACGACTGGATCATCAAAGCTGTTGAAGATGTCCTGAACACACTCCAGCAAGACTGGGGACAGCATCTTGAATCGAGAAATGATGCAGAGCTTGAACAGCTGGGTCTTTACATCACGAACAATACATCGCGGCCTCTTCGCGATGATCATTCGAGTGCTAAAGCTTGGACTAGTCAGTTCACCGGGAGGAATATTCGATGGGAGTCGATTGGATTGATCTGGTCTTATTGGGATGGCTCTCCGGCTTTCGATCCTCCAGATGTCGTCAAGTGTCTAGGATATTGCATTGAGCTCGTTCGACATTTCACGTCTGGAAACGACATTCTTCTGTATCTTTGCTATCGGAGAGTCACCATCGAGTCTCTCATCACAGGCGACGCTGGTATGTATGTCCGCAGCATCACCCGCAAAGCTAACATCCATAGGCTTGACTTGCTGGCGCTACTTTGCAGAAGCCGTCGCCCTCCTGACATTCCTCGGATTGCACGTTGGAACAGAAGACACAAACTACATCCCTTCACTCTGCTCCGAGCAAAAGCGTCGCATAACCGCCCGCGTCTTCTCTCTCGACAAAGTCTTGGTCTCCTTCACAGGTCGCCCGCCACTGCTCAGCCGTCGCTTCTTCTCATCTCCTCTTCCCCTAGACATGACGGACTGGGACCTCATGGCCGATCAAGACACTGCCAAGCGCGCGGTGCAGGTGTTGGATGATAATGGGTTTCGTCACGACGGACAGCTCAAAGGGGCATCGCTTGTGAGGGCGCGCACGCAGATTGCGTTTATCAAAGGGGAACTTCTCGAGATTGCGCTTGCGAATAGCGTCAAAGTAACATTTGAGAGTCTGACGTACGTAACATGCATGTCTTTATCTTCTCCGCTGACAAAAGTAGTGAGATCAAGGCTCAGGCTGAGAGAACGTATGAGCGATTCCCTGCAAATCTCATCCATAAACCCGAAGAGCTCGACGACCCGGACTGCGATGTGGTGGATGTTTATTCAAGAATCCTGGTTCGATTGGAACATTTACAGAATCTTTTCTTTGTGGAAAGACTGTTGCTTCGCTTGGGCCATGTTGATGAGAATCGTCTTCTGCCGATTAGCTTTGAGATGGTTACTCTAACGCTCCTCTTTTGGACACATCAGGATCGATTTTCTGGCATGAGACGAGACTTTGAGTGGCTGGTAAGTCCATTGAGTGGTAGTTTAGTACATTGCTAACGAGTGCAGTTGATGGCTTTCGCTGCCCCCGGAGGAGGCATTCTCTGTCTCGAGCTACTACGCCCGACATTCCGTGGTACACATCCCGACTGTCCGAAACTGAGTCGCTCAGCTATCATACAAAAACTAAGCCTTCTAATCGGCTTCCTCGACTGGGTCCGACCACCCGCCCCGAATGCGGATCTCTGCGCAGACTGCAAGGCTGTCATCCAAGGTGTACTTGATCACAACCTCAATGCTCCCATCGCAGGCGGCGGAGCACTGGATACGCTTGACTGGGATATTCCGACGCAACTGGACTTTAACTTTGATCTTTTGGATACGTTTGACTGGTTAAGGCCGGAGCAGTTAAGCATGTCTGCTTGAGCTGATGAACTGCTGAATAGCTGTGTTGGTTTCGTCGGGGCGCTCGAGATGCACCCAGTGGCCGGTGTCGAGCTTGACGGTTTGGAGATTAGGAGCCCATGACGCGAGCATTTGCTGCTGTTGGGCCATGGATTGTTCAGGCTTGGATGGGACGATGAAGAGCACGGGTTGCGGGATCTGGAAGTCCTCGAAACCCTTCTCATCTGGGGCAGACAGATTATCCTTCCACATGCGATACCATCGACACGCGCCCTTGTACCCGTCGGACGAACCAAATACCTTCAGATGTGCCTCTTGTAGATCTTTAGTGTACCACGATGCGATGGGAAGCCTGTGGTTGTCGCGCACAAACTCGTTCATCTTCCCAAGCGGATGAAACCATTCCTCCCACTCCTCGCGGTCACGACAAAACACCAGACTCATGGCCGCTTCAGCATTCTTTTCGAGAATTGACTGGGAGCTCAAATCGGCTAGCCAGGGGATATATCCCAACATTTCATACCCCAAAACCTGCTTGGTCATAGTATTGATCATGTCAACATCAAATGGCGTTCCGAGCTGGGGCGGTCCGACAGCGAGAAAGACGACAGATTCCCAGCGCGAAGGATAATAAGCCACCATCCTTGATAACAGCGTCGCACCAAAGTCATGACCTATTCCAACCACAATCTCAAGGTTCAGATGGTCCAGCAGTTCGATGACCTCATCGCTCATGAGCTTGAGACGGTACGCGTTGACGTCTGTAGGCTT
Organism: Fusarium verrucosum; assembly: GCA_013623715.1. NCBI lineage: Eukaryota > Fungi > Ascomycota > Sordariomycetes > Hypocreales > Nectriaceae > Fusarium > Fusarium verrucosum. Next base: position 331,157 of record JABFFJ010000233.1, read on the forward strand.
GCTGCTTTCTCCGTAGCCGAGAAGATCAGGGACAACGACTCCATACCCCTGGGACGAAAAGAAGCGAATTTGATAGATCCAGTCGGTGACGGTGGAAGGGAAGCCGTGGAGGAAGAGAAGCGTGGTGTTGTGAGATGTTGGGCGGGTGAAGATGTATGAGTATGTGTTGCCGCTGTTGGCTGTAAATGTCTGTCGGGGTAGTTCAAGCGCCATATTGGTATATAGTAAATGTAAAACTGATATAAAATGAATGAGATTCAAGCGATTGGGGTGAGTCTTAAAGTTACCGGAGCTTTATAATTGAACGGACAGTTCTCGGACACTTTATCAGCAGGTCATCCACTCACGCCGCCCCAATATCTTCATAGACCTCATCAATCCGCAATATACTTCTCAAACACCTCGGGATAGAACTTCTTTCCATTCTCACGATGACTTCGAATCTTGGTCCTCAACTGCGTCTCACCCCAAGTATCGTACTTTCCCGTGACAAACGGCGCGTCAATCAATCTCGCCTCGCCCGATTCATCACCCGTCCCAAACTCTGCAAAATGCTCCGCCAGCGAATCCAGTGCTTCACGACGTGTCAGATTGCGTCGTACGCCTTGAAAGAAGGGGACGCTAAATCGTTCTCGTGAGCTGGATAGCACGCGATGCGTTGTTGCTTTACAAACACCATTCGTAACGACTTCAAATGCTTGGCCAATGTTGACCACAAAAGTACCCGGAATAGCGGGCACGTCGATCCATGAGCCGGATTTATTAAGGACTTGTAGACCAGCTACGTCGGGGGAGGCCTGAAGAAGAAACGTCCACCAGCCGGAAGAGTCTTTGTGAGGACCGACGCCTTGAGCGGGTGTTGAAGATGAAGGGTAGTGGACTAGTTTGAGACGGTGCTGATCGGAGAGATAAGGGAAGAAGACATGATCAGGAAGAGAGAGTGCTTTTGCGACGAGTATGAGGAAGCGCTGTCCTAAGAGTGTGAGTTCGTCGATGTAGCGTGTGACGATAGCTTGAAGCTCTGGCAGGGCAGAAGGCCACTGATTCGGACCTCTCAGGCCATGATACAAAGGCACACCGTCAGGAGCCTTGTCGAGCTCTGTCGCAAGCTCAACCTGTTCCCTATAATCAGATTGACCAGCCGTTGTTTCAGTCCCGGCGGCGCTGTATCCTAGAAAATGCGGGGAGTTCTGTAAGGCGATTTCTTGTTTTGCTTGGTGGGGAAGAGAGAATAGCCTAGGGAGGATCTGGACGAGGTCTGTAATTGTGGAGGTGGGGACAGAGTGGTTTTTGATGTAGAGGAACCCGATTTGTGTGAGGGCTCTATGAAGATCGGTGAGGGTTTGGGTATCGGGGGATGAAAGGTCGATAATGGGGATTTGGGTGAAGTCGTGAGAGGGCATGTTGGACGTTGAATTGTGATGATTATGTATAGTGGAGCGAATGAGGTTGAAGATTAGTTGGAGCAAATGAGGGGTGGTCACTGACGTAAAGAGACTTTGGAAGAGTATGACTGAATATACTGAACAATGTATTGTTACTTAGTATTGGTAATTACCTGTATGTTGGATGAACACATGAACAGCTCAATCATCACCAATAAAGACTACATCTACCCTGAAGCAAAACAAGACATGGCCCGTTAATCTGCCAAGTAGCGATAAGATAAGATAAGATACCAAAACAGGCAAAGCAAAGACAACGTGGGGAGCACGCTAGCGGATCTGGGTTATGGCTGCATACCAGGCTAGAGTTAATCTTGACACGTTAAATTTTCGTCCTTCGGATTGGATCCCAGTCCTACGGAGTAATCTCAGTGCGACAAGGGTTACAAAGCTTAGCTTCCTCAACCAAGACCTCCACGATCCCCCTTTCTCGACGAAAACCGCGCAAACGGTACAGATCCGGTGCACTGTGCCGTTCCTTGGCTGCGGGCTAAAAAGCAAAAACTTGGTAGGACGCGTACTTGGTAGATCATGGTTCGATTCGTGGCATGTTGGAGGCAGAAGCTAGCTCTCTCGACGAGCGCCCCTTTCTACCGGTGAATACTATCTAACCCACTTGCAATGAAAAAAAAAAACAAAGCAAACTTAAACGAGTGCACTGTACGTAATTTTGAACAAGTGCCGAGTAAACGACAAAACCCTGTGAACTCTGTTCTCTTCGGCAACGACTTCTAGAACCCCTTTCCACCTTACGCGTACAGGCCTCGGTCACCCGCGGGACAGGGCAGCCGAGCCAGCTAAGGTCAGCTAGAAATTCAGGGTCTCTGCACTGTAACGCGCCCCTCGCAGCAGGGATGAGGGGCCCCGCTAGAGGGGGCGCAGTGGATTTCCGACGGTGGAGGGATTTTCGTATCGTATTTCGGAACTGACATGGTATGAGATTATCTATTCCTGGAGTAGGGGAGGAATCCGATTACGTGGATCCATTGTACGGTGTGTGTTTGAGTAGAAATGTGTTAGGCGTAATTAATTGATGCAAAGAAGAGAGGGAGATTCGCTTGTGTGCTACGTAGCATATCAGTCTGTAGCCATATGCACAAGAAAGAACAGGGCAGCTGTCAAGAGTAGAGCATGGATTGCATAAGTAGGCAGGCGTTTAAGCTATTTCTTAGAACATGGCTTGTCACTTGTCATTGCCACGCGCAAACACGGTCTAGATCACTACTATACCAGGACAAGGCTCACTTTTGACTCTGCCTCAAGTGGAACTAACTACTCCTTCCCCGGCCAGTTCCGTTTAAATGTGGTCCGGGCGGATGCTTGGCTACACAGGGTCCTTAGATGGTCAATCTCTTTTGCTCGAAACCCCAGTAGGTACCTTGGCGCGCTATCGATTGAGGGGATACAAACCTACAGGAGCTATTGGTACGTGTCGCACGAACCGTACGTGGATAATTATGGATTTTTTTTATGTACTTCAAACCTAGGTGAGACCCCTGATCAACTGGGAGAGTGGCGGAGTGAGTGAGTAGGTACTTATCTATTGTGCTGCGTCGGCTGTTTGCTGCTGTGACTCCCTTCTGTTCTGTTCTGTTTGCTCTTCTCTTCAAACCTATCCTATCCACTCCTCTTCTGCAGTGACATTCACTGCTCTCCTCCTTCACTTCACTCCTTTTACCTACCTCTCCGTTGTTGTTTCCTCCTCGACATTCATTACCAGAAAAAAACACACGAACAATTCCCGATATGACTCGCGACAAGATCTTGACCGCAGCAGCGGTTGAGAGGATGATCGCCGATGGTCAGACAATTGTCGTTTACGAAGATTCAGTGCTCAAGCTCGACGGCTGGATGGATAGACATCCTGGAGGACGATTGGCAGTTCTACACATGGTTGGCAGAGATGCGACCGACGAAATGAAAGCGTACGTTCAAGACAAGTTGAAGTTGAGTTGAGATGGGTTGAGATGGGTTACATGCAATATACCCCTGCACTACACCAAAAACAGCAACATCCATCCCACCACTACAACACCCAATTGGTCTACCATCAATCAACACACACTGCGGGGGAGACAACCGCGCATTAGATCAAATAACTAACATTTTATTTCTTTTGGCTAGTTACCACTCCGAATCGACCCTACGAACCATGAAGGCCTACCGCATTGGCCGGAAACAAGGATCTTGGGTGAACCGCACCCCACCGATACGAGGCGGCATCTTTCGCAAAGACGCACCGGAAGAGGTGGAGCTCTCAGACTCAAGCACAGCCTCAGACACAGAAGACAGCAGTCTCGACGACGCCGTTAGCTCCGCGTCATCGGATTGCAGCGCCACTGGTGTTGAGACCAAGGACGAAGGGCTTCGACAGCGCGGCAAGGGCGAAGATGTGAGAAAACGATCTGCGACGCTGCGGGTAGCGAATGCAGGTGTCGCGCGGGAGATTCAGAAGGATTTGGAGACTTATCCATCGCTGGATGTCAAGGTTCAACACGAAATTGCGACAAAGTATCAGCTTCTGCATCAGAGAATTCACGACGAGGGCCTCTACAAGTGTCCTTACATCGAGTACGGCAAGGAGATGGCGCGATACACGACTCTGTTCACGCTCTTTGGCATTTTTTTCTACAACCAGTGGTACATCACATCCTCTGTGTTCCTGGGTCTATTCTGGGTATGTTTATGTTTCCCTGTGCGTTCTGGCGATTGACTAACATGAATAGCATCAAATCATGTTCACAGCTCATGATGCTGGTCATCTTGCGATTACGTCCAACTTTGTTACCGATACTCTCATCGGCATGTTCATTGCAGACTTTTGCTGCGGTCTTTCAATCGGATGGTGGAAGAGCAGTCACAATGTCCACCATCTCTTGACGAACCAACCTGTAAGACTTCATACTCAATAAACGACACAACATCTCATACTGACTTTTGCAGGAACACGACCCTGATATTCAGAACGTTCCCCTATTTGCTACATGCCCCTCATTCTTCAAGTCTCTTCATTCAACATACTACGACTTCACCTTCGTCTGGGACGCCGCGGCCGATTTCCTCGTCCCCTTCCAACGCTACACCTACTACCCCGTCATGGGCATCGCTCGCTTCAACCTCTACCTCCTCTCATGGCTCCACGTCCTATCCGGGAAGTCATCGCAGCTCGGAAAGAGTCGAGCTTGGTGGATCCGACCTACTGAGATCACCTTCATGGCGTGCTACTGGTTCCTCTTCGGTTACTGCCTCCTCTGGCGCGGTCTTCCCAACTGGACTGTTCGCGTTGCCTTTGTTCTCGTTTCTCACATCGTCACCATGCCGCTTCACGTGCAGATCACTCTATCGCACTGGGGAATGTCAACCGTCGACCTCGGTGAGACAGAGTCCTTTGCTCAGCGTCAGCTCCGGACAACCATGGACGTTGACTGCCCCGCCTGGCTCGACTTCATCCACGGCGGTCTTCAATTCCAGGCTGTTCACCATCTCTTCCCTCGTGTACCGCGCCACAACCTTCGCAAGGTGCAGTTTATGATCCGAGAATTCTGTAACGACACTGGTGTGCCGTACTCGATCCTCAACTTCACCGATGGAAACAGAAAGGTTCTAGGTCGGCTTCAGGATGTTAGTGATCAGCTGGACATCATGATCAAGTGTCAGCAGCACATGGCGAGAACGGGAGAGAGCGGTTTGCATTAAATTTATAATTTTTAGATTAGGCTTGCGAGAGCGTGTGCGATTTCTTTTTTTCCGAGACAGTACATGAGTAATAAACTTCTGTCTACCTATATTTCTGTCTATTTGTGGTCTATCCACTCAACTTAAATAACAATGCTCTCATGCTAGTACCCAAGTTCACCCCAGGGCAGTATTGCGTGAGTATCCATCCAGATGTATGAGTCTTCTTCCTTTTCAAAATTCCCATTTCCGTCTGCCAAGTTACCCAACGGCCTCTGAGTTCTGTCCATCCCATGCATCCAATTTTGTTAATGGCAGCCATCCGATGCTGTATACCAGTCCAGGGTAGCTGTATTCATCCGGGACGGGCATCTAGACAACCATAACGGCGCTTAAATCCACCAATACAGACTGATATAGCTGGGATCGGCCCTCATCGCCTCAATCTCCTCCGCTGGTCCTTCGCCAATCTTGCTCAAGTCCCCGCCAGCATCACAGAGAGCAAGCAAAATATCGCGTGTAGGTAAAGATCCTTGCAACGATCCGTTTCCGTGGCGAAAGGCGTATGCGAGAGGCGGCTCGCGAGACCTCAAGCGTCTCTCCTCGGACGTCTGATTGGGATCCGCGCCATGGGCAAGAAGCCACTTGACAGACTCGACTGCATAACCAGTGATGGCTACGCTCAGGGGTCGCGAGCCTGCAAGTATGATGGTAGGACCGATCGCCTCCCAGCCGCTAGGCCAATGGACGTCCACGGGGGCGCCGGCTTCAAGGCATCGCTCAAAGGTGCCGATATTGCTGGTTCTAGCCGCATAGAAGAGAGGAATCCAGTTTAGATGTTTTCCTGAGAGCTTGTAGAGATCCTTGTTGAGGGTTTCGTAGAGCATCTTGGATGCTTGGGCCAGGTTGGAGGCATCGCTGAAGAGCAGCAGAGGGAGAATCTCTAGAACGAGAATCTCTTTGGGGAGAGACTCGAGTCGTGAGAGGACAGGTGCCATGTTGAGGTTTGTGTCGAAGTTGGTTGAGAGGAAGTGGTTGAGAGTGTCGAAGTTGGTTGAGAGGAGGTGAGGCAAGTCAAGTCAAGTCAGGTCAGTTGAGATGGGTTAGTAGGATGAAGGTAGCAGAAAGGAAACAGTTGGGAGTAGTCAGGTTGAGTCAATAATGGGAGGGATGGAGGTCGAGTCTGGCAGTGACAGTGCCAGTGCCTGGAACAGTTGTATAGTATCGGTATGTGGGTTCAGTGAATCACAAGGTGTGTAGAACTCTAGAACATGGTTGTCTAAGGGGATGGGGCTTGTTCAAAGCGAACAGTGATCTCTAAAGCCAGAGCTCAAACTGCCACACGGAATATGGGATATCTGTTGATATGTAAGTGAACTCGGAAATTTGCATTTCTGACCTCTGACAGCACAAACAAAAGAAACGTAGACTTAGTTCAACCAGAAACCCAGCTTCCCTACCTGCCTGACAGTTCCACTTTAGCAAACTAGGGAACATTCGGTACGTTAAAAGAGGGATCGACCAATTTGAACTTGTCAATCATGTTGTAGGGGAAGACCGTGGGTTCTGGGTCTTGCAGTCGAGCTTTGGGAAGCTGGAGGGTTGCCTGGATGTCCTGTTGGTTCCTTCAGAAGTTCTGACATAGAAGAACCTATGCTATTTAGATACCCAATAGAATATGAGCTAGCTTGATATCTGTAGATCCTATGAGATGTAGGTTGGTCACCTGGACTGCGGAGTGCAAATGGGTCTGAACCCCCCAACAACGGGAAATTCGAGTTCTGTTTCCTTTTTCTTCACTCTAAAATAACTTTCAGGGACGCGAGGTCCCATTGTGCTCTGATTGTTGAATATGGCAGGCTGCCTTTACAAACATATACGGCTTGAACCGATTATAATTGTTGAAGATGGCAAGAACATATCAATTCTGCCATCTTTGTTTTGCATGTTCGTCTCTTCGTACCATAAAGTGACCCGGGTGCTACTTTCCTTCTAGTTATTTATGTGCCTGTTGCCTGCGACTTGAAGCGTATTGTTCGTCCCATTTACCCCTTTCACACGCAAAAACACTGTTCCATATAATTCACTCCAACTCTCGACGAACGAATAGGGATAATAATATTGAAAGCTGGCAAGCAGTGCTATGAACACCTGAATAGAGACTGATACGCCGAACATCAAAATTCCCAGTATAAATACCACCGTCGTCGGCCAAATGGATTTATCAACCTTTTCTACATTCAGTCAAACTTGGAATAAATAGATTTCCATCAACTACCACCTGAGTATTCCAGATTTGACAAAACTACTCCCCCACCGACTCACAGGTGGAAATCCGCCATCATGGATATATTCCACTTCACCAATACAGGTTGTTCCTTTACCGTGCAGTATTCTGCGAACCGACCTGCGCAGACTGGCACACTTGCTACTCGTTTTCCCGCAGAGATAATCACCATGATTGCCAAGTGTATCGATGATCCCGAAGATCTCAAATCATTTACACTCGCCTCCGCTGGGATTTTCAGTATCGTTCGACCACTCTTCTACGAGCAAAACCATTTTCGCGACTTTAGAGTCGCACTCTTTTTTGCTGATGTGCCAAGAATGCAGCGAAGCTACGAGTTTGCCCGTCACCCTCTTCCCACTTGCTGGACTGGGCCCGCTATAACCCGCTGCTTTTGCCGAGATCGCAACCAGCATCACGAAACGCATCGACCTATTGATTTCCTCTTCTGGGGATTGATGGAGGGAGCGTCTGACCCGCGTGATGGCTGTAAGGCCCTGATGTGGCTCTATCAAAAGGGATTTGCGTTGAACAACTGGAACGATCGTACGAAAAGCTGGATAAACCAGGATGGTATTATGCCAGAGGTCCTTGTTAATCTACTGCAGAGAGGCATGGACGATGACATGGATCTTTATATTCTTATGATGATTCGTTTTCTAAGCCAAAAAGGCTTTCCTCTACCGATTTGGATGTCTCCTTTCCGATCTCCCCATTGGTACCTGGAAACTATGTCAGGAATTGTTCCCGATTTCAGTCTGACCGGTCCGTCCATGTGTGCATATCACACCAAGACCATATCACTCGCATTGAGGTCACACTGCAAGCCAATTCTATTAGAAGTGATTCTCCAGGAGTACTCGCGTCGCAATCTCTTTCTGACTAGCCTGGAATTGGATACTCGAAAGCCTCCCGATGCACTCGAGGCCTGGTACAAGGCGCAAGTGCCGCACCCAAACCCAAACTACAGAGGGCCTTGGTTTCAAGAGACCACTGTTCATACTGTCATCGCAGGTCTTTATGCTGACCTCATGGAGCCTACGGGCTGGGAAGAACAATACCAAGGACAAACAGCTGACATCTTGGCGACAAAAGCGATATTACTCTTGCAATATGAGGCTATCGATCAGCATGAGAAAGCTTTATTTCTCGGCATCGTGAATGCCCTCCGAAAGATTGCAAAGTTGCCCAAGGTTGCAAAACGACCCAAAGGGAGCCGGTACACTCGCCCCTTCCATGAAGAGGCCCGCTGGGTGATACTCTGCGAGGCTGTCCAACCGTTTGCAACCATTCCTGAGCTCCAGTCTTCCTTGGATGGCTGGACCGAGCCGGCATCTCCTCAGAAGATCCGTCGGCCTCATCGATTTGTCATTAGTACAGACTGGGATCCCTGGAGACACTGGCGTTTGAACCGAGAGGTCAGAGAACTGTGGTTCAAATTTTCCGATTTGAATCTGGGCAGCTTCGATATTTTTCAACGGAATATCAGTCATCTGCCTATGTCTGCCCACTGGCGGAAGGAAGCTCGCCTGGCCAGCTCGGATGACATGCCTCGTTGGCATCAGGTTTCGTACACAACCTGGATGATGCACCTGGAGAGTCTTATAACTAATGGAACTTGAACGATGAAGAAACCCACGATCAAGTCTCGTAGGTCCGAGACATTGCACTGTGTATTGGTCTGAATTTCGGGGTCTGTTTACATAGAAAGGTTGGTGAGCATAGAAAGATAGGAAAGGTTGGAGTTTTGGTTTTGATAAATTGACATTCTGATCTTTTCTTTTGACTGATAGTGCACAACACAACTGTGATGTATGTATCAGCCGCCCAGCAAGCAGTAGTATCTTATCGTCAAAACATCCAAATCAGGACTCGCCTCGCATACAGGGGTGTTAAGGCAATACTTTCTATAACACTTTAGGACAATTAGACGAGGTATTTTCACAGCTACAGCAGCTTTACAGAGACTTCTTGGCACAAATCTTACAAGGAATTACAAGGAATTGCTTAACATGATGTCCTGTGCTGCATCTCCACCTACCAACAACCTTGATTATTGCTTATCAACCGGCTGATATTTTCTTAAATTGTCCCCTCTCACCGAACAGCAAGATTCCACTCCCAAGACGCCCACGGAGACAATGCCACCTAAGGACGAAAAGACGGGCAAAGCCCGACAGCGCCGAGCCCACACACGGAGTCGTACGGGCTGCTCCGAGTGCCGTGGTCGGCGTGTGCGGTGTGACGAGAGTCGGCCCACATGGTAAGTAAGGCTGGTTGGTAGCTTTGCATTGTGTCTCAGATGCTGACTACTCCGTATAGTCAGAACTGCATCAAGAGCAAGAGAGTTTGTGAATATCCACCTGTGAAGATCCCTCTGCGCGAGCGAAGAGCGCTGGAGAAAGCTGGGGTCGCTCAGCCCTGGGAGCATACCCCCTGGGACATTTCAAGCTCTTCAAAGCAGCCTGAGTTGCCTAGCACGCAGAGCCTGGTCCGTCAACTTCTTCTTTCGGGTTCTAAAAAGACGTTGAACTGTGTAGCCATTGACATGCCGCTGAAATCGCATGAACTCTTCCACTACTGTGAGACACCATCCACGATACAGTAGCCCATTGCTAACATGCCCTTGTCAGTCTATAAAACTGGCGAGACCATTGGAGTATCGCCTGCAGACTCCACCCACAACAGGTTTGTCTATTTGTCATACCGCATCCATATGTAGGGAAACCTAATCTCGAATAGTATGGCACATATCATATCAGACCCTGAGACCCTCCGAAGTGCAGTTCTGTTGGGAGCCACCCATTTTGCATTCAACTCCGGCAGTCTTAAAGCCTTTGAGCAGACTTTTACCTTTCACCAACTTCAGACGGTGCGTTTGGTGAAGGAATGGTTTGCGGGAGGGGACCTCAAGTTTTCTGCAAACATCACGAAGCAGATTGCTACGTTGGCGTATACAGAGGTATATGACACTATTAAACGTGACCATTGGAGTGATACTAAGTTGCTTTCAGCTTTGCCGGGGTGATTTTAAAATGGCAGAAAGACATTTGAACGCCATCTATGCTCTTTCATGTCATACAGAGAAGCATATGACTACCGAGAGCAAGACTCTGGATCAACAACTTTCAGATCGATACTTTCTACTGTGAGTATAATTACTAAAGGCTTAAATCTTTGTTATATTGACATAATTAGTACATCGACCTTTATGCATGGCATATCGACCGTTCTCGATGGAATCCGCCGGGCTGCCGACTTCAATGAAGATAAGACCTCATCTTCCGACCCTATTCACCTCATATGGAAGTGGCATACAACAGATATAGGCCATTACTCGCACACCCTCAAGCTCAAAGCTATCCGCCTGTTTCCTGCATTCTTCAACACGCCTACCAGCGGAGAAAAGTTACCCGATGTTGCCCTTGTGCCTATTCTTCAAGGGTTGCGAAAGCTCACTCAAGACTTCCATGACGATTGTTCAAAACCATGTCCCCGAACCCCCCGGGAAATACAAGATGATTTCTGGAAATCTGGCACGGCGGCTGGACTTTACGACGTGCTCATTACAGCGCATCAAACCTCCATGTCAAGAAACCGACATGCCAAAACCGACACGCGGTATGAAGGTAGCCAAAAGGCTTCATGGGTTGGACTAGGAATCACGACAGAGCTGTACCTGGAGCAAGTAGTGGTGCACTGGCGACCTTTCACAAAGGATATATATCTCTACACCATGAGGATATTCCAACGTGATCTCAGCAATGTGTTGCAGAGCCCAGAGGCACCTCAGCTTGCAGGATTGATATTTTGGGAATCATTAGTGGCGGTGATGAGTCTGCGTATGCACGAGAAAATGGGTGATATGGAGAAAGAACCTGGTTTCAGGCCGTTCTTTGAGGAAATCGTACGGAAGCAGAGTTGGGCTTTGAAACTGAAGACGTGGGATGAAGCAAGGGCGGTGTTGCTAAGTCTCACATGGCCTTCTGGATTTAATGAGGATGATTATGTCAAGGGACTGTGGGAGGCTATAATGGTAGATGAGACTGTCTCAAACTAGGCTTGCTATAGATAGAAGCTGAGTAGACGCTAGAATATTCTTTTAACGTATAGTAGAAGTATGCATCGTATGTTCAACAGAGGTATCCATATATCCATGGATAGGCACAATATAGGGAATGATTTAAGATTTACCCAGTTCGTCAAATTCATCGGAAATACTTGGGTTGTCCTCGGTAGAACAACAGGTGATGTTTCTTGCAGTCACGCGACGACCACCTCGACTTGAACTTGGAAGGCCAGCGCGAAAATAAGTTCCTTTGAGTTCACTCCACATCAAACTAACGAACAGTTAAATTCCCCCAAATAACGAGTTTGGGAAGCTGTCAGCTTACGACTAGCTTCACTCTGTCAGGATAGGCATGTATCCGCGGAGTGGCCAATCACAAGCAATGAGTTATCGAGTGTAACTAGAGAATAAATGCCACTTAAATTCGGCTTATTTTAGCCCGTCGCTATGGTTTATCTTCAACTTTAGGGCGTTACTCTTCGAATTTATCTACATTGTATATTTTATAAGATGACGAGTAACACTGTTGTCGTTGTCGGGTAAGACATTTTAATGACAAACCTTTGAGGGCACTCTTGCTAAGAAATTATTAGCGCTGGTGTAATCGGTCTCACATCAGCTTTGTTGTTGGCTAAAGAGGGCAACAATGTCACTGTTGTTGGAAAGCATATGCCCGGTGATTACGATGCCGAGTATGCTTCGCCGTGGGCTGGGGCCGACATCATCCCGTAAGTTAAATTGCTTGGTTATCCTTAACCTACTGTTCTAACACTATTGCAATAGATTAGCACCAAAAGAAGCAAGCCGTTGGGAACGAAGAACCTGGATTGCTCTGAAGAAACTATGCGAGGAGACCCCCGAAGCGGGCATTCACTTCCAGAGTAAACACTGTAACTCACATTAATGGTACTTTATTATAGCTAACGATAATAGCAACACATGTTCTCCGCCGAAATAAAGATATAGAATCTGCCAGGTCTGGTTTCTCTACACAATTTTACGCCGCCAACCCATGGTTCAAGGAGATCTTCAACAATTTCCGAGATAACCATGCATTCGAAGTACCAACTGGTTACGACTCTGGCTTCCAGTATCAGGGAGTATGTATCAACACGGCTATCTATCTCCCTTGGCTGCTTGGTCAATGCCTCAAGCATGAGGTAGTGGTGAAGCGGGGTATTCTCACGAATATCAACGAGGCCAAGTATCTTAGTCATACTGGTAAAAAGGCCAACATTATTGTCAACGCAACCGGCCTTGGATCGCTGAAACTTGGAGGGGTCGAAGATACCACTATGGCCCCTGCTCGAGGCCAGATAGTCGTTGTTCGCAACGAGACTTCCAAGAACTTACCACTATTCATGTGTTCAAGTGCTCTGGATGAAAGTGGCGAGGAGACCTACGCCATGCAAAGAGCAGCTGGTGGCGGCACTGTTATTGGGGGAACTTATCAAATCGGTAACTGGGACACGCAACCTGATCCTAATACCGCAAATCGAATCATGCAGAGAGTTGTCGACCTCTGTCCCGAGATTGCTGGTGGAAAAGGTATCACTGGATTGAGTATTATCCGACATGGAGTTGGTTTCCGTCCCTATAGGAAAGGAGGCTTGAGGCTTGAAGAGGAGAAGCTGGACGATGAGACCTGGGTTATCCATAACTATGGGCATTCTGGTTGGGGATATATGGGATCGTATGGTTGTGCAGAGGGAGTGGTTGAGCTTGTTGGGAAGGTGACTGAGGCTCGAGCAAAGCTTTGAGCTCTGAGTTTAGTGTTTCCCATTGAGTATATCTCTTTATTTTTCAGTTGGCCTTCTTTTGTTAGTATCGATACGAATTTCTTAGTACTTATGACGAAGAACGATCTTGAATTGCATAGTGATACTTCGTGCCCTATGATTTCCTGTCTTTCTAATATAGTAGAGTAGATATTAATCATCTTGCATCTACTTCCCTAGATATTGGGAAAATTATACTGTTGAAATTGTTGTTTGAATTTACTACGTCTAAAGCAGGAATCCGGTTGGAAAAGGATCTTCTGGATCAAGATGCACACTCTTCTCCCCCGTAATCCAAGCTCGTCCCTTAATTGTTGGCAGTACTGCATCCAGCCCCCCGACCTTTTCAAACCCCCTAATCTTGCCCACGAACTCCGTGTTGATGATACTTCTGAACTTGACAGCCTCTCCCTCCTTGATAAGACCTCTGGCGTGCAGAATAGCTAGGCGAGATGAGCTGCCTGTACCGCACGGACTTCTGTCTAATCTTCCTGGTGTGACAACAACGGTATGCTTGACAGTCTTTCCTTCAGAACCGTCTTCCAGCGGTTCTGTAATGATGACGTTGTTGATACCACAGATGGCTGGGTTCTCGGGATGCGTGGGCATGCAGTTAGCCAAAACTGCTTGCTTCAACCTTTTCCCAAAGTCGATGAGGCGATCCGCATTGACTGTTTCAACCCTGAGACCAAGTGCCTCTGACTTGACAAGCACATACCACTGTCCTCCATATGCAATATCAACAAGGATAGTCCCTAACCCAGGAACCTCAATTTCTTTGTCAAGAGCGTAAACAAAAGCCGGGACGTTATCAAAAGAAACTGATCTGCATTTTCCATTCTGACACTCTGCTGTTGCTACCACCAGCCCCGCAGCAGTATCCAGTCTCACTGTCGTAACAGGTTCAACCATGGGTACAATACCCGTCTCGAGAAGAACCGTAGTCGTACATACACAGTTCGATCCAGACATGGGGACCCAATCGCCAGGTGCCATGATGAGAAATCCAGCGTCGGCATCAGGGCGGCATGGTGGGACCACTAGATTCACGCTCATCTCCAAACGGCCTCGAGGTTCTTGAAGTAGTAACTGTCGAAGATCGTCTCTCTCAGCCATGTAGTAGGTGAGCTTATCATGCATTGTCTTAGCTGGTACATCGAGGACGCCGCCGATGATGACATCGCCGACTTCGCCTTCTGCATGGCAGGTGACGATTGAGATGACTCGTTTCGATCGCATGTTGAGTTATGTGAAGATATGGTACGAATAGGGCTAAGATGGAATATCGATAAATTGCAGGTGAGGTTAAAAGAAAACGCAAAATATTATGCTTCTATTTGTCATGAGACTGTTATAATTGATTGGCTTCTATCCTAGTGCCTCGATGTATTTAGGCGGATAGCGGAAACCTACCATGTTGAGAACGACAATGTAGAATTCGGTTAGAGTTTCCGACCAGCCAAATACGACACAGTAAGAAAGGGAAACTTATCACGTATTAGTACTAATCCTAATAAAGCGTACGATAATAAGCCAGGCGCTTTGAAGACTATTGGACTATTGATATTTGATCATCATCTGTTTTACGGAATGGCTTCACAAGTAGCCCAAGGGGTCCTTTAAAATGAAGAAACAACTCAAATGGTTTCAGGTCCACGGCCCGTAGATACTGTATGTAAGTATATACAAGCTACGAATGTAACTAGCAAGGCCATCGACCTAAGAAGAGCGAACAACGCGCGCCTTGGACTTCCATCCCCAAGCCGAAACATCACGCTTGTTCATGACACGAACACTCTCATTGTAATCACCAGTACCGTTCTCAGGATCGGCATCCTTGGACTCACATTGAGGACCAGCATCAGGAGCACCAAGAGCACCCTCAACGGCAGAAAACTTCTGCTTCTCCATGGTAGTTCCAACCATATTCTTCGCAGCCTCCTCGGTCCAACCGTTGATGAAGTCACCGTGAGAGCACCAGGCACTGCCACACGCAAGCTTGAAGGGGGCCTCGCCGCTCCAGCCGTTGGGAAGGACCTTGCGCAGGTCGTAGCGGATGCTGAAGCGCAGCTGGGGCATGGACTTGCTACCCTCGGGGCACCAGTTGGGGGTGCCGTAGTCACGGGACTTGTAGGCAGTTTCGAGCGTTTGCTCGTTAACGCACTGGGGGAAGTAGAGGAGCTGCTGAAGGTGAGTGCCACAGGTTGATGTTGGGAAACCGTTGGCACCAAGGGGAATGGCCTCGCCCTCGCAAGTCCATTCAGCCTTAGCATCAGGAAACATGTCCGCTTGAGTCTGAGCGTCGGTATTTCCAGCAACCATTCTCAAGTTTTGAGGCATAGGAATCTCAGCGGGAGTCTCGCCAAGGTTGTAGTAAGCGCTGAAGCGCATAACAGGAATGGGCTCGAAGTTTTTCCCATCGGTAGTATATAGTGGTGTAGGAATCCAGTAGACGGAGAGATCGTTGGGATTCTCGAGATTGGTGCAGCCCTTCTGGAGTTCAGCGCTGGTCTTGGTGTTGACGGTGACGGCATCGGAGCCAAAGAACGTGTGCAAATGAGATTTGCTGTATTCGCCGGGGAAGACAATAGGGTCGATGTTCTTGAGCATGAAGGGACCGGCAGCATTGACCTGAGTGTAGGCATGGGTGACCCCAACAAGCAGGCTTGCGGCGAAAAGAAGAGAGGAAGACATGCTGCGTCTAGTGATTATAAAAATTGGATAAAAAGGTAAAGTGTAATATAGTGACAGTCAATGCCAATGAACGAAAGACTAAGGAGAAAAAGAACGAGCGATGATGAGACTGGATGCACAGATTAAAGACGAATATCGATGTTTTAATACTCAATATCTAGATGCCAAGCTTCCGGAGCATTCTCTCAAAAACATAACCAAAGCCGTTTTTCTCGTATCGTCCGTCAATGTTTCGCTCGAGGATGCTTAACGAAAAACAATCAGCTGAGGAGGCTACCATATTATTTGCGGAAGAATTACATCTACATAGATCTGTAACAAGGAAAAATCCAGATAAACAGCAATTGGTCAATTAGATAGCGCCTAGAAACTTTAGACCTTGCAATGTCCGTTTTGAAACAAGGAGGGCTTCTTTATTTGGAGGTTTCCGCGTTTCAGTCTCCGGGCATTATTGCTAAGCGAGACTGGGTCACCGAGCTGAATCCTGGTGGGTATAAATATTCACTCCATGACCCATCCTTCCGGCGTGTTGGTGGTCGTTAAAGTTGTTTTTTTGTTATCTACATGAGTCAAGCGCTCAGTTGACGAGATTGATGTGCAATTTCCTCGTCTTTGGCCGTCGCATGGCTGTCGGTTTGGAGCAGTCTTGCATCAGAACTAGCTTGAACACTTCAGGCTTCTATTCTCAATATCTTTACCTTTGCCAGGCGTAGTGTTGTGCGCACCATGAACTCCATAGTAACAAACACTTATTTATGGATCAAAAACTTGAGAGAGGCTTTTAAGACTTTGACTTTTTGGAACGGTTTTATAACTTTATCTTGACTTCAGTCGCGGGATGTCACCCAAACTTTATTCGATAGCGCCCTTTAGCCTTTGTCAGGGCTGCTGAGATAAGCGAGCCTCGTTGACTCGTACATCAGCTTCAGACAACCTCAACAAAGCAATCCAGCAGGTAATTAGCCAAATATACTGGATTAATTTGCTTTCGTTTTAAATAAATCTTTTACTCAGTAAGTTTTAACAATCAAGAGACTCTGCACTGTTGCTGTCAAACTTCTCTTCAACTGGTGGGTCGTCGGTTTTAGGACAGCCCAGTTTTTTAAGATTAAGGTAAACAAAAAGCTTCCAGACATGTTTCTCTGTGACAGACCAAAGTACTATTCGCGGGCCGGTTTCCAGGTGAAACAGGGGATGGACCTGACTTTGTAGATCGCGGTTTTGTTTGGTTGAGATCCCTAAATGTCAATTCATGCTTCCCAATGTATCCATAGACAACTCTTCGACACCCCACAGTTTACTACCCCTTGTGCAAGACATGCCCGTTAGCAAAAAGCTTGAAAGTCTCAAGCGAGGTTTGATGGATCTTGATGATTGGAGCCATGACGAATCTCCTGATGATCTACGCCTAAACCATGCTAGAGGCTCGCTCTCCCCTGTAGCTGTACTGATGTTGTCGTCAGCAAGTCATTTCGTTTTGACACGAGATTTCTTTTAACCTGCCCTGAGCCGAAGATCCCTATCTCTAGACTGTCAATTTAGCTCGTTCCGCTTGGCTCAACAAAAGTCAAAAACTCTATCGGACGGTTACGATACTGTAGGGCTGGTGAGGCTCAAACTACCGGGTTCTTGGTCGCGTGACCCCTTGTTTTAAGATGCTGGCGTCATAATCCAAGAAGCTGTATTCGTAACAAGCTGAAAGATTGGATTGCAGTGGGCGCACTCCCACTAACCAACCAACAACCAACAGCCAGCTCAGCCTAGTGCGAACACAGCTCTCGCTCCATAGAATCCTTCCAACATGACATGACATGCATGGTTGTCCAATTTCAGGAGGTTTTGCGGGCCAGGCCACTTTATCCAGTTTTCTTAAAGGTGACGGACAGACAGTATCTGTATTAGATCATCCCGCATGCTGATTATGGTTTCTTCCTCCTCTTCCGCGCGCGACCATGACTATCGCTACAACTTTATCGTCACGCCCTGCGCTGAGGATATGGATTCTCGCAGCAGCTGGTATTCTATTCTTTGTCGTTCTTTTCACTTTATATTCTGACTCTCTTACTTCTCCCGTTGGGTTCACTCACCAAAAGACACAACAGCACGGCGACTCGTCGCACGATACGTAAGCATCCGATCTACGATGCTGGCTGGCTCCATACTGACGACCTCGAAGCATTCCTTCAATTACACCAACATCATTTACTCCCGAACCGACTCCAGAGCTCCCTCGTAACTGCGAAGATCCCTATCGCCGTCCGGGATACCTTTACGTACCCAAGGACCCAAAGGCCTACAGAGACACACAATGGATCCCCTTCACCAACGACTACCTCAATTCGGAACCACCTGAGTACGCCGCATACCCACCGAAGCACGAGCTCGTCTTTAATGATACCGCTGTTGAGCCCGAATTCCTCAACGCGGCTGGAAATCCTCAACAATGGATGCGCATGGCTGTTGACGAGAACCGACGCCGACGCGAACATGCAAAAGAGAATGTTCCATCAACGAGGAACATAACCATCGACGACTTTGTTGACATGAAAGATAATAATGGCCTTGGATGGCTATGGGGACGACGGGTCGTCATGTTCGGTGATTCGGTCGATCGATACATGACAACCTTCTTCTGTGAAGAGTTTGACGGCAAGCTGGTTCTTCCCATCCAAGACAAGTCAGGTAGACAAGCCAAGGGCATCTGCGAGGTCCCGGCATTCAACCTCACGCTTGTATACCTCCACTCTGTCGGATCATTCACCTACAGACCTGACTGGTGGTGGATCGAGAACCTTAAAGACGCCGCCTGGGAAGAACGATGGAACATCTTCTGGAAACCCCACGAAGCACCTATTCAAGGCCCAACCGGCCGTCCTGATCTTATTCTATGGCAGAATGGACTCTGGGACCAGCGAGCTTTCTGGGAGGGTGGTGCGGCGATGCACAAGGAGGGTGACAAGCTTATGACCATGAAAAATAGGAAGATGGTATGGGAGGAAGTACGCTTCGTCACGGCGCGTATCAAGAAGATCGCAAAGCGGCTGAATGACGAATTTGGCGAGGATGTCCCGATTATGTTTAGGGCCTTGACGGTTCATAGGGAGAGTGGTATGGTAGATGCCATCATGATGGAGTTAGATCGCTTGGGGAGAGCTGTGTCAGAGCAGGCTGGCCATGAGATGTTTGAGTGGGCTAGGCTGATACATTTGCTTGGAGACTTGTACCAAGATGGTTTGCATCCTGGGAAAGGAGCAGCAAGTTGGCTTTGGGGAAACATGATATTGGAATATCTTGCGAGATCTGCTGGCTCTGAGGTTGGGGGAGAGGCGAGGTCGCCGTACTTTAACGGATGGGACTCGTGTCATAAGGAGTTGTCTGGTTGGGGAGGGCGATGAAGCTACGATCTTACAAATTATAGATACACTATACAGATAGGTAATGCATTGGCTGGAGCAGTCCTAACTTGCTTACACATAGACCATATAACATAGCATAGTTCACCATTGTTGAAACTGACATGTAGTGTTGGCACCGACGGTCATATGACCGTTGTATATATATAAGCCCTACTATTGCATATATAGCTAAAGAA